>OY754470.1:2400000-3000000 GCA_963575645.1 Xanthostigma xanthostigma | reverse complement strand
GAAGCACAATTCAATAATGTAAGTGTTTAATAAAATGTCAAGTCGATGCACACAATGTATTCCCAACAGTATGGATTGTACTTGAATTTTATTAATGTTATTGAGAATAAATGCAGTATTGCCTCAATGCCTCATCGATAGTATATAATGGCTGAATTGAAATAATCTGGCATAACATATTTAATAATAGTATACATGCTCGCTTTTACAAGTCGCCATATCTGCCAGTTTACTTTTATCTAACCGTATTTTAGCCGCATTCAGCAGAATTGAGAAGGCAAATGGAGGTAACCATTTGGCTACTAAATTGATAAAGACAACCGATTATATTGCTTTTTTCAAGATCTGCTCTCCATTGTTTCCATTACACTGTTGCCTTTCTTCTGATTTTATTATGAAGGCATTCAACGGACTCTCGCTGTTTGCACGCATTCTGTAAAATTACCGTCAAATTGAATTTGGTGAAATTATAAGTAAATGTCAGTAAAAACTAATAAAGTTTAAAAAATACGTAAAACTTTATTCTTTATTTAAATTTCAAATACACTAAACAAGTTGTGGTTGACGAAACCATATTTAATGACAAAACAAAATATTAACGTTAAAATTAAGAATTATCAAGGACGTCTTTCCATTTCTTAACTGGTAGTCAATGAGCGTTCCACTGAACACCGCAAACACTTTATGACAGTGACAACTACGAAAGCATCATCATGAACGAGTATTAAACTACTTAATTTTATCAGCTGAAGTTTACGATCTTTTTCCACCTTCGGCCAACTGTATAAAACAAAAGGCGAAATTTAAACAATTTTGTGCCAAAAGCAGACGATATTTTTTGTGAATGAAGTACTTTAAATATTAAGCAGCGATGTGTCCGATGTTGGCCACGCATAGGCAAAAAGCAGATCTTCACTTTTTGAGTAAAATCGATTATGGTGTAATTTTCGGCCAATTATTCGGTCATTACCGAAGCCAACAATTCCGACGAATGCGCAACTTATAATTAAATATTTGCTAGCCTTAATAACCATTGTTATTATTTCTCCTTACATCTCACCATACTGCATTTCGATATAATGTTCAGTTTTTACAAATTACAATTTTGTTTTGTTACAAATTATTATCGAAACTGAACATTACTATGATAAAAACACATCAAGACAATATTTCTGTTTACTCACTTCTAAAACTTGACCAGCAGAAGTGAGTAGATGCTTTTCTACGAAATTTAATTTTTAATTTTATTTCCAACAAGCTTTAGGAAACAAAACATTTTAGGATTTTATACTTCTCATTATATGAATATGGTTAAGATGCATAGTCAATTTTAATTTTTATTTTAAATATAATGATAAGCATTTTCTGGGCGTTCTATAAACGATAGCCAATCAAATTTACGGTAGCAAATTATTTCTGTCTTCTTTGTCTTGTCAAAGTCCTTGGCCGTGGAGCTGTGGATCCCGTACCTATACTGAACATATTCGCACCTGCAGGAGCTGTAAACTGCGGAACTGCTGGGTTAAAACTTGATCCAGACCCAAATGTTGGATTAGGCGCTCCAAAAGCAGCAGTTCCTGAACCAGCAGTGAAGTTAAAAGAACCTGGTGTTTGACTTGTATTTGCGCCAAATTGAAAAGCACTCGAAGATGTCGTTTTAGCCCCCCCATCAGTGCCGTTATTATTATTATTATTTTGTGCTGAGCCACTAAATGTAAATACTCCCGATGTTGACGGAGCAGCCCCAAAACCACCAAATCCAGTACTTTGTTGATTATTTCCACTGTTCCCAAATGCAGAAGTTGGCAAGTTTGCTGTATTTGCAAAACCGGTGGATGCGTTTCCGCCAAAAGTTGGAGCTGCATTCGAACCAAACACAGAAGTTGACTGGTTTGCATTTCCAAATCCTGTACTCTGATTAGCAGTTCCAAATGTGCTTCCACTCTGTTGGCTAGTTGTTGATCCAAAAATATTACTTCCTTGATTTCCTGCATTCCCGAAACCAGCTGCGGGTTGTTGATTTGTGGAACCAAATATATTGGATGAATTTGATCCAAATGGAGCAGCGTTTGGTGGCGCAGAATTTGTTCCAAATGTATTTCCAGTCTGTTGATTAGTTGATGTACTTCCGAACAAGGCAGGTTTATTCGGATTATTGGTAGAACCAAATGGTGAAGCTACACCAAACGACGGAGCTGGTGGATTACCGAATTGATTATTAGTTGAATTATTACTTATTTGACCAAATACAGTGCTTGCTGTCGGCTGACCAAATGATGTAGACGCAGTTGTTGTTGACTGTCCAAAAACAGGCGCTGCTGTTGATTGGCCAAACGTTGCTGCTGTTGTAACTTGGCCAAAACCTGGAGTCTTTATTGCCTGGCCAAAACCAGGAGCTGTCGCAGTCTGTCCAAACGATGAACTTGGTCCTGAAGACTGTCCAAATGTAGGTGCTGATGTGGTTTGTCCAAATGTAGGTGCTGATGTGGTTTGTCCAAACGTGGGTGCTGATGTAGTTTGTCCAAAAGTCGGAGTTGTTCCCGAAGGTTGCATAAACACCGGTAACGATTGAGTGCCAAAAGATGGTGCTGTTGTAGTTGTTGCAGAGTTGGTACCAAATGTGCCAGTTGGTTGATTTCCAAAACTTTTATTATTCTCAGTAGACGGGCCAGATCCAAAAGTATTTGTTGCACCAAATGAAAAAGGTTTTGTCACAGTGGCCTCGCTATTACTTCCAAAACTAAATGTACTCGATGTAGGTTGCGTCGATGTTGATGACTGTACTGAAGTCGATGTTGTTCCAAAAACACTAAAAGCTTGTGCACTTGGGCTAGATGTTGGAGTTGTTGAATTCTGACCGAAAATGTTACTGTTACCATAGCTGTTACCAAAAGCAGGAACAAAACTATTGGATTTTGATATCGACACGTCAATAGGTTTGTTTGCTTTGCTACTTTCGGCAGCAAACGAAAACAGAGGTTTTGAATTTTCAGTTTTTGTTTCAGCTACAGTACTTTTTCCAGTCACCGAAACTGCTGGCACTGCAAATGTCGAGCTTGGAATTGTGGTGATCGGATTTTCTAAATTAAATTTAAATCCACCTGAAGGTTTATCCATTTTATTTGTGTTACTGAGTGTAGGGGTAGGTGTAACGGTATTTTGAATTAAACCTGAAGAAACAGTCTTGGAACCCAAGGTAAATATAGAAGGTGATGACGTACCAAATTTAGGCGGATTTGGGTCAAACAAAACTGTGCTTTGACTTGCACTTAACTGTGCAGTCGTCGGTGTTGTCAAATTGGATGTTCCAAAAGAGACCGTTGTAGTGTTATGACTAAACGGTTGAACGGGCGTATTTTGTCCAGTCGAGGAAGCAAAATTGAAGAGAGGCATTTGAGGTATATTCGAAGAACTCGTGCTCACTGAAGTATTGGTATTGAGTTTGAATTCACCTCCACTTGCTAAACTGGTTTTTGTGTTTTCTACATTTTTTAACACGTTTACATTAGCCACCGATTCCAATTTGGGTCTTTCAGACATAAATGCTGGCATTTCACTTTTAGCAGAGTTTAATACTGGAGCTGTAGTTTCCAAAGCTTTCGGTTGTGAAGTTTGTTCACTCAAATCGTTTGCTTTAGTCGATGACTGAATGTTAAATGAAAATTGTCCACTACTCGTGGACGGAGTAACACCAGTGGAAAATAAACTTGTCGAAGCAGAAGAAGTAGTCACAGTTACAGACTGACTTTTAGGACTAAGCGGCGATAAAACAGGATTATCTATAGTTTTGTCCGGCTGTGGAAGTTTAAAAAGATTCGGAGATTGTTTTTCATCGGAAAGTGTGCCGTTTGAATTCAATGAAGT
Source organism: Xanthostigma xanthostigma (assembly GCA_963575645.1). NCBI lineage: Eukaryota > Metazoa > Arthropoda > Insecta > Raphidioptera > Raphidiidae > Xanthostigma > Xanthostigma xanthostigma. The sequence goes on along the minus strand of OY754470.1, from coordinate 2,996,136 downwards.
ATTTACATTTGTTTCAGATTCCAAATTTTTCGCTGTATCTTTATTAACGACGTCTGTATCAGTTTCTGTGCTTTCACCCGTTGTTAAATCAAACGTAACGTGTTTCTTACTTATAACATTTTTAGAAGGTTTCGGAGTCGACAATATAGAAATAGGCTTTTTGGAAAAGTCTCCTTTGACAGTTCCATCTGTACAGTCAGTAATTTCAGGATTATTTTCCGTACGACTATCAATATCATTATTTTCCTTAGAGCCATTTAAAACATTCAAAAACGACGTCAGTTTTTTCTTATTATCGTCTGTATTACTGATTATCGAAAACGGGCTTTTTGGTAGCTCTTGATCGAGCGATTTAGTAAACAATACTTCGCAAGTGCCATCTTGTTCCACAATCGATGAAGTAGAAAAATGATTTTCATTTGTTAAACTATCCGTTTCAGTCATATTTATCGAATAATTTTCTGACAATGTTTCTTGAACATTCTTTGTAGCAGTTGGTAGAACTGGTGATGACTTTTCAGATAATGGCGACATCTTTCCATTAACGCTTTCTATAGTATGTAGGGACGTTTCCATCTCGTCATTACTTACTGTTAATTTTATCTGTTTATAATTTTCATTTGGTTTTTGTATTGCAATATCTGAAACAGAAAAATATATTAAATTTGAAGTGAAACTTTTTTATTTTATTTATTTGAATGAAGTTTAAACTACAGCAGAAAGTCGCATGAAGTGGCGACAAAAGTTATCGTAACTTAAAAATAAAAAACAATAAGTAGCACTAACCTGCTTTCCGTTTAATTGGTGCGGTACGATATTTCATTGAACTCAGAGAACTGGAAATTTCATTTTGTATATGAATTTTTTTTGGTAAAGGTCCACTATTCGAATTATTTACATTATAATCTTCTTCGCGTGGATGTTTTGAATTCGATTGTGTTTCTGAACAATTTATTGATACAGATCCTTTACGCTGTCTTTTATTTGGTTCAGAATCTTCGTCCTATTTAAAAAAAAAAATACAAAATAATTTTCCAATTCTCTAAATCTTATACTTTTTGAAATCTCAAAGGCAGATCAAATTTAGGTACACCCTGTATATTATATTAACTAATCTTACCCTTGCATGTATCCGCTTTCGAGAAATTTCTTTGAGTGCATCTAGAACACTACGCGTATTGATTTCTTCTCTCGGAGCACTATTACTGCTGTTAGGTGACCATTCCGTACTAGAATTATTGGTCAGAATTAGCGAACGCTCTATTGCACTATAAAGAGTAGTATCTGGAAAACGAGAAACAAAAAATTAATTACAACTCGCAAATATTGCGCATATACTAACAAAAAAAAAAAAAAATCGAATCGGTTAGCCCCTCGAAAAGCTATAACTGAACAAACATAAAAAAAAAAGAAATATACGCTGCGAATTGATAACCTTAGTTTTTTAAGTGAGTAAAAAGTATATCGAATTAATTTAAAACATTTTTCCACACTAACCTGGAGGAGCAATCCGAACAGTGACTGATTTCCGTGTTGGTTTCATGGAATGTAGAGGTGTTTTGTTTAAATGTACAATAGGAAACTGGCCTGGATTTGCATATTTTGGTTGATGCGTAATCTTTGGACTTTTGATTGTAGGACTAACGCTGCTATCCGCATTGTATTGTACAATTCTAGACGTAAGTCCTGGACTTCGAGTATCTGCATACATGCTAAAACATATTATTACTGAGAATTAATATCCAAACACAGTAATGACCGATAGTCAAATATATACCGTTATCGACCTTTCCGATTATTGACATCGGCCCAAAATCTACATTGCTCGATTTCTATAGTATACACTGTGTGTTCGATAATAACACTAAGCCTTATTAAATTAAATGTATCAAATTGTTGACAGGAGACATTAATGTTTTCAATTTTGTTTTTGGGTCCGAAAGGATGTTAGCATTAATTTGAGTTTTTATGGTGGACTAAAACGTGCTCTTAAAATAAGAAATGTTCTCAACAGAATAAGACTAACTTACCTGAGATCTATATTGTGTTTTGAGGAAGCTATTAAAGGACCAGCGCTTGTCTGAAATGGTCTTGGCGATTTTTTTGTATTGCTATAAAAACTTCGCGGCGAAACAGAAAAACTCGTGTCTGATAAAGAGTAGCCTCCCGGTCTACAAGAAAAAATAAAAAATTATTAAGCAATCTCCAGCTTTCAAACTTAATTATATTTAACTTATGGAAAGCAAAGATGTATCAATAAACAACAAAAAAAGTGTTAGAACATTAACCATGTGCAGAAAGATTAAAATTTTTTTAGTATGATTTAATTTTGATATAATATACCTTCTAAGTGGTGTTCCAATTTGTGTTTTCTTTATAGGTGAATTACCAGGATAACGCTCTTTGGGACTCCATAATGAGCTATTTGGAGTTGAAGTATGCTTAAAAATACCTCCTACATTAGAATTCTCGCTGTCGTTTCTTACAGCTGAAAAATTACCTTCCCTACGCTCGAAATTTTTATTCTCCCAAAATAAGCGATTAAACATTTTCGGTGGGTATAAATTAGTTTGTTTCTGATTTTTAATAAAATATTTTAATGTGACGTTTTTGGCACTTGTCACACTAGCTCTAACCTTCAATTTTAATGTTTTAACCTTGTTCAGTACATTCACATCCACGATATCATTCGACGGTATATAATCAATAAATAAAATCACACTTATAAGAACAACCAAAACACTAAAAAATCCAGCAATAAAATACACAGTCACTAATGAAAGCCACACTAAAATGATTAACACTACTAATTTATCAAATTGCACCATTTCTAAGCAGCCTGAACATTTTTACGTTACTCAAGACTAGCGATTACAACAGTGTTGTCAACATAAAATAAAATAAAAACTCTAGGCGTCAATTTTTTTATTGTTCTTATGAAATAAAAACCTTCAAATTATTTTCTTTATAATATCACAAATGCATAAAACAACATGCAGCAAAAATGACTTCAATTTTTTCTAATAAAAATAGGAACGGAAAACTACAATTTCTCTGTTTTGAGAAAATTCCCTACAAAATGATAATCTGGTGATAATATAGTAATTTTAATCAGACTGTTATAAACACCAACTGTAAACACTGACTGATGACTGAGGAATATGCTCCATACTGAGGAAGAAAGATAAATATATATATCTATGCTGTTGGGTTACTGGGTAAACATGCCTAGGGCTTATAATGTAATAATCCAAAAATAATCCCTGAACAGGACTGCCTTAAATAAACATATTAATTTTCAAGCTATCATTTTTGACTGAAATTCATTATCCTTTTGTCTAGAATAATTACGGTAGAAATTTTATTCTTGTAAGTACATTTATGTAAACTAATATTTACATTATATATTTATTCAGGTATATTTCAATTAAGCGACAGAGTTTCTAATTCTTCAATTAATGACATATGTTTAAATTCATCTGGTTTATTTGTAAACTGTTCAAGCAAGTTTAATTTGCTCTTGCTGTCCTGCCCATAGTAAAGCTGAAGCTCATTGGCTAAACACTGTGCTTCCTTCGCATCGATAACATTTTTATCAAATTCACCTCGCATTAATACAATTCCTTTCTCATCTTTCAATTCAGTATAATGCGTTATATTTAGACATTCCGGTGCATTTTCTTTGTGTACCTTAAATTAATAAAGTCACAATTATGCGAAACTGTTAAGTTATTTGCAAATCCCGATACTATTTATATTTTCAATGTGATTACCTGATAACATAAAAGAGGTGTAAAATGTACAGTGTTTCCAGAAAACTGACACATTACAAATTCATACCCTTGACTTCGCGGGAGTGGAAATAAAAACACCGGATACTTTTTTATTCGAGAACTCATAAGATCAAATACTTGACTGGGTATTGTGGCAGCTATAACGTCTTTTGTGACATGATATTGATGCCATATTTGCTTTATTTCTTCAGGATTTTTATCTTTAATTAGCTCGATTTTCATTATATCCTCGAGACGCTTGTCATCATGCTTTGTTTCCGAATATTCCAAAGGTACTTTTGGGTTTAAAACTGACGAATACTGCCTTAAACAAAATGAAATTTAAAATTTAGGTACAGTTCATGTTATGGATAGATGGATAATGTATTGAAGTATAATTGTATTAATAAAATAAAGTATTCACCTATCAGCACTTTTGAGAGTTTCTTTTTTCTGTTTTTCCTTCTGTTCCTTTTCTTCTATTCGTCGCAAAAATTCTTCGGGCGATGTTTTTTGTAATTGAGAAATTTTCCCAGCATATTTTTCAAAATATGGATTTTTTTGCAGATCTTCTATAACCTTTTCCATTTTAGCTGGTGTTGTCATTATGAACTTTTTACTAAAGAAAAAAGGTGATTTAGGAGTTAACTTATTAATTATTTGTTTACAAATCAATGCCATAACAATGAAATATCCCAGTTTTTTTTAAAAAGCAACTCTATAATTGTTAATTGGATAACAGATTTGACATTTCAAAAACCTAACCTTCCGATCAAATTTAACCTTAAAAATACACTAGTTGAACAATGAATTTTGAAGATATACAAGGAAAATGCATGCAGATGTGTCCTTACTCAGAAATAAAAATGTAAGATTACAAAGTATTTTTTAAATAATTATTTTTGTAAATGTATAGTAAATATTGGTAACATATAAAAGTATAAAATGTCTGATTTATTTTACAGGCGTGAAAAGGAAGGCTTGTTGCATCGATTAGAAATATTATCTGGAACGGAGTCTCATCGAAGGCCAAAAGCACATCCCAAAAAAGTTGTTAAATGTTTTAGTCGTTCGGCAGCAGGTCAACGAATGCCTACCGCGAATGAACTTCGACCCGCATCGGTATTAGAGGAAACAATTTCTTATTTACTGAATGAGTTGGTTTATTACATTTGTTTTTGAAAACTGAAACATTCTCAACAAAACATATTGAAATATAATAAAAAAAATTATTTGTAGTGTTATCACGGTTGATTATATGCCATGGAATATTGTATATGATTTTATATTTGATCGTTTAAGAGCCGTTAGACAAGATATGGTTATACAATCGTTATCGAGTACAAGCAGAGCAATAAAAATGTTAGAGCGTATTGTTTTATTTCACGCATTTGCATCGTACAGGTAGGTATGAATGTTGGTTCACTAAAAAAAATATTTAATTTAAATTATCTGAGCTCTGTTCCAGCCTTGCTTGAATTATTTTCTTCTTTATGAGTTCTGTTCACCTGCAGTTAGTTTACAAAACGATGTATGCAATTCTTATTTTAGATTATGCGAAGAGCATTTACACAATTTTGACCCAGTTATAAACACAAAACATTTAATGGAATGTCTTAAACAATTGCTTGTATTATATGATCAAACTGAATTAAATGCGGTAAACTTTAATTATAATCAGCTGCACTACAATAATTCAGTTGATGAAAATTATACTTTTTACAAAAGACAATATATGGAGGCTTTGTATTTACTCGTTAATATCGGAGACACTACTGCACTGTCGAGAGCATTGAATCTTTCGAAGAATATGAGGTACATTTTTTGACTGTATAGTGTCCGGGAAATACATCTAAAAAATTCGAAAGTGTGTCAGGATTAGCGTTGCTAGTGAGATTAGATTTTGCCCATCTCGTATTTTGAGAAATGGGTGTTGTCATGGACTAAGGTATAATATTTTAGTCAATGGTATTGTTGAGATTTCGTCATTATCGCGATGAAAAAATCACCCTCCATTTTTTATACCTCAACACGTATTTTAGTTTCCCGGGCACTTATATTAAGCTGTTATCAAACTGGTATTTTTAAACGATTTTATTTAGCTTGACTCCGTATATTTATTTATTATTTAGCAATTTATACAATTATTTTTTACAGGACCGGCGTAGTAAAAAAAGCATTAATTATTTCTCTTGCATGGTACAACCGAAATTACGTACGAATCTGTCGTTTAATGCAAAATTTGCCTCCTCTTCTTGCCGCTGTAACGGTTTTACATTTACCAGTAATTAGAAGGTGATTATTTGTTTCCAAATTCACTTGAAATTTTTCAATCAGTGTAGCCGGATGTTCCATGATTTCCAATCAAGTATCAATGCGATTTGCATTCGAGCGGATTCGGGCCTAAAGACCCAAACTTTCTCCAAGAAATAAACAATCGAATTATAAAGACCGCATTCAAATCTGTTCAGTATAGCGAATTTAATTCAATATTCACCCCAGCGATCTAAACTTTCCTCAAGAAATAAGTTATCGAATAATAAAAAAACAGAAGCGAATGGGATTTTTCTTTTAAATATTGATGTGAATGAAACGTTTCAGGGTTGCATTGCAAATAATGTGTACTGCATATAACAATAAAAACTTAAGTTATCCTGCAAGCAAATTAAAAGATGTGCTAATTTTTAACGACATTGCCGAAACAATAAATGAATTACGATACTATAATGTACAAAACGAAGGATCGAATATAATATTTAATAAGCAAAATTTTGATTATAAAAAACCACCGGTAAGTATTCTAAACATATACTTAATTCTTTTATAACTTGCACTTTGGAACTAAAAATCGTTTTATTTTTTAGTCATCTTTGAGACGTCTGAAATTTGTTGATGGAATGCTTCGCAAACATTCAATTCCAGAATTAATTTTTGAATGCATTTAGTATTTTAATAACAATTGTAAAATAAGTTAGAAATAAACTTTTATAAAATTATTGATGTTATTTTTCTATAATTTACATCCCGTTTCCAAAAACTTTTGGGGTTGGACGTGAGAAGTGTTTTTTTGAAAACTGATTAAAACTTATTTTTTTCCATTCGAGGTTTTATTCTACACACAACTATTTGTGTTTTATTTATTTTATATAAAACAAAAATTATAACATTAAAAATCATAAAATTTCAGGACAGCAAATGTTAAAATTTTTAAGAAAATTCTAGGTAAAATTGTGAGGCATGAGTTGAAAAATATATAGGCAAATATTTTATAGGAAATGATTAAGATTTTAACAATCACCTATTTCTTTTGAAGATAAGTTCTACAGTAATTATTTTCAACATATTATTGAGATTATTCTCCATAGTTATCTATGATAATTTTTTTAATACCGGACAAAAGAACGTGAACATCAATAAACAGTTAAAAGGGTTTTATTTTAAAATTTTAAGTATATTTTATATATTATATGAAAAGTCAAATTTTAAGGCAAATTCTATAATATAATAATTTGTGATTGTTTGTGTTACTCAAATAGCTATGTCTGCACCAATTTGCCGTACAAAGTAAGTGTCAAAATAATGACAGTTAAAAAAAAGTTAATAATAACAATTTAACGTTGTTTCATAACAATTTGTTTTAGTAAATGTCAAGCAGGATGCTCAAAATCCGGCACTGGAGCCTCGGGTTCAGGCTCAAAAGCCGGCGGTGGCGGTGCGGCTAAAGATACAGTCGTTATGGCTTTACATGCTGTTCGAAGTCCATTAGCAGATTATCAAGAAAGTTCCGGCATACGGAAAGACGAGTAAGCAGTTTTACACGACCTTCTCCAAATTTTAAGCTTCCGACTGTTCAGATTATTAAATCGCTAGACCAATTATTCATACCATTTTTTAAATATTAGTTTCGCTTGTTATACCTGGTCACATTCTGCTAGCTATATATCCATTAAGTTTGCTGACATGCGGTCTACCGATCAATGACTAAAGATTCGATGACTCACCCACCTCTTTAGTTCCTACAAGATATTTTTTTATTTGAAAACTCTCTCGCAGCGATCTACCTAAATTTCCCCGTGACCCATACTTTGGAAATCAGTGACCCTAATATTTTGATTTTATGTTTTAGATCTTTGTCCTTTCTTCTGCTTCTCAAGATGTTAATAGTAAGTGCGTATACGGCCGCCTGTAATCTAATAATGATTCTTTATAGTATGGTTCCAGTTTTTGATTCCTTATTGTGCATTCTACGATTTTATCTCGACAAAATTATATATATAGCAAACTCAGACTCTAAATCGAAAACAATAATACAGATAGTGATTTTTCTGGCACAGCAGGTGGTGATATTTTCGTTAAGTTTTTTAATAGTGACAGTCATCGTAATGCCTGTCTACAATGTTGTGTTGTTTTGGGTGTCGAAGACTATGGTCGTATTTGGCTAAAAAACGAGATATTCGGGATGTCAAAAAGTATGGACATACTTTCTTAATGACAAAACCTTTTTAATAGATTTTTATCGAAACTAAATTTTATTTTAAAAAAAGTGTTAAATATTTATAAGAGGAAAAAAAGGCAACATGTACACTTATTTTACATTATACAAATATTTTTTTTAACAAGGAACAATAAATTACAAAGACCGTTTTTAACAGAGAATCATAAGAATTTCATTCAGTGCATGGACCACGCCAAACTGTGTACTGCAAGTCAAAAAATCACTTCTCATATAGCGAACAAAATTGTCGTGTTTTAACTAGCTGTGCTGGCGGCAACACGGCTTCCCAGAGGCCCAAAAATTGTCTGTCTACTTTGACTACTTGCTAATTCAGCATTGGCTGCACTCGCAGATATATACATTTCTCGACCATGATCAAAATTCAAAACTGTGTTATTAATATTTTAGTTTTTGTAAAAAATATTCTTATTTATGTAAACAAAGATACTTTAGGAATAAAATTATTAACACCATATGTCTAGTTTATTATTATTAATGAAGCGATCGGGGCCGTGTAGAGAAAATCTGGACTCTTGGCGATTTTTTTACAAACTAAATTGCAAAAAATTCAAGCCCTCAAAAAATTCGAGCCCGAAGATAAAGCCTCATGCTCCTCATGTCGGGCCCGAAAGCAATGCAGATGTGACGAGAGAAAAAAGATATCAATTTGGCGTGCTCCTTTAGCAATTTTATTTTGGTTCAAATTTTCACACAGCATTCCGTTCCTGGATATGCAGGTAAGTTGAGTTCATATTTATTCTCGAGTGCCGGAGGTACAAAACGACCTCCCAAGTAATGAAAATTACCTTTAAACGTTTTAGCGCATTGTTTTGGTGCAGTTAAAGATATTAGTAGATCAGGTTTGATGCCACCTGATTCCGGACAGCCATTTTCTACATCCCAACCACTCGGTATATCAATGCTGTAAATAAGATTTCTTTCAATTTTTATCTGTGATTTTTTATGAGAGCCAAAACTAAAACTTATTCTACAATGATAATTTTACGATAGATTCCTGTGCGCACAGACGCCGATGACCTCAGTTGTTGAGCGTCTACAATCTATCTATCTATAGCGGCACCTGATTGTTATTACAATCATTGCAAAACATAGAAAAATCTAACAACTTCAATCGTCTGATAGGTCTGCAGCAAAAAACTGTATTTAAAAAAACCCGTCTCTATGAGCGACAAAATTAAATAATCAATTGTCTTGGATTCTGATATCTAACTTTTTTTAAACCAATGCCAGATTTACGTAAAAATATAAATTAAAAAAAAAAAAACGGAGGAGTATTTAAGTAGTATAAATAAAAATTTTGTGTTACTGACACTACTGACCTTGCTATACGCACTTTTGTATTTTGTAATAACTCAAGAACAGGAACGAACGTTTCTCGCACTGGAGGCTTAAAACTAAATCCAAACAAAGCATCGACGATGATTCCATAATTTGAATCGACATCAGAACCAGTCGGCAAGTTATCCAATAGAGGAATGTTCATCGATACACACTGATGCGTAAGATTAGAGTATAAAGGCTTATCAGTACGCTTCGGATAGTAAACTGCCGGTTCATAACCAAACAATTTTAAATGTCTAGCACAAACTAGCCCATCACCGCCATTATTCCCTGGGCCACAACATACTAGCACAGTCCGTTTATTCAACTCTTCCAAGGGATAACATTTAGAAATTGCACAAGCACAACTCAACCCCGCTAATTCCATTAACTGATCGACAGAAAATTTATATTCATTGAATAATTCTACGTCAATATTTATAGCTTCTTGTTGTCCAAGATATTTAATCATTTTTATGTATTCTCTATGAAATCCTAGTCGATGAAATCCTAAGTTTCTACACTGAATTGCATTGGGAAATATTTTGTTCTGAAATAGACATTATGTAGAATATCCTATTCTTTACGCTGATTGTGTTTGTAATCTACAATTCTTTAGTTTTAATTATCAATATTATACATACCAGTATTCGTGAATATATTCTAAGGGCAAGCATTAAGAAAATATTATTTGCAAATAAGAATATGTACTGCAACAGTACAACTACTTTTAAATTGATTCGATTTTTAAAAATTCGGTTTTGATTTGAGGATTTGACATTGACACAGCACTGACAGGTGATACATCAAAAACACGTGAAACAACTAGCGACACTGTTCTGACATCTGTGTAATAAAAGTAGAACTAGTAATCACCGCTTCATTATTTAAAATTAAACATTACTAAAAAAACTTTTTAAAAATAGGCTTTTATAGAAATGTGCTAAAAAGGACAAAAAATGTATAATAATTTGGATTCATAATTATAAAAGCGTGGATTGTAAACGCTATGACAGTTTCGCTTTTATATTTGAACCTAAACTATTAAAAATTATTTTTACCTTTCTTTAATAAGTAAGGACATTTCAATAAACGCTTGCCATTAAAAGTGTTTGTTGCTAATATTTTGCTAGAAGAATAAGAGATTTCTACTAAATGAAACTGACATAAAAACGATATTACGCGAGTGAAGCCGTGAGTAAAGACTAGTGACCAAACGTAACGGTAAACCGGTTACGCTAGTCGATAATTCACTTTACTGTTTCAATTTCCCTTTACGGAAGCGCTTGAAACAACAATGGTTAGAAGAAATCTTTTCTGAACAGTGATTTTCAAATTTTGAATTTGAAGTTTCCCCAATGAACCTAAAGGGAAAGAGATCTTTATTTTCTGACACAAAAGTCATATCAAAAATCACTCACAGAGAAATTAAATAAATCGTTTTAAAATTATTTGGCCATTCACAGCAAGACCTCGCTTAGAGCTTCCGTTGTAAGATACATAATACATATAATATGTATCTATGTTTGTATGTATTTATCTAATGGAATCTTCCAAGTTAATTAATTATCACTCACTTCCAGACGTCTGAATAATTTGAAATTTTGCGCACATATTAAGAGCCCATGACAATACAATAATTTATATGAATATTTATAAATACATATAAATAATTTATATAAACATAGTCATTTGAGTGTTGGTTTTTAGGGCTATGATTAAAATTAGATTAAAAAAAAACTCGGGTCGCAGTGCGAAACCCTGCCGACAATATAGTGTATTTGCTTTTATAATCAGTGTGGCTCTATTGTATGAACTTAACTTTGTTTTTGGACAAAATAAAAAAAATTACCCTCTAATACACCCCTTAAAACAACATTTTTTTACTTAATTTCAATACTACATACCAATTCAACATCTGTACCAAATTATATACACCCTTCAGTATGTAAATCCATATCAGTAAACTTGCATTTTCATAAAATTTGTAAGTTCGGCCCTGTCGGGCCGATTTTATTTAAATTTTAGCAGCACATTTCAATAATTACTAAAGGGTTAAAATTCAAATTTGAAGTGATTCTGAGAATTTTTTCCGTATTTTTGGGCCCAAAAACATTTTTCAACCCCTAAATACCCCCCTTAAAACGGCCCGATCGGGCCCATTTTAAATAGGCTTCTTGCGATGATGGATTCCAGCATGTGGACCAAATTTCGTTTAAATCGATTAAGTCTGTCGAGAGTTATCGTGGTCACACATATATATATATATAAATATATATATATATATATATGTTTTTGTATCAAGTGGAGATCCGACTAAATTACAGACAACCCGAGGTCCACCACAAAAAAAAGGTTTTTTGGAGTATCTTTTTCACAAAAAGGCTCCTTTTATTGTCCTTAATCTATAACCCCGCAGAGGGGAAACAATTTCTGCGTTTAAATTTTTCGTGATAAAATTTGAACAAAACGAGATCTGTTATGAAATGTAAACAAGTGGAGATCCGGAAATGTATATCATGATGTATGTAGCATAAAATGAGATCCTGCAGCATTGCCAAATTTTTGTGACGTTGCGACGCAGTACGCGTGCACTTTTAGTGTTCGAGTTGTGATAGTGGCGAAATATAATTTGTTCCAAAATGTTATCACGTGGGAAAAAGTTCGTAAATCTAGCTATAAATAAGAAATACACGACAACTGCTAGTAGGTATACAAGACGAAGGTAAGTTAAATTAACTTTTTAATTTTTTTTAAGCTACATTCAAGCAGAACTCTTTTTTGTGAATGCAAAATATTTTGCTCTTATTAAAAGCATTTTGTAATAAAATTTGAAAGACTATAAAATTGTTTTTTTTTAAATTTCATCATTGATAAATTAAAATTGTAATACATAAATTGCCTTTTGTTTCGTTAAAACGAAAAAAATCCGGGTACTTTAACATCTTCCCGTCTCAGAAAACAAATTGCAACTGTTTTACAAATTTTAAACCTTAACGATAATGAAATGGAACAATTGGCTACTTTTATGGGTTATACGAAGAAGACGCACGAACAGTTTTATAGGTATGATATTTTATAAAATATAAAAATTGTAGGAAAAAAATTATTTTTCTTTCGCTTTAATTCGGGTAAAAACTTCTTAAATAATACCTAAATACATATTTTAGGATTTTTTTAAACATATCTTATATATGTGTACCAACTAGTGATGCGCCGGATATCCGTATCCGTATCCGCGGATATCCGAGGGAGAAGAAAGATCCGTGGATCTTGAAACCAAATATCCGTATCCGTTAGTTTTATGGCGGATCTTTTACGGATCTTTTACCTTATTAATTTTCAATTCATACATGAAATTTTATAAATTAGAGGAAACAATTAAAGGATCAAAAAAAATTTCCAAATTTTTCGAGGTTTTTCAAGTGGCTGTATTTCCCTTAAAAATTGTCGTACTGGAATTTTAAAAAAAGGATTTTAAAGCTCGAAGTTTCTAGTTTTGAGATCTTATGATGACAAATTTTTTCAAGCAACGTGTTCCGCTCAATCCTAATGAATACCGAAGAAAAAAATTTTTCGAAATTTTTTCGGTTCTTTTTTTTGGTCTACGAACTTGGAAAAAATTTTTCCAACTTAACCACTATATGGATCGGATAACTTGTTCATTCAGCTTTAATTTGTTTTTTTGAAAAGGCTTTTGGTGGCTTTTGGGATAATCAGGCGCTAAGTTGGAAATATCGAGAAAGCCAGTAATGTTGAGTGTGCCTTTTACAGTTAAATATGCCCTCAAAAACCTCACAAAGTTTCGATTCAATCCATCGAGCCGTTTTTTTGTTTTATTCGATCGAATTTTTGAAAAAAATTAAAGGATCACGATTTTAACTTTAAATGATCTTTAACAAAATGCAAAAAAAAATGTTTTTTTCAGTTTTTTTATGCATTTTTATTGGTCAAAATGTTTAAATTTATGCGAAATTTATGCATTAGAGCGTGCACTTCTGCAAATTTTTTTTCGCATAAATTTAAACATTTTGACCAATAAAAATGCATAAAAAAACTGAAAAAAACATTTTTTTTTGCATTTTGTTAAAGATCATTTAAAGTTAAAATCGTGATCCTTTAATTTTTTTCAAAAATTCGATCGAATAAAACAAAAAAACGGCTCGATGGATTGAATCGAAACTTTGTGAGGTTTTTGAGGGCATATTGAACTGTAAAAGGCACACTCAACATTACTGGCTTTCTCGATATTTCCAACTTAGCGCCTGATTATCCCAAAAGCCACCAAAAGCCCTTTTTTCCTTGATTTTTCAAATTAATGTAAAAAATAGAAAAAAAATTTTTTTCAAAAAACCGTAGCTGATTTTTGTGGGAAATTTATTCAAGATTTCAAAACCCTCCTTAATTTTCTTCTGCGATTAGTGGTTGCTGAGATATTGATGGTTAAAGACAAAGAGATCCTTTTCCATTCAAAGATCGATATCTCAGCGAGAAGTGGTCGTATCGAACTTTTCAAAAAAGCAAATTAAAGCTGAATAAACAAGTTATCCGATCCATATAGTGGTTAAGTTGGAAAAATTTTTTCCAAGTTCGTAGACCAAAAAAAAGAACCGAAAAAATTTCGAAAAATTTTTTTCTTCGGTATTCATTAGGATTGAGCGGAACACGTTGCTTGAAAAAATTTTTCATCATAAGATCTCAAAACAAGAAACTTCGAGCTTTAAAATCCTTTTTTTTAAATTTCAGTACGACCATTTTTAAGGGAAATACAGCCACTTGAAAAACCTCGAAAAATTTGGAAATTTTTTTTGATCCTTTAATTGTTTCCGCTAGTTTATATATATAGGTAATTAGGTAATAATGAAAAACTGTTAAATTCCATTCAGATTATTTTTTATTTCTTAAAATCGTATTTGGCACCTTTATATTGCAAAAACTTATCGTAGTGAGTACCATACCAATAGTACATAACTCAAAGGTACTAATAAAAAACTATCTTTATAATGAGATATTGCACATCGATCTCTGGAATCTGTTATGAGAGTTAACTCTTAAAGAAGTCAATAACTTTTTCCCATAACAGTCTCTTTCCAAAGGTCGATGTGCAATATTTACCGCCGCGTACTCTAAGAAAGTTAAGATCCGTATCCGTATCCACGGATCTTGAAACCAAATATCCGTATCCGTATCTGCGGATCTTGAAACCAAATATCCGTATTCAGATCCGTATCCGCGGATATGCATTTTTAACGATCCGGCACATCACTAGTACCAACTAAAACGAATTATTTTTCAATACAGGCTGCTTCGTAATTGACTGTCAATTTTAAAGGGGGTTTATTTGTGCATGATTTTAAGACAAAAAGTTTATAATAAACATTAGGCCCGATTTGCGTCATATTTGATACGCAGGGTGATACAGATTTTTTTTAATTTAATTAGTTATTTTAATTGACTGTCAACAAATAATAAATTAATAAAAATCTTAGGTAGCTTCAGGTTTATTAAAATACCTAAATCAATTTTTCAAAAAAATCTCTATCACCTTGTATATCAGAAATGAAGTAAAAACGAACCTATATGTATAAGTTTTTTTCTTAAAATTATGCACAAATTTACTCCCTTCAATATTGATATTCAATTATGAAACGCACTGTATATTAGATAAATATTTGTTATACGTCATCTCACATTATTAAGAGTGTGTGGGGGTTAAATAAGTTGTGCTTAAAAATTAAAATTAAGTACTTAGATTTAATATAATTGTAAAAATGTTTGTTTACAGTACTTGGGAAAGTCGCGATTTACCGAAAAAACTCGTGCATTTAGTAAATGAGAAACATTGACTATTATTTCACTTTACTGTTCAAGTACCTGCGACTTTTTAAATATTTATTCACTGTCTCGCAAAACTAAACATATTACATCTCTTGCATCTCACTTATCCTTCCGCTAAGTAATTCGAAAAATAAATTTAAACTTTATTTTAAGATTACCACAGGAAGTTTACCAAACCGCAAAAATAGCCAAGTTACTTTTAATGATGGAAAGGGGGGTCGACAGTGATAAATTCGACGTCGAATTGGAACAATGGAATAGACAATTTTTCGAGGAAAACGAAAATGGTAACAATTATTATTAATGATTGGTAAAGAACGTATTAAGAAAATTCGTCCCTGCAAACACCCGCTGCACCCTTCATCTCAAATCTTTTCCCCTCGCCTAAAAACGGTTCGCGCTCTCCCGACGCTATTTTTAAAGCTAGAGGGTTCTGGTAAACGCCAAATGAAAGACAAAGAATCAGACTACAGATCCTTCAGGCGAATTTTTTGAAAAACAGTCTCGCCTACGTGTGAAATATTACGTAACTTATTATTTTTTTCAAAAGGTTGTAAGTTTTTTCAGGAATTTTTTTTCAAAAAATTCGCCTAAAGGATCTGTAGTCTGATTCTTTGTCTTTCATTTGGCGTTTACCAGAACCCTCTAGCTTTAATAATAGCGTCGGGAGAGCGCAAACCGTTTTTAGGCGAGAGGAAAAGATTTGAGATGAAGGGTGCAGGGGGTATTTGCAGGGACGAATACTCTTAATACCACGTATTATTATTAAAACTATTTTTCAAACATTAAAATATTAAAAACCACATACGTAACACTTTTTCTCATTTTTGACTGTCTGTTATCAGATGCACCAAGTCAACAAGGTACACTAGATGATTCAAATACTGTTGTAGTCCCCGAGTATGAAACCCAGAACGATATTAATTCTGAATCAGAGGAAGGTTGCGTATGAATGATCACCGAAAGTGCATGAACCACATAAAAATCTCTGTTGAAATTTAGAATTTTGAAAAATAATTATTGCTTACAGGTACATAAAGTTTATTCTGATATAGGTACAGAGTGTCACAGACATGACTTATTTTTGAAGATAATCCCATTAAAATCTATATACCCTGTAATATCCCGAATTACGCTACTCCAAATTGCGCGAACTCGAAGTTATGCGATTTCTGTAGACTTGCAAACTTGACAGAACAACTTAAATCACGTTAAAATAAAATTAATAATCTTTGTATTATTAATACGAAAATTCGAATTCTTCTTACGCTTATTTTTTACAGAAACACCACGCAAAAAGGAGAAGAGTAAAGTAAACACAGACAAAAAAAATTGCCGTGGATCATGGAATAAACAGCAAAAATCTAAAATGTTACAATTTTTCAAAACTCATATTAAAAAAAAATTCTCCCAAAAAAGCAGAATGTCTAAAATTACGGGAAAAATATCCAGATTTATTTAAGGACAAGAACTGGGTTAACAGAAAATTTCAATTAATACCGAAACGTCAATGTATTAATTATTATTTTTTGTTAATATATTTGTCTGAAAAATTGGTCGATAATTTTATTTATAAGTACAGTTTCAGTTTAATAAAAACTTATGATAATATTTTTTTTATTTTTTTTCTGGAAATATCTACATTGCTTGCTTCCTGCCTCAAGCCATTACTCCTTTATTATAAATAAACGAACAACTAAAAGAAATTATTGTAGAAATATTGATAATCTAATTTTTTTTACTTCAATTTGAATATCATAGCATGCTCAACTTTTTTTTTCAAATACTCATATAATATGTAGATAAATCAATTATATTTAACCGCTAGCCTTTAATCTTACGCTTACCTATTCCTACGGTTTTACTCATTAACATGATCATTATAAAATGCAATGTTACAAAATTCCAAAGTTAGGAATTTTATTCACTCGGTTTGAGGCTTGAGCTCCGAAACAAACTTAGATGATATAACATAAAATAAATAAACGCGTCTGTGTGTATGAAAATATGCGACGCAGTGTTGCCGATTATACAGGATCTCAGGTTGTGCACGAAATGTTATATACAAGTTTGGCACAGCAGTGACCTCACTAGTGCGTTTTTTGAACTACTCGTGTATAAAAATTGATAAAAATGAGCAAATGGAGATCCGGACTAAAATTTAACTGCGCATTCCCCACACCCATATTAACCGAAAAAAATTGATATACACATAGAAACACAACGAGATCCGATTCGGATCTCGGCTTGTCAAAACGGATCTCCATTTGTATAGCATTTATCACCAAATGATCTCACCTTGTATAGAAAACATATCTATATATATATATATATATATACATATATATATATAAACATTTCCAAAAATGGCGCCAAACTTCTTAGAAACTTATGAAACGTCGAGAAATTTTGGTCCGACCCCTAGGTCCCGCCATCCGACCGACGCCAATAGTGTAAGTGCCTTATGGCAAATACACTAAAAAAATCGCAGGTAGGTAACTAGGTATGTTACTTTTGATTTTATGAGTTCACGCTAGAGGACTCGCCTCCTAATATTGATAGTGTCAGTACAGTTTGAGAATCACTGCATTATTTGCTCTGCATAATAAATAGAAGAATGAGAAATTGGGTACAGAAAAGGTCAGCTGTAATTTTATACAATATCAAATTTAACCCCAACCCTGTTTGCAAAATCCCATATCACAAACCTATAACATCTTTTGATCGATTTTCGTTTGCGTAATGCATTTCCTTTAGTTGACGGTTGACCTTTTTTTATGAACAATCTATTTCTCAGTAACTCTTTTTTCGTCGCGATAAAACAGTGTTACTGCGCCAATTACTGTGATCAAGTAATTGAAATCGCAGAATTATAACATGAAATTTTGGAAGTATAGTAATCAAAAGTTGTGGCTTTATCTGTGGTTAATCACAAATGAAAATTGATATTTTTATATTAATTATCGGTTTTGTTCTGGTTTTTTAACGAAGGGTATTTATACAAAAAAAAAACACTTAATACGTTTCCGCATATGCTCTTCTACCTTTTACCTGTTTCATATAAAATTACCTTTCGACGACTGGTTATTTACCTATATGTAAATAAAATCCCGAAGACATAACTATAAGTTATAATGTTGTAAAGTGTAAATGCCGCTGCACACGAGGCTAGAAACGCTGCTAGGAGTTCTGCTAGCCGGTAGGCTGAGTAAAAAGCTAGAAATGACGTCACTGCGGGCTGGCCTGCTAGCTCACAAGATAGGTTTCAAAATTAGAACAAGGGCTATGGTGTCATTCCGCTCAGAGTGAGAGAACAGACACGTTTTGCTCTGTGTTTATATTCCAACTGTCACTGCGCGCGCACCAGATCTATCCGCAAATCAAGCTTGAAAAATAGTCTCGTGTTAAGCGAGCACTTAACAGCAATCAAGAAAACCAGCGCTAGAAAACTAGTAGGCAAATCTAGCAGCGTTTCTAGCCTCGTGTGCAGCGGCCTTAAAACTTCATAGTATATACGACATGACAATTCTTATAAATTTTTAATCCCTTAGTAGGTATAATTAAATAATTGCTAATGACTCACATTTTGGGTCCTTGTCTAGACACAGTGAATCTCGTTTACATAGTTTCACGAAAATTTAATATTTATCAATCATAAATCATATTATTATTTTCACATCCACATCTGCAGATGTATACGTCAAAAAATCCGCATCTACATCGTATCGGATGTCAATAAAACTCACCTCTCTAATATCCTTAGTACGGATATATATTGGAAAATGAAAGCGTGGGTATCTTGGTATTTTTAAACTTGATAGTCTTTATAACAAAAATATTAGGAGCACTGTGGTTTGAATCTAATAAAAAATAGAGAATAGTTACTTCTTACCACAACAAGTTTATTAGTGGATGTACATTTCGAGAGCTATGCTCTCATCTTCAGCAATACACTGAAGATGAGAGCATAGCTCTCGAAATGTACATCCACTAATAAACTTGTTGTGGTAAGAAGTAACTATTCTCTATTTTTTATTTGATAGTCTTTATTTAAGTGTAAATACCGAATATCAACTTTACCGAAACATTTTTTCATGTGCTTTTGTATATTACAAAGAAAACACGTGCACATCTGTGTCTCTTTTGATTTAGAAAAAAAATTGGTTGTCTGTAAAGTCGGTTTACGGACGATAGTTTTACGTGATAACGTATTCCGCTCGAATATCATATTTCCTAATACATTATTGCGCTCTCTCTTGCACGCACAGGGTCAGGCGGAATGTTACGGAACGTTACACTTTTTCGTGCGTGCAGCTGGTGTTTCATCAATTTATAAGACGTTATCACGTCAAAAACTTTTTTTTTTAAACCCCTCTTGACGTCAAAAACTTAGTCCGCCATCTTTAGAAGTCCGCCATATTGGATTTAAACTAAAGTCATTTTATTTTTCGAGTTATTCTCAGCAAGCCCTTTCATTTGATACCCATATTGTAGGAAAGCATAATAAAATTAGCCCGCCATCTTTAGAAGTCCGCCATATTGGATTTAGAGTGACGTCACTTTATTTTTCGAGTTATTCTCAGCAAGCCCTTTCATTTGATACCCATATTGTAGGAAAGCATAATAAAATTAGTCCGCCATCTTTAGAAGTCCGCCATATTGGATTTAGAGTGTCGTCACTTTATTTTTCGAGTTATTCTCAGCAAGCCCTTTCATTTGATACCCATATTATAGGAAAGCATAATAAAATTAGTCCGCCATCTTTAGAAGTCCGCCATATTGGATTTAGAGTGACGTCACTTTATTTTTCGAGTTATTCTCAGCAAGCCCTTTCATTTGATACCCATATTGTAGGAAAGCATAATAAAATTAGTCCGCCATCTTTAGAAGTCCGCCATATTGGATTTAGAGTGACGTCACTTTATTTTTCGAGTTATTCTCAGCAAGCCCTTTCATTTGATATCCATATTGTAGGAAAGCATAATAAAATTGGTCCGCCATCTTTAGAAGTTCGCCATATTGGATTTAGAGTGACGTCACACAGCTAACCATGCATTGTCATTCAAACTAAACCTGTATACAAATTTTCATCTCAATCGGTTGATGATATCTGCTTCAAAATTACCGAAGGCATTTCCGCCATCTTTAGAAGTCTGCCATTTTGGATTTAGAGTGACGTCATACAGCTAACCATGCATTATCATTCAAACTAAACGTGTATACAAATTTTCATCTCAATCGGTTGATGATATCTGCCGCTCGAATATCATATTTAAGTCAGGCGGAACGTGACACATTTCGGAACGGGACAGATTTTGGAACGGTACAGATTTCGGAACGGGACAGATTTCGGAACGTGACACTTTTTCGTACATGCAGCCGGTGTTTTATCAATTTATAAGATTGGTGTTTCATCAATTTATAAGACGTTATCACGTCAAAAAAAAAAATTATCTGAGACTTTATGCGCGTGTTTATTCCTTCCTATATGGACGTAGTCTATTTTTTATTTTCTCCTCGCGACTGTTTTCTGATACGAGATGATAAATTGGCGTATTGAAGTAAATTCAGATAAATGAAACTTCTTCTGTAGATAATTTTCATAATTCATGAGTATATGAAAAATGACCTCTCATAAAATCTATGTTAGAGATGATACCTAGATACAAAATGGCGAATGACTGTCTACCATGGACATAGGAATATACTATGTCCATGCTGTCTACTGCAAAGAGTAATGAACATTTGTTATCTAATTTTAATTACAGATCCACCAGTGTCGATGATATATTTTATACAAAACGATTTTTTTTTTTATATTTCATAGAAATTTAAAACCCACAGACGAGCAGACAAAAGTTCTAAAAACCTAGGTATTATACAAAATATATCTTTACATTGCTTTTATACGGCAATTAGTACTAATAAATATGACGGTGATTGAACTTGGTACGACGTTGAACGAGTACGCGCGTCCGTACTTTTGTACAACACAAACAAAATTTAACCTACAAATTTTCCTCATCTTCTCACAATTTTGAAAACAGTGTACAGAATTCACCTTCAATATTAGCCGTTCTACAAGTATTGGGTGAACATGACAATAATATAATAATAATATAATAATAATTTTATTAATCCAGTAGATCGTGTATAAGATGTAGGACATGTCAATAATATATAAATAACAAATAAAACAAGATAAAATGTAAATAACAAATAAAACAAAATGATATCTTCTTCGTCTTTTCTTTCGTAATTGTTTATATAAATTGTATGCACAATGCACCTATCATAGATTTCGCTGCAAAATGATTCATTTGTGTTCGCATACGTTACACAAGCGACTTAGTTTTTACCATCAGTTTTGAACACTGCATTTTCATAACCGACAATCAGCGCGTACGGTACGCGCTGACCGTCGGTCGAGCACTGTTTCCAGCCTTAGTGTTTTTGTTGGTAGAATTTCTTCAAAAATGTGCATCCAACAATAAAATTATTATGGCTAAATAGTTGTTTTCTTTCTTATTTGACCAGTACTGTATCGTACTAATTTGGTTCTTTGTTTGCATCCGAACTTTAACTGCGTGTGACTGAAGAGAAGAGGCGACACTTAAATATGAAAACTTCAGAGAAGAACGTTGTCATTTTATATGGTTTAGTGCTGGTTCACGGTCCGTCAGGGGTCGAATTATTATTATACACAGTTGCATAGAGCGTTTAAGTTGCTTTGATCAACGACTTCACTGTATATTAGACGTTCCAATTTAATAGGATTGTCCCTCTAAAATAAATATCACGTTCTGATATAATCCAACTTAATTAAGAATACAGTTACGTGATACAGATTAAGCAGATTAAAATCGAAATTTTATGGGAAATGACATATCTGTTCTGACGTGATTTGATTCGAGCAGTTATACACATGGCAAGTCTGACCCAATATCGCCCCATAAAGACTATGTGTGAATATAGGTACAAACATATTTTTACATTAACATACCATTTATTTGAGCCATTTATTTAAACCGTGAGTCAATACTTATACATATTAGAGTTGTAACATACTGTGCAAATTTTAAGTCAAGCTTGCCAGACACTGAAGAACTGAGAAGTTCTTTCTTTACTAAGATGACAATAAAACTTTGAATATGATTTTACGGTAGTGTGTGCCAAATATATAAAGAAAAATGTTTACTACTCTGTGAAGGGTAATATTATCATCACAGTCTTGTGTAGTAGTTCAAAACCCGATACAAACAGATTCGTTCTAGCTACTACGCATGACTGTGACGATAATATTATCGTTTGCAGAGAGATTGGAACAGAGCTCAAATCGAGATCTCTCAGAACGATTTCTTTACCAAGCTTTTAGTAAAAGACACGCTGATTTTAACGAAAACAAGCAAACGTCTGTATCTTCTCTGGGTTTAGAAGTTGTACATGCGTTTAGAATTTTCAATAAAAGTACATAAGAGAAATATAATTTTAATAATGTGAAATTATTTGATTTTTGTCGACATTAGTTTGAACAAAAGTTTAAGGAATGGTTTCATTTGATTATTTAATCATTTGGTTAACAGTAAATGAACATAACATAACTGTGCTAAAGATAAAGAATATAAAAACTTTAGTTGAAAAGAACTCCCACAATTTTTTACGATTTCCTTGTTAAAACCGTTTTTTTGTGAGAGTAACGTCTTTTTTAAAAATTTATATAAATTTTTAAAGATGCAAAAATAAATGAAAACCTAGAAAACATATGTTAAATTTGGAATTTCGTAATGTGCTCCGAAGAAAAAAATAAGCTTAACATTTTTAAATATTAATTTTATAATCGACTTACAACAAAAGTAGTTTATATTTACTTGCTTGAAATCGTTGGTTATTTTTTTCATTGTGATAGTCAGTTTTTTTTAATTAAATGTTTGTTTTTGTCTTTTGAAATTAAAAATAAATCGAACTGAAAAAATCAAACGGGAACTTCTGCTCTGTAGCCATCAATGATGAAAATTAATGGAAACAGTTTTAAATTTATTCAAATTGAAGACAGGTTTACAATATAGTTCTGTGGCAAGGAACGAGATGTATTGTAGCGGTGGTGGTAACAAGGAAAGTGGCTTAAGTTTTTGGCAACATTTTGGCTGCTATAGATATATATTTATTTATAAGCTGCGTTTAATGTAACGCTGTGCAGGTTTTATCTTTAATTCTATAAGTAAATTTTAATGATAGGTCATGGAGAGTGGAGATTACAAGGACTACTAGCTCCATGTATAAACAAATTGCTTCCCAAAGTAAGAGGACACTAGTGTTCTGTAAGTAGCTAAACCATATACAGTGTAACCTCTTTATAACGAATTTCAAGGGACCGAGCATTTTGACGTGATAACGTCTTATAAATTGATGAATCACCAATATTATAAATTGATAAAACACCGGCTGCATGTACGAAAAAGTGTAACGCGTAACGCATAACGCATAACGCGTAACGTTCCGCCTGACCCTGTGCGTGCTTTTTGCTAATTTCTCGCTCAATTTAAATCAGATCGGTTTGAAACCAGTCTTAAACGAAAGAGGAGAACATTTTACATAGATTTCGTATAACAGAATTTGCCTAAACAGTTTTTTTATACAAATTTATATAGAAAAATATTTTATACAAATTTATATAGAAAAATAGCTGTATAAATGCAATGTTGTGTAATGCATGGCGCGACGCGGTCGGTTGTCTTTGTTTGCCGTACATGGAAATTAGAAGCAAACGTATGTCTTGTCTTAACATGAAAACGGCTGCATTTCTAATGTTTAATTCAATTTTTTGACATTAGTATATTGTGAAATGCAACGCCTTCTAAGTTAAGTATTGGAATAACTAATTATTATTAGAACATAATACTTTGTAAGTTGCAAACGTCACTTTTGACATTTCTTATCATTCCGACACCAAGGATAAGCGGATTGAAACCAAATTTTGGGAGGTTTAGGTTATGTATTATGGAATACGTTATCACGTAAAACTATCGTCCGTAAACCGACTTTACAGACAACCAATTTTTTTTTCGTTATAAAGAGTTTTCGTTATATGGAGGGAAGAAAGAAAAATAACTAAATTTCACCTAATTAATTTATTCCATGTAGTCTGTTAACTTTGCTTGGCGTTTTTGCTATGCCAATATTTGTTTTGTATTTTATTAAGTATTATGCATGTCTTGACTCTTGGGATGTGGTGGAATCACCTTCATTAAACAATAGGAATGTTTCGATAAGTTTAGAGGCATCAAGTGCTTGTTGAATAGTTGATGATGGTTAAAAATCATCCTCTTTATCATCTTCTTCATCTTCATTTTGTTGTATAAAAACAATTACACTGTTAAATACGCCTAAATATGAACATATTTCATCGTAATAGAGAATGGTTGTTACGCTATGGGTTTTAAGGTAAACCAACCAAACTGTAAAATTTTCTACGTTATAGGGAGTTTTTCGTTATAACGAAGGACGTTATAAAGAGGTAACACTGTATTTATTAATTTACTATATGAATAATTGTCTATCTATTCAATGTGCGGTGAGTGAAAGCAACAAAGCGTATCGAAAATATATCTGTGTCTCTTTCTTCGATGTAATTCCCTGATTTCTCCGATGATAGGATTGGTTGATGTACTTGCATTCAATCTGAATAAAGTATCTCTGTTTAAAAAACTTTCTCTTTTTCCATGACGTTAACATAGGCGTACCCAGTTTTTGGCCCAGGAGGGGGAAAATTAGAAATTTCTTAAGCCGGGTTCCCCGTGCTTGTTTTGCCCTCCTGAATACGCCAGTGCTTACGGCGTAAAAAAAGACAGAAGTATATGTTTGCACCCTAATGGTTCGATTGCGATTTTATTCCTATGCTCAGTATAGAATAAAAGTATATGAGCTAACTGCTAAACAATGGAAGAGTATGTGCCTAAACCATGAAGAATACTTAAAAAATTAAATGCAGTCAAACCTGAGTGAGTGAGAACTGGGTAAGCGGGAAAACTCTCTTAGTGAGAGTAGTTGCCAGGTACCGTCTTTGTAACCCTCTAAAACCTCTATAATTGAGAAACGGAAACCTCTATGAGAAAGACATTTTTCACTCATGGACCTCTATAACTGAGACTACTACTTGCCTGTACCTCTATAAGCGATAGTCGAACGCATTAATAGTTCAAACGAAATTTAAGAATGAATCATAAATAGCTGAACTAACTAACATTGTTTTTGTACAGTTTTTGTAGACCTAAGTGAGAACGACCAATCCTGTATAAGCTAGAAACTCGGGTTACTGAAATACCTCCATAAGCGAAGAAGAGATCGCGGTCCCTTGAACCAGGTTCGATATATGATTTAGACCACTTTGTACTGTGACTAAATATTTGTAATAGGTTCAGAAGTTTATACTTTCTCTTCAGCAGTTAATTTGCAGTAAATTCAACACCTAAGCTGGAATTTCTCTCTCTCTCTCTCTTTCTCCTCTTAACCACTGTGCGTAGTCCATAAATTTCACAAGAAAGTTTGTTGATTTTACTTGGAGTTTACACTGTACAGGCTCTTGTATAATATATATACACTGTGTACGTTTGGTGTTGAACAATCTATATAAAAAATCCCAGATCATCTGTGGCCAAAAACCTTGGATATGTCAACCTTATTTTTTAACGCGCATTTTTTTTATATGTCTTTACTTGTCTCTACTCTTTTCCGGAATTATGTCACCTCCTTTTTATGTCACCCTCCAATATTTTGAAGATTTCAGAAATAGGTATGCCATTATTTAATATTTGCACTGACAGTCTGCTGTATGAAACCTGTTACCCTAGATATCTGCTATTTTTCAGTTATTTTACTGTAGGTATCATTTTTTAAAAATTCACAAAAAATGAAATTATATAAAGCAAATATTTTCTGACTTCTACATCGATCTTTTTTTTTATAATATTCAATCTAAGTCGACAAGATCTCAACGATCACTTATGAAATCATATAATGCTACATGCCGAATTTTATATAAAATAAAATTGCTACATTTTTCAGATACATTACGTGTTCTTTGTGCAGGGTTTTTTCTCTTATTACAAGTAATAAATTTGCCTACATAATAAATATCCGTAATATATTTGTTCATATTATTATATTCATACATATATAATATATGAAATGGTAAATATTGCTTGCAATCTGCAAACTTCCATAATACCTCGTACCCAAACCGAAGAACTGACATGCCATGCGTAGTAGATAAAACGATACTGTTTGTGTCGGTTTTGGAACACGTTTTAGCTACCGCGCATGACTGTGACGGTTCTGTTACCGTTCTCAGAGAGGTTGGAACAGAGCTAGTGTATGGTGATTGTGATTTATATAAAAAAAACACGAATGAAATTTAAAAAAATAGAAATGAACGTCGGATTTTAGATTTTGTTTCCTGATGCTGTCTTTTTCTCCTTTCTTGTTTCCATTTTTGAATAGAGGCAGTTGCGTATGTCGTAATTTTGTTCATATTTTAATAATGCTCCACTAATTCCTTATATAGCTCTTTTTACTTAGTTTTGATTTTAAATTTGAAAGGCCAAAGATAAATATTGCAAAATTTTAAAGCAATTAGTTTCCAAGTGTTGTTGGAACTGTTCCAGTTAAAAATTTCAAAAGCTAAAAATGGATGGAATTGAATCGATTGGATGTAACCATTGTTCGATTCCGGTATCAGGCCGTTATGGCGAAAGCGGTACCGAGGTTTTTGGAATATAAAACAAAATATGCCCATCTCTAGTATCGAGGCAAAACAGTACTGAAAATTCGTCAGTCAGTTATTCCTGAAGATTTGTTTTAAATATTAGGTATAAAGGCTCATAAGTTGTCTTACATATACATTTCAAAAAGAGAAAGACGTAAAGAAAGAAAGATAAACTCTGCCGACAAATTTAAATTCAGCCACGTTCATAAAATATGTCGGCACTTAAGTTGATAAACTGTTTGGAAATCGAATTCATATGTACGTAAAATTACTGTAATTTTTTATAAATATGTGGAAACTGGAAAGTGTCTGCCTCTCGACCAGGCGTCGATAACAGATTATTTCACAGATGAATATATTTCATCTCTGTACTCAGGTAGTGTGTAGTTTTTTTTCTTGTCAGAAAATTCGAACTCATACTGTGAGATTTATAGCATAGAGATATCCGGCTGCTGCTCAACTGTTAATTTTCTTTATAATCTATACCAGACCTGGGCAAATGGCGGCCCGCGGGCCGAATCCGGCCCGCAGCGCAATGTTATCCGGCCCGCGAAGCATTTTAGAAAATTTTAGAAAAATAGTAAAATGCGGAAATAGAATGTGAGGACCTTTTTTTTTGTTATACTAATATTATAAAGAAATAAAGTTTGTAAGTTTGGATGTAAAAGGTAATCTCCGAAACTAATCATTCGATTTCAAAAATTTTTTTTTACCAATATTTAGAACGGCCCTTCAGGATGAGCATAGGTTATTATCGCGTTAAAATAAAAGCGTTTTTCGTGGAAACCAATTTTGCAACGTAAGTCGACGAAAAAAACGGTGGCAATCCACAAATTCGGGTGCAGCCGAACCGGGCCGCTAGGGTACAGTTGGGTTTCGTAATGGCTTTTATGTGTTCGCTTCACACGATGCGTGTTCTGAAGAGAATACACGCCATGTTTGTCTGTGGGCATTTGTCCTAGTCGCTCACGTGACCAGATACTGTTTCCGGATTGGTTCTTGTTCAAAACAAGCACGAAAAATAGCTCCTGTTTTAATTTTGACAAACAACGGTTGACCACGCCTGCTACAATCCTGAACTGAAGACATGTTGAATGCGGTGCTTACTGTTATGGTTCATTACGTCGTCGACTGCGTTCAATCAAATCAATTTACTCTTCCATTAGAGTTGTGCAAACAAAAGTTGTCTAGATTTGTCGCTGTTAACAGCACGACGAGTCACTAAAAAACGTCACAGGATTTAATTCTGCTCTCCTGTTATTCTATACTAGCGGCCCGGTCCGGCTTCGCCCGGATTTGTAGATTGCCCATCAAAAATAGTCATAATATTATGCTGCAGAGAACTTTCTTATCGAATAAGAGCCGTGTTTGTACGGCATTGATTTTAGGGTTCCGTGCCCAACGGACTAAGCCTCCGTTGTCCGTCCGTCTGTCCATCCGTTTGTGTGTCAACGGGCTGTATAAACCGTAATAGGTAGAGAATTGAAATTGTCACAGAGACTGTATTTCTATGGCCGCTATAAGAACAAATAATGAAAAACCATTTTTTTAAATACACAATACATTCTATACTATACATGCACAAACCGCAACAACGTGCTACGCACATACACAGATACTTTACAAAACAAGCGTCCGCTAGCGGTGCGTTTATACAGCAGTATACTCAAACGTTTATTAAAATACACTCTCGCATACGGCACGGTACGACCTCTGGGCATATATAAACAACGATATCGTAACGACGCAGGTTATTTAACTAGAATTATTTCATAACATTTTTTCGTTGGTCAGTAATAGGCAATACATATTTGCAGCTGGTATAGCAGAAGATAATATTCTTTTCCATTTTTTTTTTCAACTTTTAATTTAAATTAATATTTATTATACACGGGTGTTGGTGTAATAAAGAAAAGTACTGCGCTGTACATAAAATGAATATAATTTTGTTTCGTGTTACTCGATACTTTAATCAACATAACTTTTATTACTTCTTACTTCGCAATGAATTTTCATTAGTTTGTAATTCAATTATTTATTTAATGCATACTGTTTTTAACAAGATCTTAACTCTGAACTCGCGCGTTATTTATGTATGTGTGTATAATATGCAGTTCTGCCAACTGCTAAGGTAAGATGATAATAATAAGCTTGGATTTTCATAATTAATGTCTGCCCAGAGAAGTTTTAGTTATATCTCACATTTCATTGAAAAAAAAAATCAAGTTCAGAACTATGATGAACTAGTAGAGTAGGAATCAAGTGTGTGAATTATTATTTCTGGATATCATGGTAAAACAACAGCCTAGCGAGTTTAATTTTTTTTTTTTGAATTTAATAAATTATCTTTGAAATACATTCTACAAATCAATTATTCTTGTTTATTTCACACGTCAATAGTTTGAAACTAGAAAAACTAACACAGGCTGAATAATTATTCATTATAATTAATAAAAATTTATTAATTATAATTAATAAAAATAAAATCTCTTGAAAGTACAAATTTCACAAAATACAAAATATTATTAAAACTCATCCTGTATTATAGTTCCGTCGGTTTATTCATTTTGTTTAACCAAACTTTTTTATGCATCTTTAAAACTCGAAAGAGTCTTTTAATAAGTACTAAATTTTAAACAAGTCAGACAAATGTATGGAAAATAGCCGTTAAGTTGTTTAAGTTTTTAATCAAGGAATGTTTAATTCATTTTTTTCAAAAATATTTTTTACTTATATAGGTATTTCTATTTCTCAGTTTTTACATGATTTTACAACATTTACTAAATTCAATAAACAAAAATAAGCAGATGTTTTCTTACAGTGAAATATTTCTGTTCCAAAATTTAACTAGCTGTTATGCCCATTGCTGCCCACGAGTATGTGTAATTCCCACTTAGCCATTGTCAAAATGAAGTTACAACGCTAAGCTAAGAGCACCTAAGTTTATTCGTTATTATGTAGTTTGTAGTTTTAAGCCCGGTGTTGCCTGTTCCCCCATGATTTACTGTAATGTTGTATAGTCGAAAGCATTTCCAGGATAATTATCTATACAACTCTGGAAACAAAATTGAAATCTATTTAGTAGTTTTCAAGTGAATCACGGATATACAGACAAATTATAACCGCCACTTTCACCATAACTATACCGCGTCTTCCACCACAAATGCACCGTTTTTAGTATGTCACATTTAAAATGCAGTAAATGTATTGATCGGGATAGATAATATTTTTGTTTTTTTTTCGATTTTCGAATTATAATAATTTTCTTTTTGAAATTAATGCACCTCTTGTCCTGCAATATATTTCGTATAATGTTCAGTACTTTGTTTCCCAAAACAGGCGCAATAAACTTTATTAAAAGTAGATTATGTCATGAATAATGCATAGCAGTTACGTGTTTTTCGTCTAAAGTTTCGCGTGATGTTGAATAGTTAGTCGACTTTATAAATTCGTTGATTGTTTTTAATACGATTATCTGTGCCACTGTTGTATTTGCTATGCTAAATTGGTAATTGTGAAGCCGTACTTGTATTAATTGAACAGCCATTCTGAAAAAGAGTGTAAAAAAGTCTTTTTTAAAGGAGTCTCATCTTACTTCTGCGCGTTACTTTCCTCATTTACTTTATTTTCAATACAGATAATTAAGCCACCTTGTGTGTAGGACAGCCTATTATTTTGTGTCTTCAATATCGAAAATATTCCTATATCGCACTAATTAAGAAATAACAAAATCAAGGTTATATGCCAAAGCCAAGTCCACATTGTCACATTTAATAAGCGTTTTTAAATAAACTAGCTGTTGCTGGTGGCTTCGTCCACTTTGAATTCGTAACGTTGTCTTTGTATCTTTATATTTAGATATACCTATAACATTCTCGTGTCACAACTTTGGCCGCGCTAATCTCCGAAACCATTGAGCCGATTTTAATGAAATTTTGTAAATGTGTCTTGCTTGGGGCAACTTACGATATATGATAGTTTTTATTAAATATTTTGTACAAAAATTGTAAACTGTGTTAGGAACATTAGTTTAGAAGCAAACAAAAAAAAAAAACTGTTTTAGTACCAACTAAGCGACATCTGCTAGCATTCGCTCAAAGCTGTTAGTTCAGAAGCAAATCTGGTAGAATTAGTTCAGATGCCGGGCCTC
Organism: Xanthostigma xanthostigma; assembly: GCA_963575645.1. NCBI lineage: Eukaryota > Metazoa > Arthropoda > Insecta > Raphidioptera > Raphidiidae > Xanthostigma > Xanthostigma xanthostigma. The sequence goes on along the minus strand of OY754470.1, from coordinate 2,964,778 downwards.
AAGCCCAGCATTAGTTCTGCAGTACATCACATAATTTTATTCATTAATTAAAAAACAGGTTTCTGCAAGGCTGTTAAAAAGTAAAATAATTAGGAATCACAGCACGGAGTTTCAACACGCAATAAATAATAAATTCGAAAGCTGCTACTTGTAAACTTATATGAGTTGTATGAAACTGTTTAAATGCATGATGCACTCAGAGCTTTATTTGTGTAAGTTTATATTGCAAGATAGATTTGTTTTCTGATATAGCTTGACGTTATTCTATTACCTACCTGAACTGCTATATTGTTATTGTTATTTGCTATTTCCATATCATTTCCTCTGAAATTGTGACATTATTTGCTTGTTATATATCACAATATTCATAAGGAGTAACCCAGACGAGATAACCTCTTTTTCGTTACCTCCGTCACCATACAAGTACGAAAAAATATGTTATATTTTATAGTTTTTTGAATTGTATATTTAATTTTATATTTTAATTTTATTTCTCATTGAAAACTCTGCGATCTCCTAGAATATTCTAGTCTACCAGTCAATGTTAACTAAACTAATTTTTTCAGAGCTTTTTCTAAATCGTTTAAAATAATTGAAAAATGCTTAAACAAAAAAAATTGTTTGAGAAATAAAAAAATCTATAGGTACTTATATAATTTTACAAATGATTATTTCCAAGAACATCATTAAGAAGTTACCTACTGTTCAATTAAGTACAGCTTTTCTTTAATTAAAAAAGAATAATAGGTTTTAAGTAAAGCTTTGTGCATTCAGAAAAGTCGTTTGGTGGCATCTAAAAAGAGTCACTCAATTTACTCAAATAACGATTGGAACTATCAAAACAAAGACAATACAAAGGAAAACATGTTTCTAAAACAAAGCAGGAAGCCTTTGGGATAAGGATCTAATTTGTATATATTGTATTGTATGCTCCGTGGAACCAGTCAGTGGCATGACTTTAGATGGTGGGTATCTGAAATCTTCAATTTTTATATATTATGAATCGCCAAATCAATAACACGTAGGTAGATGAGCCTTATTCCTGAAAACGGCGCCTTTGATAAGTATCAGCAGCACTTACGGCATTTCTCATTTAGCAACGTGTTATTTCAATGATAAACATTTACTTATAAATTAATATTATATTGACCTTCCCATCTACACAGCAGAACTATCAAAGTGCATAGTTTTGATGTATCTTTAAAGATTTGGCCAGCGTTAGCCATGTAAGCGTACGAACCCAGTTCTTTTCTGACAAAACACCGTCATAGTTCAGCCATTTTGTACAAAATATTTATACGGAAACCTTTCTCGTTTATCACTCTTTCTATTAGTGAAAACCGTATGAAAATCCGTTCGGAAGTTTTTGAGTTTATTGCGCTCAGACAAACGCCGTGGGGGGACTTTGTTCTATTAGTTGCACTTCGGAATATTTTTGACGTGATAACGTCTTATAAATTGATGAATCACCAATCTTATAAATTGATAAAACACCGGCTGCATGCACGAAAAAGTGTAACGTTCCTAAATCCTAACGTTCCTAACGTTCGTAACGCGTAACGTTCCGCCTGACCCTGTGCGTGCTTTTTGCTAATTTCTCGCTCAATTTAAATCAGATCGGTTTGAAACCAGTCTTAAACGAAAGAGGAGAACATTTTACATAGATTTCGTATAACAGATTTTGCCTAAACAGTTTTTTTATACAAATTTATATAGAAAAATAGCTGTATAAATGCAATGTTGTCTAATGCATGGCGCGACGCGGTCGGTCGTCTTTGTTTGCCGTACATGGAAATTAGAAGATAACGTATGTCTTGTCTTAACATGAAAACGGCTGCATTTCTAATGTTTAATTCAATTTTTTGACATTAGTATTTTGTGAAATGCAACGCCTTCTAAGTTAAGTATTGGAATAACTAATTATTATTAGAAAATAATACTTTGACAGTTGCAAACGTCACTTTTGACATTTCTTATCATTCCGACACCAAGGATAAGCGGATTGAAACCAAATTTTGGGAGGTTTAGGTTATGTATTACGGAATACGTTATCACGTAAAACTATCGTCCGTAAACCGACTTTACAGACAACCAATTTTTTTTTGTACCATTTATGAAACGTCACATTGAAGATGTAATAAGAGGATTCATCGAGAAGAATTGACAAAGAATAAATTTGTAAATATATAATAAACTATTAATTAATTATAGATGAAAGGTATGTAAGCATTAGTCTGTTTTAAAGTGATAGCTCTAAAGTCACACTAACTTTTAAACTAATAAAATATGACAAAATTTAAAAAAAAACATGGGACGCTCCCAGTCACAAAATTGTTACCGACGTCTTTGAGAACTGCAACATTTTGTATACATCTCAAACAAGAACTAAAAAGTGCTTTCATTCTGCAAGCAAATGTTATAGTTTCCGACACGGAAAAATATATAAACCAAATACAAATGCTCTCCCCAAATATGACGAGAAACGTGCTTAATTGCTGTAGATAAATATATGGTCACTCGGAACCCAAACCACTGGATCGATTGTAATCAAATTTAGAATAAGTACGTCGATATGAAATCTGTGATATAATCGGATGAATTATATAAATAATAGGGCCGTTTCAATCTCTCTGCGAACGGTACCAGAACCGTCACAGTCATGCGCATTAGCTAAAACTAAATTCTGACGGTTCTGTTACCGTTCGAGGAGAGGTTGGAACAGAGCTAATGTATATAGTGCAGATCAGAACCAATATACAATAGTGTTTAATTATTGTTTACACATAATACAAATGTTTATTCGTACAATTCACTTTCAGACGCGTGATATTTTTTTATACCATGGTATTATCTACCAGGAACTTTTATACGAATACTAAAGAGCTTTTGCTAGATAGCTTTAGAAAGTGTATGTGAATGAAAGAACAGTTTCTACTCTGAAGCAACATAAACAACGGGAGAAATGAAGTGATTGGATGCGTCAGAGTGAAAAGACTGTTGCCGTGTTGTTGTTGTTTTGGGGGAGAGGGGGCGATGAGGCGGAAGGAGAACGGTTAAGATAAGGGCGCTGGGCTTCAAGTCAGCTGTACAAGTGTAGATACCAACCCTCTAAAGTCGGAACGCGAAAACAAACCTGAGTGATAATACAGCTCCATCTTACGATACACTGGATGTTGCTTATAATGAACAAACTTTGATATAGCTATGGCCAAGAGGAAAAATCGCTCATGTCATATTTGCGGTTTATATTTCATAGTTTTCAGCAAATCATACAAAACCTTCGAATGGCCGTAGTTTCCAAACTAAAAAAGATACAGACGTTTGCTTACGCTCGTTGAATTCAGCGTAATTTTTTCTGTAAGGCATTCTTAATTTCAAAAGTATATTAAAGAACTCGATTTTTCGATTTTTTCAAGGCATACCCCTTTAAAAAAATGCGATTTTTGACGAAAACCGAAATGTTTCGGAACTTTGACAAAATCATCATGCTTATAGAAAAAAACACGCTGAATCCAATGAGCACCAGTAAATGTTTGTATGTCTTTTGGTTTAGAAGTTATTTGCGTTTATAGTTTTCAGAAAATCATACAAAACCGTCAAATGGCCGTAGTTTCCAAACTAAAAGAGATAGAGACGTTTGCTTACGCTCATTGAATACAGCGTATTTTTTTTGTAAGCATTCTCAATTTTAAAGGTAGTATATTAAAGAATTCGATTTTTGCGATTTTTTTAAGGCATACCCCTTTAAAAAATGCGATTTTTGACGAAAACCGAAATCTTTCGGAACTTTTGCAAAATCATCATGCTTATAGAAAAAAAAACACGCTGAATCTAGCATGGTCGTAAAACGTCGTGTGTCGTCCAAAAAAAGTTTCACTGTCAATTAAATTCTCCTCAGTCAGGTGTCAATTTTTTCCAGACCTGCGACTACTCTGATTCTTTTTTTGTACCATGGTAAAGAGCAGACGTTTGTGAAACGTTAGGAGATTTAAAAACACACTGTTTGCACAAAGAAATTGGAAGACAGAAGTGGAGAATGAGAGCGACATTGTTGTTATTGTGTCCATTGTTTTATACTGAAGGAAATGTACTATCTGCTTTAGTAAAGTAACTATGAACAACAAAGCTTTGGAAAATGTAAAGCAATGCCATTTCATAATTAGTAATTACAGACGTGCTTAGCTGTCCGTAGTAATTAAATAGAATCAAAGATTGAATTTTAAAATCGTTTGGAAAGACAATCATAAAACGCTAATGAACTCAGTCGTCGAGCGTCTATACTCAGCAATCTCTCTCTCTCTCTCTACAACAATTGTAGAGCTTTTTGTCTGGCAATTTTTGTATAGTTTTTATTTTGTGTTCAGCGCATAGTTGTTCGATTTATAATATCTATATTAATATTATAAAGAGAGTGTGCGAATTTTGTGAGTATGTGGGGGATACTAATCTCCGGAACCACTGCACCTATTTGAAAAATTCTTTCACTACTATTTAGAATGAACCTTCAGGATGGACATAGGCTATGTATTATTGCGTTAAAATAAAAGCGCTTTTCGTGGAGAGCCATTTTGCAACGTAAGTCGACGAAAAAACGATGGCAATCTACAAATTCGACAAAGCCGGACCTGAGTCGTTAGTATTTTATAATTTCAGATGCCATTTTTAATGAAAAAGATTCGATTCCTAGTCATATTGATAACATTGTCACCCGTTGTTCAAATATAACTCTTAGGTTTATCCGGTACAGCTTCGCCCGAATAAATTTTGGTTTGGTATCTCGCGACTGCAAATAATAAACAAACAATTTTCGTATATAACTTTATAGTTTAGCTATCGTTAATCAATTGTTCAGCAAATGCGTGCGGGATTGACGTAAACTTAATGTAGATACTTATTTTTTGTGCCCCCGTATTAAATTTTGTTATATCTACGGCTATGTGGTGTCAGGAAATTTCCAGCTGTGAATATGTATTAGTAGTGGCAGGAGTGACGACTGATTCGTGTAAATCAAATTAAGATATGCTCCAATTAGTCTCAGATTCACAGGATTAACAAGCATTTGTTCTTGTTCTCGCTCTGACAGTTCTAGTCTGGCTTCCTTCTAAATTCAGACGCGTTGTTTGAAATCATGACACCTTACATTAAGATTTTTGAGTTTATAACCGTGCTGTTTTTCATAGATACACTTTTTTGGGCACTTCATTAGAATTCAAAAAGCAATTAGAAATTAATTATTAATTAATTTTTATATTTTTTAGATCAGTTCTGAAGAAGATTCAAATCCGGACCGAAACGTAAATGTATTAATTTTTATATTTTTTGTTAATATATTTGTCTGAAAAATTGGTCGATACTTTTATTTATTGAAGACTTCATTAGAATTGATCACTACGAAAGTTAGTACTTTATAAAGGGGGAAAAATGTAACTTAAAATTTTTTTCATGTCCGTCCGTCCGTTTGTCTGTCTGTCCGTATGTTACAGCCATATAACTCAGTCATTTTTCCTTCGATTCAGATTAAATTTTACAGGCAGGTGTCTTATGTGAGTCGCCACCCAATTGCGCAATGAAATTATCAAAAAAAAATAATAATTTAGGGATAGCTTTAAAATAATATTTCCCGAGATATAAGCTTCTAAAGTTGTAAATAATATATCTTCCCCCTCTAACTTTGGTACCATGTTTACAATTTTTAGAGAGAGAAACCAGCTTAATCAGCTCGCCATGCAATATTTCCACAATGCAATGGTGTAATGATTCTGATACATAACGGCATTATCTGCAGTATGTTTAAAATCACATGGAAACACTTTTGGGAATTTTTAACGCAATACTACTCTAGTATCTGTTATATTATTGTCAACTTGCAGATAAGTTACGTAAAGCCTAAATCTTCATTTCAGTCAACCGAATTATATTAAACTTTACAAAACACTATAGCAATAATAATTGACTACTTGACGTTTTGTACCCACGTATTTTGTGATTCTCAAATAAATAATGTATCTATCTATCTATCTATCAATAAATGAGTGGATAAGAAACGACCCAAGCATGTGTAGCAATGAAGAGATTTGTCTAAACTCTAAACAATGATCAATCTCCGTTATGATATATGTAGTACAAGATTTCTTGCGTCAATCCTGCAAGCAAAACCGTCTTGACAGAAAATAAACCAGATTGTCACATAATATATGATCCTGCATCTGGCGACATATGCTTCTTGGAATTCTAATACAATCCTGCATCTGTTATATGCATATGTGCAGCGTTGTCGAAGAATCCTTGGGGATCTAGATCTTGAAAGAACGGAAGTAGGGTTACCATTGTAAGAAATCAAATAATTTTTACCGGAATTCCGACCTAGACGTACAGTTTATATAGAAGACAGACTGAATTATCCATTTTCATAAATTTTGTGTCAGTTTGTTTATCCCAAATAGCTGTTACTTTGTCAGCATGGGTTTGAATTTTTTTGCATAGAACCCTAATTCTTTTTCTAAAATAAAAGTAGCTTAAGTTACTCCTTATAAGGTCAGCTATCTTCCAGTGAAAGTCCCGTCAACATTTCCTTCTTTAACGCTGATTTGCGTGTCTAACTCGATTATTCAGTTTTAGCATTTGGACTGGGTAAAATCTTTGGCCTGAATGTTTTCATTAAAAAAAAATTGTTATAGTTCCATTTACGCCGACAGTTAAAATATCATAAATTTTCTTTTATGGTTAATCGGAATATCTGAAGCCCTGTTTGAAACGTAGTCTGCAAATCACAATCCTTCTTGACACTTGCATAAATGTATGACAAATGGATATTAATTGAACTAACACAGTATTTCGTCTAAAGCAAACGATGTGCAGTCAACCTCCTGTGCATCAGATGTTCAAGATTAATGTCTTGATATCTAATTGAAACGGTTATTTTGATAAGGGAACATCCTACATATTTTGTGGGAAACTATACTATTTGTTTTTAAAATTATGAAGCGAGTGAAGGAGCATCATACAAAGGTGAAGAGTTTGTTTGTAATATATTTTACATATTATATGGCATGGTTGTCCGATGCCTGTATATATAGTAACGTATTACAAAATCCACATACTGCGAGAGTTGTTTTTTTAATGAATTATACAGACGTTAGCTCAATTAATTCAAATAAATAAAATCGTAACTTAGCCTGTAATTGAACAGTTTTAAAGATTCCTAGAGCGAATTTTCAGTTTTCATCACTTTTTTCTGTTTATACTTTTTTGATGAAGAATTTGTTTGTTTGCCTGGTTCGAGGAAGGCTATAGGGAATATAATATCACGCTATGGCCAATAGGAGTGGAGTGTCATTGAAAAATGTTGCAAAATGTAACTCAAAATTTGTCCGTCCGACAAAAACTTTTGAACGGTAACTCCAATCATCATGAAATTTGGACACAACATTCATCTCGGTAAACTAAGATGAACTAAACATTATAACATACCTTGTTTAGTTTTATCTGATCTGTATATATTTTTAATTTAGAAATCAAAATAAATATAAATGTAACGAATACTATACATGTTCATACGCCCTGAAGATGAAAATATATTTTTCGAAATGTTGGCCACAAGTGATACTCTGATAAAATCTCCTTCAAAAGATAATTATATTATTGCTTAAAATCTTTTTTTTCTTCGTATTTTACCGATAATAATTTCCAGTGCAGCGAAGAAAAATTTAGTAACAATATATAAATATTGTAAATAAAATTTATGCTCTAGTTTATCTCATTTGTAGCCTAGGGGCTCTGATTGTCCAAATACGGGATTGATATCTTATTCGTATTTGTATATTGCCTTTAGATGTTTAGACGTAGAATTTAAACTTGAAAGAGAATTCTAAATAAAATCGTCTAACAAAAACATCATTTTATTTTATTTAGGTATAGAAATAGAATTATTTAATAACAAAGCAGAGCTTTACGTGTCAAAGCAAAGCTTTGACAGTGTTTATATTGTATTACATAAATGAAAACGCAAAACCATGCACTACGTATTTCCTGGATTCTGTAACATACTCTCAGATATGTATATTTATTGTTTATATACCAAACAACTAACACCAGGTTAGTTGTTTACTAATTTGATAAAGACACAATGACAATGCAAATATACTGAGTGTCTCTAAAACATAGTGTACTAAATTCGCGACCCTCCCGACGTACAAATAAGTTGGAGTCATATATTTAATACCCTCTATATTGCTAGCAAAGATCGGGAGAAAGACTTAAACACTACGTTCTAATCTCGGTCGGAACACGTTTTTGGTACTGCGCATGATTGTGACGATAATATTACCGTTCGTAGACAGGTTGGAACACAGTTATAATATGCGATAATGCGACCAAACAGTGACAAAACATTAATAGCTCTTAGATTGACTAGACCGAATAACGTCATTAGATTAAAGCATTCTCAGGATAAAACTGTTATTATTTTTTCAATATTTCAATATCAAAAAAATCTTTCACGAATTACATTAAAAATAAATAGAAACTAAATATTAATTATATTTTTATATTTTTAGATCCGTTCTGAAGAAGACCAAATCCGGATCGAAACGTTAATGTATTAATTATATTTTTTGTTAATATATTGTTTGAAAAATTGGTCGATAATTTTATTTATTGAAGAGTTCTAATCAGACGTTAATCAAAGATTTAAACTGATAAAAACTAAACAGAAATCGATCCAGCCGTTTTAAAGTTAATCGCAAACATTCAGACAGATAGAAAAGGACTTGTATAAATACAACAGATAACATGCCGTACTATATTATATAAAGCTTAATAAAGTGTATAATTTTAACGTAAGAGGTTCTCGAGTAATCTTTTGCTAATGTAGCGTCTATATAATAAATAAGTATATAAAATTGTGTTTTGTATTTTTTTAAGCCATATACACAAAGTGATTTGCAGTAGAATTTTATTAAATTTCTAATAATACACTATGCACATCATGTACAAGAGGAAGATATGTGGAACAGGTTCCACACAGTTCATTGAGCTGAAATGAAGACTCCCTCGTCCGATATTATATATTCCGTAAATGTATGCGTAGAGGTTTCGATTCAAAACGATTCAAAGCGCTGAAACAGCTTTGGTATTAAGATCTATCTATTTATATACACACGAAGCTAATTTTGTCGCTCGATTAACTACTAGTTTTCAAGCGCTGGTTTGTGATAAAATTATACGGGAAACAAGGCTAAAATAATAAAACAATTTTTATTCACTAGAACATTATTTATTGGTCTACGTTTCGGCAGTATTTCTTGTCTTCTTCAGGACCTTCTTGGTTTTTGTGATGGCTTTTATGTGTTGGCTTCGCACGATGCATGTATTGCAGTCTGCTTTGTAGATGGGTTTGGTGCGCAGTGATGGAATGTTAACAAAAGAGGACGTTTATTGTCTCTGAACAGAACACACACTATGGCACAGTGTTTGTGGACGTTTGTCCATGTCGCCCACGTGACAAGATACTCTTTTCTGATTGGTTCTTGCTCAGAACAATCAGACGAACAAGCTAGAAAAATAGCTGCGGTTCGAATTTTGAAATCCATCTTGTCACCTCGCAGGCGAGTCCGCAGTGACGTCACTTCCATCTTCTTAATCCGCACGACAGCCAGCCCAAGTTCCAGCAACAAAACTAGCCTAGTGTGCAGTGGCCTTAATTACAATTACACCAGACACATTACTTGTGAAATTTGTCGAACAAAATAAATGATTTCATTAACTGACACACCACTGCGCCATTGGCGTAGCAAGAGAGGGGGCCTGGACCACCCTAGAATATTAATTGTTCATGTACAAATAACAAGATAAATCTACAATAATCTACATTTTATTTTCTTTGTCGTGAAATTTCTCCAGAAAGTCGTGTTGATCGATTTTGCTTCTATGAACAGTTTTCAAATGTTGCAGCTGGTAATGGTAGGTAGTGTTGAAAATTTGGCTCCCCCTAGGATAAAATCATTGCTACGCCTATGCAGAGCGCATCTGAAATCTTGTTACCAATATAATATGTCATGCTTTGAGGTAAACGCTTTTCGTGAAGTTCTGTTGTTTTAAAAACACTTCAATACTTCATGTCTAATAAAAATAAAACAGGCTCTTCCCTCCACGCTGTAGTATGTCATATGCAAACTTTTATGGTTGTTTTTCTCAACAAATATACATATATACACATATTAGAATATTGTTATGAGAAACGTCGTTTATATATCAGATAACCAGTAACTAGTTCGTTGCAACATAACGTAAAACATTTTCTAGAATGTTTTCGCAGTCAATTATATTACAACCTATTCAGCTAGCTATACCTATGCAAACTTTTTCAAAATTAGAATGTAATAATAATACAGGGAATGGACAAAAATTAGGGGAAAGCTGGATTTTTGCATGAAACTTCCTTTCGCGATTCCAAACGATATACCAAAGTCCCCACCGATACATGTGCCGCTAAAAATGTTACGCGGGGTAAAAGGTCACAATAAACGTTTTTTTGCGAAAATTTCGTTAACGGTGACTTTTATGAAAAATATTTTTAACAAAAAAATTGAACCGGCTTCAAAAAATGCACTCAAAAGTAAAAAATAATTATTATTGTTTAAATCTTACATGTCTCTAGTTCTCGGAATAGATTTCATTTTGGCTGACACCGACTCCAAAACATTTCAGTACGCAATTATTTTTTACTTTTTAGTGCATATTTTGAAGTCGGTTCAATTTTTTTGTTAAAAATATTTTATTTCTCTTTTTAGTGTTAGATTTTTGACGGAGAAATCGGTGAACATACATAAAAAAACATTATGCGTGCCTTTGAAATTTGAGAGTTTCCCTCGATTTCTCCGGATTCCACCATCAGATCCTGACTTGGAAGTGCACTCTTTCGAATAAAAAAAGAATTTTGAAAATCGGTCCATAATTGACGGAGAAATCGGTGAACATACATAAAAAAAAATATACAGTCGAACATAGAACCTCCTCCTTTTTTGAAGTCGGTTAAAAAATAGTGGTTATCAAATTGGTAGCTCAGAAAATGGCCTACAAAAAACTTAATATTACTTTTTTCGTAAGACTAACGGTTTTCGATATAATTTGATTTAAAAAGTTCTTGTCAGTTCGATTCGTTTGATGCATCATGCGAATATGTGAACTAGAACGGTTCACTAAGCGATTGAATGAATGCGAGGTGATAGAACGCAAGCGTCGTACTGGTAATTGCACATACTGCTAAACTAGCGGTATGTGCTTTATTATCGCTTTGTGCGTCAGAGCTGACTTTCGTTCATATAAGAAGTTATATTTAAGTTAATTTCACACGAAATCCATTCAAATTGAAGCTTTTTGAAAAGAGGAGATTCTAATCTATAAAATAGAACCATTTTTAAATCAATTTGAGTTCATAAATACTATTAAAATTGTAATTGAAAATCACAAACAGCAGTTGTCGGTTGGTCTGTACGTATGTACGTACGTATGTACGTACGTATGTACGTACGTCACGACTCTACAGATCGCAATTTTGGTCGGATTGCTTTGGGTTATATTTTATTCACTTTGTTTACTATCAGACCAGAACCCTATTTAAATTCACTAAAATGTGTTCAGTAGTTTAATTTTTATAAACAGTTTTATTTTTTATTATTTTTGACAGCTAATATAGTTTAAAAACAATATAATAATTGCTATGAAAATATAGTGTAATCCATAAAACAAGTGCTACACTTGTATACCGTGATAACACCACTGCCCTATTAGGCAGCCGTGGCGTAATGGTTATGCCGTTGGATTCCCAAGGGCAAGGTCCTGGGTTCGATTCCTTACGGTATCATTGACTTTTTTCTTTTTTTTTCTTTTTATTTTGTTTTATTTTATTCCACTTGATATTAATTATATATTATATTATGTATAGTTCTTAATTTTTTTTATTTTTGCAAACTTAAAAAAAAATATTTTTTCAATTTTTAATTATTTATTTCTTTAAATTTTTAAATCTTTTTAAATTTATTAAAAATATTTTTTAATTGTTATTTTTTTATCATACAGTGGAAAACTTGCGGGATGTGCACTTTTGGTTTTGCCAACTATTTTAGTCTTACGGGAAAAAAGTAATACTATGTTTTTGTAGACAATTTTCTAAGCTATTTGTTAACCACTATTTTTTCTATAAAATAAAACATTCTTTCTGTTTGTGATACTCACCCTGCGTGCATAGTACATAGTACCTACTATGTACAGGTCAAACATGGAAGAATTCAATTTAAACACTTTGCGGTAAGTAGTTCTCTCTGTGAGCAAAGAACTATAGAGAGTTATTGAGTATCTACACTTTCAGGCGACATTTTTCTACAGACAGATCTGTCTGCACAAATGTAACACGAGTAGTTTTAGGTCTGGCTATTGCATAATGCATTCTTTGTACTTACTTCACTGCATGCAAACCGAACCGACTGACGGCCCAGTATATTATACGTGATATGAATTAATGTTTTAAACTAAATCGCGTGAAGTGCAACCTGCTGCAGGTTTATTCTTCTGGAAACCAGGGACTTTCAATCAGTTGGCAACTGAAACATCATAATGCGAGTAAAATATTAAAAGATATTATTATCAAATATTTCGCCTACTATAAACAATTCTCCGAAGATGGCATAAAGATTGCCGAAACGTCAGACAATAAAATGCAATAAAAACCTTCAGTATTTGCTTTGTTTCATCGATCCTATGCCACCAGGATTCTTCCTTTTTATTCTTCCAACTATAAACAAAGATACGGATTAAATAAATTTGGAGTCATAATTATTTTAAATTAGAAATTCTATTCCAAAATAATTTATTAAAATATTTATAAATTTATTAGCGCTTTCGACATTCAGTCATTGCATTATAATGACAGAAAATAATATCTGAAGAAGACATGACTGTCGAAAGCGCTAATATTAATAAATCATTTTGGAATAGTTTTTGTTTTAGAATTTCTAATTTAAAATAGTATAAACAATGTTAAGTCCAGACTCAAACAATGATCGAAAACTATAATTATCCATTTGTAATATGGTAACAATTATTATTATTTTATTCAACATATTTATTAACATAAGTTTGTAATATGAATATTATTTTATTCAACATATTTATTAACGTAAGTTTGTAACATGAATATTATTTAATTCAACACATTTATTAATTTAAGTTTTTTAACATGAAAACTACTTCCTAGTTCATACGCTCCGCTGCCATCTTGCCTCTGTTTTTTCTACATGACCACCAGGAATAGCGGCGTAGTTTTTTAAGACGTGGTGTTACAAATTTAGTTTTAGTCGGTTGTACACGAAAATCTTGGGCTGTTAATTGTTGCTTTTTTTGCTCGACCTCTGTAGTGAGGAATAGGGCATGCGCATAAAATTTGAGGTTTAAATGACGGAGACAGAAGTATGTATGCATGCACTGTTGGGTCGTCATCCTTTTCTAGACCTCTACTAGTAATATAGGAGTATTAAGTATATGGTTTCGATAGCCTGAAGCTGTTCATGTACGATCGACCTTGCGAGCCAGACCATTATAAATAAAATTATTGCATATCGCTCAACCAATTTAATTCTAATGATATATGTTTTTCGCATTTTCTGAGAACGTATAACCCATAGTTTGAGAATCACTGTTCTAAGCCAAAAGAGATACATATGTTCGCTTGTGCTCGGAGAATCAGCGTTACAGCAAAAACTCACTTTTTTCGACGAAATTTAATTTTACAAATATTTTTCATGTGGAGTTTTGTTTATACTCAAAAATATGTTTGTTTAGAATCTGTGCTAACGGTATTTTATTGAAACATCGTTGTATAGAATTGCATTTTTAGATTTTTTTAAGTTACATAATAAAAAATATTGAAAAAAAAACAGTAAATACTCGGCACTCTCAAGATTAGGGTAAAAATTCAAAATAGAAAACGATGCTTATATAACTACAATTTTTTGCTATTTGATTGGCGGTAAAAAATATCACACAATGGAACTTTGTGTCAGATAAACATTTTTTTCCGCCGCGCCATCTGAAAAAGTAATTAACGTACGGTGTATGATAAAAATAGTCTTTGAATTATTAATTGAATAAGACTTCACCAGGTTTTATATCTACCTATGTCGACCGCTTGAAAATGTAAAATGGAAGATGCAAACATACTTGAAAATTAAGGAAAATATATCTCTTTTATAGGTTGTCAATTAAATAATTATGAATATTCAACGTTCAAATCTTAGATTAACGTCTGAATAGAAATCTTCAAATAAATAAAATTATCAACCAATTTTTTCAGACTGTAGGTAAACATTACCAAAAAATTATACAATTATAATTCAATATTTCAATAAAACGTCATTTATTGAGATATTGAATTATAATTTTATAATTTTTTGCCAATTTATACAGTCTGAAAAAATGGTTGATAATTTTATTTAATTTTAATATTCAACGTTATTTAACTACTACAACTTTTGATATTCAGTATAAAAGACGCTCCTTTAATGGTTCTTTTTTTAGTAGATATTTTTATTACGAGAAAGATGTCTGCTTACTATCACAATATACAATATGCATCGATATCAATGAGTATAAAAGCATATCAGAATTATCGACGACGATGGAGCTTATTCGAGTAGTTGTAGCGATACAGTCCTGCCCACCAGGGCTGTAGCCAGAAATTCACTTCGGGGGGAGACGAGCTCTGGATCAGCGACAATAAGTTATAAGCATACATATATTTTACATAAATATTAATTAAATTAAAAGGCAGCCGACGTAGATTTCGACGAAAGAGTTTAATGATTCATTTAATTTATTAACAATGCATTACATTTCGATTTTACTCGTTCCGAAAAACGTGGAATCCAATTATCGTATCACAGATCCGAACATATTTTAGTGAGCGTGTATAAAATGGTGGGTTGGCTAAGACATTCGTGGGGGGGGGGGGTGAAATTATGATTAGTTGAGACCAGAGGCAAAAGAAAACAATAGTTTAGGAGCGAAATGTGTAATAAAATCTTATAGCCTAATGAATAATGAGTTTCATGAGAAAAATAGATCCAAGTCTCAAAAAAATATGAGCAATAGCTTATTCGATTATAATATTCCGAAAAAGACGTTTTTTTTATTTTTTTTTGCCGACAAAAATTGGATTCGTTATAATAATAATACGAAAAGAAAAAGAGCCTCTAAGATTTTTGGCAATTACTCAAAAACTATAAGCAATAGCGGAAATTGAAAAAAAGATTCTTAAAGTAGAGAAACTTTCCAATAATAAAGTCCCACTCTCGGAACTCTCTTTTTAAAAAAGTGAGGCTATTGTTAACTAAATGATATTTTTTTTTCAAAAAACCGTCTCCATTGGAAACAATAAAAAATGTTTAAATAATTGGTCTATAAATTTGTTGCTTCATGGAGCCCTTTTTACATATATATTTAACAAGATCACGTTATAAAAGTTTTTAAAAATTGTTTATTTTGTTTATAATAATATTTTAAAGCTAACAAACAAAAAATGATTGACTTGTCATTTTTTGTTAACTTCAAAAAATTATGATAAACAAAATAAACAATTTTATGTTAAATGCAACTGAAATTTTGAAAAATGATTCTGGAACACGCAAATCCATGCCGATATTTTTATGATTACAAAAAATCAATTTTCTGCATGAGGAAATACCATATAAAAGTCCACAGTAAAATGAACACAATTTGTGCTTTATTTCGTCACTAAACTCCCCTCTGTGCAAAGTTTCCCGTTTGAACACCGAGCCAGTGAATGTACCTAAGCTTTCTAAATCTAGCACAATTCTGTAAGTGGTGAGTTTTCTGTACAAAACTAAACAAACTAGTGAAACACGTCCACAGTGATAGAGATACGTGACTGCAGGTTATTATGGTTGGATCTGGAGTTGGGACTACTTTTGTGACACTGTCAAATATCCCGTAGGTCGCACGGGATCACCCGCGCGCCGTGTTAGCGATAAGACATTGTGGAACTCACTCCCAAAGGAGATCGGAGACACCTGTGAGCTGTGATCTTGCACCGCAGTGACGCCGTAATGACTGCATCGTGATATTTATTGATCCATTAAAATATACACGGGATGCACTAGCTCCTGATGAGTACATCTGGCGAACAAAACAGGCCCGGATCACGAACAGTTGATTTTCAATTCCGGAACACAACGACGGATTTATTATTGCAATATTGTAATGAACACTCCTATCAATACAGACCATATAATATTTAATACCCTTTATGTTGCTAGCAAAGATCGGGAGAAAGACTTAAACACTACGGTGCAGACATTTATACGTCTGTCTCACTTATTATACTCTGAGTCTCATGCGCATGTCCGTGAATGGATGCGCGTCAGTTTGCTGTGAAAGGCCAAATAATGGCCGCCGCATAGATCATAATACCTAACCTATAAACGTCGAGTATTATATCTACAGTTTGCTGTTGAGAATTTATTTATATGTTGTTTATTAACCTTTTGTGAAGTGTATAGTTGTAAAACATTAAATTTAGTGGAAGTTTTGTGTGCAATTGTGTAACGATAAAACATTATTATTTTGTGAAATTTTTTTGTGACGTTTACACTAACGCCATCGGTCAGATTTGTGGGTGAACGTCAAAATATTCAAAGAAAAGAGCAAGGAGTGTATATTTATTCTTTAACTAACTTTTCTACCTGATCTTTTGCTTGGTGAATTGAATGCTAATTTTGTTTTAACGAATGTTCCAAAATTACTAACTTCTATCTTTAATGGTGTTCGATAAATATGAGCAAAAATCGGTGTACAAAACTTATAGTTGTGATTGGAAATTAAGGGATGCCGAAAAGAATATTGTACAACCTTGACACGCTCCGCTTGATATTAGCTATCTAAAACACTCAAGTGCATATGCTGGGGAGTGTTCATAACGCATGATTAATATAATATTATGTAACGCAATCTGTTCACGAAAGTCAATAAATCAGGAACGCCCCACACATTTATGCTCCATGTGAGAGATAGACGCGAGGCCTCGCACACAAAACAAAAGATAAACTCCATTAATAGAATACTTCGAACTAATATTTTTTTGACGCAGGGCTCACCGCTCACTTTTTTCGTTGAAACAGGCAGCTGACAGAATCACTACGACTTTGTAAAAAATAAAGATATACCGGTCTTTGAGGTATAATTTGAAATCCAAAGAATATTATTATTATTTAATATTTCTAATGTACGATTGTTAATAAAAAAAAATGTTTACAGTACGGAAAACCCTGCAGTGGAATCACAGCTGACCGACCCGTTTTTTTTCCCTATAGAAACTGTACTTTCATCAAAATATTATTTCTTTACAAAAAATATTTTTCAAATAAATTACATACTGTGATGTTTTCATTTTTTATAAATCTGTCAAATTAGAAGAAAAATGAAATCCTAAATAAACATTTCGTCTGAAACAAGATAGTATAACGTGACTAAAGTTCAAATAAAGCTTTTTTTTCATAGTGTTCAAGTCAAAATTCTTTGGTCAATAAAGACTACTGATATCTAAATTTCTTGAAGAATCTATATAATATATAAAAAAGGTTTTTGATACACAAAAAAAAACATCTTTTATTTAATATCGTCAATGACTTTGGTGTCTTCGCGTGGCAAAAGATCGAGTAAAGAGAAACTTTCTTTTGATTTAGAAAAGAGTATAAGGATGGGTAATTTTTCCAGAATTTTCATGCAAAAATGTCTTTATAACGAACTCACTTGCGTCTTTCTAATATCATTAATAGCAAAAAAGCGGCTGTAATTTTAAACTACACACTACAGAAATAAAACCGGTGGTATAATTATGAAAAGTAACACACATGAAAATAACAATATTGGCACCGCACGCCGGGACGTCGTGGGTTTTTCAAAATTTTTATTTTATGTTTCAGTTTATGGTAATTTACAGATAGATTTTAGATTATGGACGCTCAACAACTAAGATATATGGTAATTGACGCAATAAGTATGTTGCTGATATGTCCGATATGTCGTTTGAGAGGCTTAAAATGTATAGCCCTAAATGTGAATCAATTTTTGTCATCATATCGTATTGACGTTTTAACCATGTGTGACCCGCACCTCCACCACACATTACCTGTACTTCCACCGTACTACAGTCAAAGATTTTAACGAAAAGGATAAAAGTTCTAAATTTAAATTAGGTAATGTAGGGTTATTAGTTAAGTGATATTGATGCAGTACCAAAATAGTAATTAGCCATACATACACAAAACGGCATAGTTATTATGCATGGACGCCGGACGGGTATGCTTTACGTTGTTTCATTGCTTTGCCGCTTCATTTAGCGAATCATACTATAAGAATG
Organism: Xanthostigma xanthostigma; assembly: GCA_963575645.1. Lineage (NCBI taxonomy): Eukaryota > Metazoa > Arthropoda > Insecta > Raphidioptera > Raphidiidae > Xanthostigma > Xanthostigma xanthostigma. The sequence continues at coordinate 2,946,348 of OY754470.1, read as the reverse complement.
ACTCAGTCTCTATTATTTCGGAATAATTTCATACACTGTACATCGACGTCGAAATTCAGTAGAATAATTACCGTTTTATTAATAATTATTAGTAGGTATTGATTTCGTCAGCCCTATATAGAGTCGAAGTCACTTTTCAAAGCCAATTCAATTTGTCCGTCTAACGGCGAAACGGCGAACTGTCACTGCGCTGTGTTCTTTAACTCTATGAGAATGTACTGTTGGCGGCAACGATGGCAAAACATTGTTTTATTTTATTTCTTAAAAAGAACTTTAGCTTTAGACATTCGATAGTGTTTTTGATTTATCTGTCATTTATTTATCTCGCTTAAGTTTCAGACAATAAATTCCGAGATTTTCTCAATAAGTACGAGTACATATAACGATATACTATCAAACTAAACAGAAAAGTCATTTTTTCACTTTTTTCAAACTGAAGAGTATTGAAGAAAAACAAGATATTTTAATAAAAAGGCATTTTGTTTCAATTATTATTATCATTTAGAATATTTTAGTATTATTTACACATTTTAAAAGTTTATATTTTAGTCAAGTATGAAATTTAAAAAATGTGAGTTTGTGATTTTTCGATTAAATTGCAAAAAAAAATAAGAAAAATTTTGAAAGGCATGCCAAAGTAAAACTTCGAATTTCACACCATAAAAAAGAAATATTCTAAGAATTATATCACTAAGAATTGTAACTTTAAATCAATACATAATAAAAATCTGCGTGTTTGTCGTTACACCTGGCTGAAGTGAATACTTCTTACACCATTAAATATATAAAAAAGAAAGATATTATAGGGCGTAGGGGAGAATTGAACCCGCAAAAAAACAACTGATATTGCACATACCGCTAAACTAGCGGTATGTGCTTTATTATCGCTTTGTGCGTCAGAGCTGACTTTCGTTCATATAAGAAGTTATATCTAAGTTAATTTCACACGAAATCCATTCAAATTGAAGCTTTTTGAAAAGAGGAGATTCTAATCTATAAAACAGAACCATTTTTAAATCAATTCGAGTTCATAAATACTATTAAAATTGTAATTGAAAATCACAAACAGCAGTTGTCGGTTGGTCTGTACGTATGTACGTATGTACGTACGTCACGACTCTACAGATCGCAATTTTGGTCGGATTGCCTTGGGTTATATTTTATTCACTTTGTTTACTATCAGACCAGAACCCTATTTAAATTCACTAAAATGTGTTCAGTAGTTTAATTTTTATAAACAGTTTTATTTTATTATTTTTGACAGCTAAGTAGTTTTAAAAAACAATATAATAATTGCTATGTAAATATAATGTAATCCATAAAACAAGTGCTACACTTCTATACCGTGATAACACCACTGCCCTATTAGGCAGCCGTGGCGTAATGGTTATGCCGTTGGATTCCCAAGGGCAAGGTCCTGGGTTCGATTCCTTACGAAATCATTTGTTTTTTTTTCTTTTTTTTTCTTTTTATTTTGTTTTATTTTATTCCACTTGATATTAATTATATATTATATTATGTATAGTTCTTAATTTTTTTTATTTTTGCAAACTTAAAAAAAATATTTTTTCAATTTTTAATTATTTATTTCTTTAAATTTTTAAATCTTTTTAAATTTATAAAAAATATTTTTTAATTGTTATTTTTTTATCATACAATGTAAAACTAGCTGGATGTGCACTTTTGGTCTTGCCAACTATTTCAAGTTTTTCTCCGGTGGTCCTTGTTTGTAATAACATCATGTTCAATGAAATATAGTGACATTATTTAGAAGAATCTATTAAAATTGTGTCTCATGTAATAAAGTTCAAAAGTTGTGAAATTCACTGCTCTGCTCAAATGTTCAATTTGTCTTATCAAATATGATTAAATCCTTTGAAACAAGTCAGAGACAAACTAATTTCTTTCGAGTTGTTTAACTTGCGTAGGTTGATACAATTTATTTCTATCTTGTCATAAATTCTATTCTCTTGACATTATTTTTTAGATACAGTTTTGAAACCGTTGCAAACATTTCTGTCTTTTTGAAATTTAAAAATTATTTCCCAACTTTTGGAAACTTGTTAATACAGCATTAATTAGGATATACATATACGTAGCTATGCGACAGTATCGCTGCTGTTTCCATTTATTTAGGTGCAAATTTTTATAAATTTTCTTCTCAGAATTCATTTTAAAGTTTTCTAGAACGAAGGCACATGCCATGTTCACGTTAAACTAATAAAATAAAAAAATGAGATATCTACAGTTACATAATCTACACTACGATTCGGAAATAGTAGAGAGTGACTCATCATTTTAGTATGATCTGCTGAATGGAGCAGCGAAGCAATGTAAATAATATCCGTCCCATGCGTAGAAACTGTGCAGCTTGTATTATGTTGTGAAGTATTAAGGCCGCTGCACACAGGGCTAGAAACGCTGCTAGATTCTTTGCTAGATTTGCCTACCAGTTTTCTAGCGCTGCTTTTCTTGATTGCTGTTAAGTGCTCGCTTCACACGAGACTATTTTTCAAGCTTGTTTTGTGGATAGATCTGGTGCGCGCGCAGTGACAGTTTGAATATAAACACAGAGCAAAACGTGTCTGTTGTCTGACTTTGAGCAGAATGAAGCCATGTTGGTTTGTGGGCGTTTGGTCAAGTGCCCACGTGACAAAATACTGCTTCCTGAATGATTCTTGCTCATACCTAGCAGCAGATCTAGCAGGGAAAATAGGCCCTGTTCTAATTTTAAAACCTATCTTGTGTGCTAGCAGGTCAGCCCGCAGTGACGTCATTTCCAGCTTCATACCCAGCCTACCGGCTAGCAGAACTCCTAGCAGCGTTTCAAGCCTCGTGTGCAGCAGCCTTTAGTTACTGTAAAATATTTTCGTACCCTTATAGTAATAGTGTATGACTAATAAACCACAGATTCGTGACGCATGCGCAGTGCGAAATGATGGTAAAATGAAGAATGTCACTGTAGGTAAGCGCATATGATAAGCCGCATGATTTGTGTTTCAGTTCCTGAAAACTTATACTTTCCCTCTGGCTGTATATCATGAAGCTATGCGACACTGCTTATTTCAGCAAAAACAAATCTTTTGAATGTAGTGAGAAAGTTGCCGTCATACAGGGAATACAAGAAAGTTTCTTTCAGCATAGATTAAATAAAGACGCACAGTGCACATAAAGTCCATGCAAATTATGATAAGCAAAAAAATTCTTTTAAATGGACAAAAAAGAAAATAATTCATTAATGTTCATAATTATAAAAGCGTGGATCGTAGTCCATAACCACGCTTTTATAATTATGAAGCTAAATTAAATAGGTACATAAAATAAAACTTATCTATTTTTAACGACAGCTCCTGTTTAAAATTGAAATTAACACAACCAAAAATATGGAGAGTCATGCACGAATTTCAAGTCCATTTTTCAAAATAATTTTTAATATGAAAAAATCCAAATGACTTGTCCACACACCGTTGTAGGCTGAGTCGATATTGCTACAAAACATTTTCAGAACCACTGATCCAACTGGCAAACAAATCAGTAGGCTTCGAGACAATCACTAAAAAAATCATCATTTATGGAGAAGGTATTATTCCCTTGGTCTTCGACACATGGACCCGAAAGACTAAATAAGTAGCACCTTTACTTCCACCACAATTACGCACTTCCACCATCTGCTGACGTCTTAAAATAAAGTGTGTGTGAATTATAGACGCTCAACAGCTGAGCTCATCAGCGTTTAAAATAAAGTATTGTAATTATATAATTAAAGTTTTTATCCACGCAGCAGCAGTCAAACTCTCTGTCATGTAGAACATTAGATTGAACTCACGCAAAAACAAATGAACGATCCATTTAAAAAAATATTGTTTTTCAAGCTAAATTTTGATCAATATGCGTAGAATAATAGCGTTTCAAAGTGGAAATCGTTCAAAAAAACGCGTTAATGTATAAACAGTTAAAAAAATATAGTTTCAATCGATCAATTACTTTTTGGAGCAGAATCAATTAAAAATTCTACAAAGCTTTTGTTATGGACAAATACGACTGTTCAAAATCTAACGTCATTGTCAAATAAGGTTTTATGATAACCCTTTCTTCAACCCAGCATTACATTATACCTACAATTTAGCGATGGGTTTTTCCGATCAGAAGTTAAAATAGATTTTTGAAACGCCGACTGCATTTTCATTCTACCAACAATATGAACTTTGCTATTCTAGTTCCATATTTGAGAGTCAGTCGATATATATCTTTATAACCGTATATATTATGTATAGTTTTTTTTCTTTCACTTCCTTTCATCCAATCAACACCCGTTCGTTTGTGTTTTTGTGGCGTGTCGGGGTTTCCCCGCCGTCAGGTTTTGTACTCCGTTACAATATAGCACTTGATTTCTCTTGATGTTATTGTAAATTCCAGCTAAATGAAGTAGACACCAGCTAACGTGACATGTGCCGCATATTTCAAACTGCATGTATTTTCAACCAGTTAAAACTAATCAGCTCATTTGTTTTTAATTTCTTCTTCATCCTCACTTCGTAGCTGTCATACACCAATCAGAAAAACATATATTTTTTTAATTTGAGGTTATAAATAACGCATATTTTTTGAAATTACAAATGACATTATCAGATTAATCAGATTATCAGGTTTAAAAATTCCACGAAGATGAAAATTTAAAATTTCGTAGTATTAAAATTATACAACGAACTAGTGTGTTGTAACTCAGTTTTATGAGTGTATCTGTGGTCTCAAAACAAAGTATTTTAAGTAGTTTTTTTTTTTTTGTAAAATAGAATTAATGATCATTTAGTTCTTTAATTTGATAATAGTAAACCAATTTTTCATTTTTTGATGCAGCTGAAAGAGATTTCATTACCTACTGATCAAAATAGATTTTTATGAATATAGTTTATAAGTTGGTAAATAACTTTTATGTAATTCAGAGTCCGTGAGGCAATGCGATCTCTCTTTATTGCCGTGAAAAAGACGACATATGCTATTTTGGCTTGAGGCTGCAAATTTACTTACAAACATCGCACTAAACAGCACGGCGTCTCAAAAAACGACTTTCTATCTTATTTTTTTTCTTATTTCAACCAATTATGGCTTTTGATTAATGCAATGAATATTTGCATTTCCAGAAAGACGCAAAAGAAATAAACATTTTCTACGCGAAATTATGTTTCGTAAAATATTTATCTGCAATATTGTGTTGATTGAAGTGAAGTGTAGGTTTGGGTCGATTAACTGCTTAAATATTTAACGCGTTAAAAGTTGTCACCGGGATAGTGAAAAACTTTATAAAATTTATGCTGGATTTTTGGTACGACTTTAAAATGTAATTTGCACTTTTATAAACAATTTTTTATCGGTTTTTAAAGATCTTGCATATTGTGATTTGCATTATGATGTCCCTACCTCCAAACTTTTAAATAATTCATCTTTTTTGTTCATCGTTCAAATAATTTCGAAGTAATTAAACGACAATGATTTACCTATCAAACTAAATTTGCTGCTAAGCTACTGACTGGTTAAGGTAGTACTGTCCGTTAAAGTGTTACTGTTCACAATTAAATAAAACTTACCACCTAAGATTTCATAGAGCTACAGAGATAAAAAAATTGGTTGTCTGTAAAGTCGGTTTATGGACGATAGTTTTACGTGATAACGTATTCCGCTCGAATATCATATTTAATAATGCATAAACTAAATTTTAGTAGCTGTCAAACTATATTTTTACCGACTCTCTATCGCTTATACTGCGCTCTCGCTTGCACGCACAGGGTCAGGCGGAACGTTACACTTTTTCGTGCGTGCAGCTGGTGTTTCATCAATTTATAAGACGTTATCACGTCAAAAAAGTTACTAATATTAAACGTTTTTTGTCTTTAACATTGAATCTTATGAGAAATCACAGATTTTATTAAATTTTACAAAAAGTACCGTTCAGATTTCAATGAATTTTGTATCACCACAAAGAAAAAAATCTTTCAAACATTTTGATATCTTAAAAATTGAGTTTCAGAGCATGTGATAAGAGTAATGAGCTAAAATGTACTTTTTATTTCGTTATTTATTATATGTGGCAACTCTGACATTTTAAAAACACACGTATAAAATTTGTACCGATAACTTTATGCGCAATTTCTAATATTTTGAGTGAAACAGATTTACTGTCAGTATAACTTTACTTTTACGTCCAGAAAATGTCGATTTTTAAAAGAGACCGGTCTTGATCGATTTCTTTGATTTTATTTATTTGTTTTTGTTACTTGTTATTGTTTATTGTTAATTTATAGAGTTTATACAACTCCTTTTTTTTGTTAACAATTGTTTTGATTTTCTCTTTTTTATCTTTTATTCTGATGTTTTTTTATTATATAGACGCTGATGACCTCAGCTGTTGAGCGTCTATAATTCACAATCTCTCTCTCTCTAAACACTACGAAGTCAAATGAGCACACATTTAATACTTGTGGTATCGACAGTACTACTACCTTAAGAGCTGGCGTTGACAAAAACATAAGTCCAAACTATGTTAGGTCCGTGACTGTAAAACATATACATATTTATTTTGCTACAGAACAAAATTATAGACTAAAGACACATAAACTTTTCACATAGGTAACTTGATCTTGTGGTCACGGATTTATACACGTGTTATTTATTAGACAGTTTTCGGTCAGTTGCTTTTCCAGTAATCTTGCTTCTTTTCTTTCGCGTTTTGTTTACCTATTTCTGTAAATATATCTCGGTTTGCGCGTGAACGTTTTTAGCGCGTTTCTGATATTTTCCTTATGTCGTATACTTTTTATATTAGTTTTCCGGCAGCTAAATAATCAACAAATTTGTCAAATCACATCACCCGGTGACCTTAGTGTACTCTCATGGTTTAGCCAGGGTACAACAATGGAATTTCGAGATTGTGTACACTTTCGCTTACTGTATCCCCCTTTCTTTGTAGCGCATTAATATATTGGGTATGTTTGAAATAAATTGGTGATTTCAAATTGGCATAAAAAAAAGTTTGCGTATAACCTTTACGCGCTGTTGAAGTAAAACATGTAAATAATACGTATATTGCAGGTATTAGGCGAACATTATGGTCAGGAAGAAGGATGACCGGGACGGGTTGTGTAATCCTAATGTATGAAAAGGTATCAACTAAGAATGGCTGGGTTATATAAGAAACGTGGAATGGTTCCGCTGTTGATTTTTATAAAAGCCAAAGCACGTTTGATAAAAGGTTGACCACTACTACGTCACAGTATCATCCTCGGCTAGACCCCACTGGAGGGTCCGTTTCATCCGGCCGATTTTTAAACGTGCCGGTTAAACCACAACATAAAGGCTTTTCACATGGTGGGATAGAAAACCACACTGGGACAGCTTTAGTAAAGCTAAATACTTGTGAAACCGCTATACTTTTTTATCGCACGAATGTATCACGCATGTTTTCAAAATTGATAATGGTGTAAAAAAACATGATAACTTTTGGTTTTATAATTTTACAATTCTTCGGTCGGACACTAATCTTTATAAATGAGTTGAAATATCGTATATGTAGATCGTGGGGGAACCCTCGGTCTGGCTTTACCCGGGTGCGATAGGTATAAGATAAGATAAGATAAGATAGCATTTATTGTCAGTAGAGATACAAATGATCTATGTGACACGTCAAAAAATTTCGGAAAACAAAAATATTATTTAAAATAATCTATGAATTCATTTACATTATAAAATGCATTTTCCAGTAAAAAAGTCTTTATCTTTTTCTTGAAAACCTTTATTTCACTAATTTTAAAACTCACAGGTAGTTTATTATAAAGAGCTGCTGCGAAATTCAGTGGGCAAAACTTGAAAATATCAATGCTTGCCATAGGTAATTTTATGTAATTTTTAAGACGAGTATCATGATCATGACCATCCTCTGCTAAAGAATAATTGGATTTGTTATGGTGTGCATAAATTAGCGCATAAATTTAGTGTTATCGGAAAATTCTGCAAAGTGCAATGAAAACGACTACAGCGCAGACATGTCTGAACTAATAGCTTTGAGCAAATTCTGTCAGATGTCGCTACACGGTATTAAAACAGTTTTTTCGTTTGCTTCTGAACTAATAGCTTTTAGCAAATAATGTTAGATGTCACTACATGTTATTAAAACAGTTTTTTTTGACAAAACTCCGTAATTTTGTATAAAATATGTAATAAAAACTATTCTATAGCGTAAGTTGCACCAAGCAGAATACATTTACAAAATTTCATTATAATCGGTTCAGTGGTTTCGAGAATTAGCGCAGACGAACATCGTGACACAAGATTTTTATGTATAGGTATAATATAGATTATCACATACTGTTAGCTTTTACGTGTAAAATTAGAAAAGATTTTGTTTAAAGAAAATCTAGCATGTTTATTTAGATGTAATTTTAAATTAAAATAAAAATTTTATTTACTTAAAATAAAAATTTTATTTACTTAAAATAAAAATGTATTTCCCTATTTCTAAATTACAAAAAGAACGCCCTTAAGTAAAATGTTAATTAATTTCTGTTGAGCTTTTTATGTAATCAGTCAGCTCATTATAAGACAGCAAATGAGAAATAATTAGGGTCTCCAGAAAACAGGACAAACAAAACAATGTTTGAGAATATTAAATTAGTGTTTACTTCGTGAAGAATGTCAACTCTCGAGGATATGTTAAACAAACAAAAGCATCTTTGCAGAAAACAGTGTTGACGGATGATTAATACAAGAAGTAAGTAGATGTCTGTCGACAAAATCCCTAGATTCCACTTTTCAAATATTTCCTAGACTTTCCCCATCAAAAGAAAAATATGCGAATATATATTGAGTTTATTGTAACAATCCACAATTACAACTTAAAATTCATTCAAGTCATTATGTAAAAATTTCCCAGATTTGTTATAAAGTAATACTTTTTGCAATCTATAAAAATATTCCTAGAACCAGGGGAAAAATCTTTAATGTGGCAACACTGTAAGAAAAACGGCAACTTTAAACATTAAAAGTAAATCAACAGTTGAATAATAGATTTAAAAAAAATCTACAAACATTTTTCCAAACCTTCACTTTACGAAGTTTCAAATCAAATATAAATTTAAAAACTACTTTCAGTCGAAACTTTTTTCTCTTTTTGTTTTCTTTGAAAACTTTAATTTTATTTATAATATGCACAGCGAATCGTCTGGATAACCTTTTAAATAAAATTATAATTCTCTTATTGTCATTCAAACTTTTCCCCCATTTTTCTTTCCCTTTTTTTATTGTAGCCAAGCACTTCCAACTTTTACAACACATCTTTATTTCCACTCATTTCATCTCTCTTGTTCCAATTTTTAAAGAAGGCACACAGCCATACATTTCAAAGCAGAGAGTTTTTTTGTTACATTTTTTTTTGAAAGTAACCTGCTCTTCTTTTTCTATCGCCACTTAAATAATTTTTCCTACGCCCAATTTCCTTTCAAATTAATTTAAACAAATGATTTTTTTCATTAGTTTCGTTTACTTTGTATTTGTAATTTTTAAAAGTTTGTTTTTATAATATTAATATTAAAAAATAGAGCTGTAAAAGTAACGAGAAATTGTGTACCCGTATGTATTAGTTACTTAAAGAACCAGTACCCGTTACTTTCGTATCGTTACGTTACTCGTTACTTTTCATACGACATACAATCGTGTACTAACAGCATCAAGCATGTACCATCGCATCGAGGCGCGTCGCATACGTGATACGGTATGACTTCGTTCGTATAACGTATAACCGCATCAAACGAGTCGAACTGACATGGAACCGACAAATGCGAGTAACAAAATTAATTTGTAAGTAACGATTCGTTACTTCGAGTCAGACGATGTACTTGTTACTCAGTAACGAATACATACGTTTGTTACAGCTCTATTAAAAAATATTTCCGTCTAAGCTTGGAGAGTGCAGTTGCACTGTCTTGTACCTTCCTCGCGTTGTTCATTCTTACAAAATAAAAGTATTTTATGTCAACAATAATGAAGTGGCATAGTTTATTCTGTTCACTATGAATCACTGCAAATGGTCGTCGTTACCTATATAGATATTTACTGCAAACATGGACGACATGGTACGTGTGTACCCGCGTTGAAACATTTACCCGAATACTTGGGTGTGATAAAAATTATTTAATTTTTTTTTTATTCATATATTGCACATACCGCTAAACTAGCGGTATGTGCTTTATTATCGCTTTGTGCGTCAGAGCTGACTTTCGTTCATATAAGAAGTTATATCTAAGTTAATTTCACACGAAATCCATTCAAATTGAAGCTTTTTGAAAAGAGGAGATTCTAATCTATAAAATAGAACCATTTTTAAATCAATTCGAGTTCATAAATACTATTAAAATTGTAATTGAAAATCACAAACAGCAGTTGTCGGTTGGTCTGTACGTATGTACGTACGTATGTACGTACGTACGTCACGACTCTACAGATCGCAATTTTGGTCGGATTGCCTTGGGTTATATTTTATTCACTTTGTTTACTATCAGACCAGAACCCTATTTAAATTCACTAAAATGTGTTCAGTAGTTTAATTTTTATAAACAGTTTTATTTTATTATTTTTGACAGCTAATAGTTTAAAAAAACAATATAATAATTGCTGTGTAAATATAGTGTAATCCATAAAACAAGTGCTACACTTCTATACCGTGATAACACCACTACAGGTATTAGGCCGCCGTGGCGTAATGGTTATGCCGTTGGATCCCCAAGGGCAAGGTCCTGGGTTCGATTCCTTACGAAATCATTGAGTTTTTTCTTTTTTTTTCTTTTTATTTTGTTTTATTTTATTCCACTTGATATTAATTATATATTATATTATGTATAGTTCTTAATTTTTTTTATTTTTGCAAACTTAAAAAAAATATTTTTTCATTTTTTAATTATTTATTTCTTTAAATTTTTAAATCTTTTTAAATTTATTAAAAATATTTTTTAATTGTTATTTTTTTATCATACAGTGGAAAACTTGCGGGATGTGCACTTTTGGTTTTGCCAACTATTTATAATTACGCACAGTTGGCTTTTATGCACTGGGAATAAAATTCATCAACACGCACAATTTTAATTATTTACAAATTTGATTTAACCAACAAAGTGAATTCCCGATCATGACATAAACTGCAGCGTAACCACATGACTGGGTTCGAGAATATTTAGTGTCGAGTACCCGATACTAAAAACTAACGGGTTCAGTCATTCTTCATAGTAAATATAGGCTTGCTCGAGATATATGTAGTTACCGCTATTCAACTATATACCTATAAGATGGCGGCAAACCACGAAAAGTTTAGTGAATCGCAATTAAGTTCTTGCCACCACTAGTCGGTTAGTTAGGGCTGCCAACACCAACAATAAAAAATTATAGGTAGATATTTTGAAAGCGGAACTTCTTTACATAGGGTACAGTAAATTGAAAAAAATGAAAAAACGGGAACGGTGTAACCATGACAACGAAAAACAAATCTCATAGACTCATATACAGAAAGAGAGAGAGCTAATGTAGTTTTTTTAGTGGTCTCTGCTTTAACGAAAAATTAACCGCCGCTAGGGATATTGAAGATTATAGATATAGCAGAACCTCTTTAAGTCGAAAACCTCCAAAACTCGAAAAAATATTTTGTTCTCTGCCCTTCAAGCCCTAAAACCTCTATTACTTGAAATAATCAGTGAGTCTCTACAAGCCATTTCGGTACATATTTTACCTCCATAACTCGAAAAAAAAAATTGGACCTCTGTATCTCGAACATAGCAACTGAAAATTAGTTAGAACGAATTTTAACCTTTACAAGTCGAATATTTCCTTACAAAATCCGCCTAAGTCGATCTCCTTCATAAGTCGAAAACTCAATAACTCGAATTTGTGGCGTCTTGAAGTTTGACTTACAGAGGTTGTACTGTATATTGGACACCCAAAATAAAATTAGCAGTTTACAGAATTTTTGCTTGGCTTTGTTCAGGCTTGATTAAAAAATTATTGAAGCGATTTTGAACGAACTCTCTATCGTGGTATAAAGGGAGCCGAAGAGAAGCCAAAAAAACTTGGGAGAAGTCGCGGCGAAAGGTTAGCTAAAAATATCAAAAGACACTCTCTCGTTGGCAGCCCTGCTTTTATATCCACGCAGTTCTTTTTTTTTACTGTTCAGTGAGGCGACAAGACTTGATGCTCATTTATTCTTATTTGCTTAACTTAAAACTTGAGAGTTAAAAGTTTTTTTCATAATGTTATTGTCTTGAATTAAAGAAATAAAAAAAAAACTTTCCAGTATGGTTCTTGAGGTAGACAAGAGTAGATTTAATTATTGAATAATATTTTCAACTGATGCAGTAAAGTTCGCAACGTGTTTAAGTAAAAATGTGTGTTTGTAAAGAAGTTAAATAATCATTATTTTAAGTTTATTTACTGGATATACTTGATTTAAAATCGCAATGTGTAGTTTAAGATATTATTCGACTAACTTTGAACTGACTTTGAAATAATTTGATTATTACATATTATGCTGCCTATATTCTAAGTTCTATAAAGTGAATGAAAACTTTAAATAAACTTCTAATGTTCCTCTATAGTCCGTAGTCAGGCATGCTTAAGGTTCCTTTCTCTTCTTGCGTAAAATAAACGACAAGGTCGCTTTATTTGCTTTAGTTTACAAGCTTTTATTCAACTTCACATGTTTATCAGTTTAGATTAAAAATCATTAATGTTCTACGTGACGTCAAATAAAAAATAATAATTTCAAGTTGAATATTAAATTAAAGTATTTATTAAGAAAGAACATTACAATTTTCATAATACAAATAGACCATTTTTTTAGTGGGGGTTTTCGTCCCTTTAACGCTCAGTCAAATAAGATAACATGTTATGATAGACGTCTAAGCGTATTCCAGCTCTTTTAGAATATCTAGAATGAGTACAGTTTGAAGTGAATTCTTTTCAGAGAATAAACTGCGAGAAGACAGGCTCGGATTTTCGTTTCTAAATTTATTTTTACAATTTTCGACACTCGTACACGGGCTAGTGATTTTGTATCACTGTTTAATTAATAAAATTTGGTTCACCCTAATACAAATTTAAAGTACATATTTGTCATAAAAAAGATAAAAAATCCGCTTATTGTGCTTCCATTGAAAAATTATCGTTAACACAAAATTTCACGTCGTTGAAATCACAGCTAGGCCTGTAGTTAGATCTATGGTTAATCACCCCGCGTATAGCTAGCCTGTAGTTAGGTCTATACAAAACTAGTTTGAAGTTTTTTAAGATCTTAATTGAGGTGCAGCTACTAAAAAAAAAGTATGCATAAGACTCTCGCGCTTTAGAAGCAAAACTTCTTAGGTTCCAGCATTTGAATTGACGATTTTATTATTTCAGCATTTAAGAACCATAGAGAATAGCATCATTAATCTAATTTACTATTATTTGGTTTGTGGAGTCGTGCTGAAATTTGACTTTTTATGTAACGACCTTGTAAATCAGCTGATGTATGCGTGTGAATGTAATCGATATAGGTCCATTAACAACTTTATTATTAATGTTTTCTTCATTTAGACTCTGTTCTTCAAGTGTTTTCCGTAGTATGTAAGGCCGATAAAGGAGCGTCAGTAACGTAACAGAAAATATATTCTATAATATGTTGCCGACCGACCGAGAATTGTTGGTAGAAATCAATTCATAATACCTAATCTATTCACATATACTGCCTCCTATCAGTATCGCGGCGAAGTGCGGCGAAGGACGATTGGATGTTTCAGTGTTTCATCGTCATCCATCATGCCGATCTGACAATGCCTAGGTACCAACGGCGGAGTGAAACGGAGGATATCTTTACCCAAGGGTTGTGGAAACAAAAATTATTTTGAAAACGTTGTATCTAACAAAATAAACAATAGTTCACCTAAAAAGAAATAGACACACAACAGTTAAAACCTCAGTGCAAGATTGACTATAGTACCGAATTATATCAACACTGTCTCGATTATAAAACTTTTCTAATATTGCATTGTAACATCAACAATGGGTGTTTTATATTATTAAAACATATTATGATGAAGGAAGGTTTTGGTTGAGGATCATAAATAAGCTTTACCAATGTTACGCTAGTGGCCAACGTTTCGAAAAATTTATTTTCATCTTCAGGGCTTCAAGCTGGTCAATGGGTGGTAAATTGTTCTAACAATATACATGATCATTATTATTATGACCAGCTTGACACCCTGAAGATGAAAATAACATTGGTAAAGCTTAATTATGGTCCTCAACCAAAACCTTCCTCCATCGTAACATTCTATTGGATCAACACTACTTTATGCTGAAAACATATTATGACATTATCTTTTTGGGGAAAGTTTGGTTGAGGAACAATTTTAAAAGAAGCTCTACCGATGTTTCGCTTATGGCCGACGTTTCGAAAAATGTATATTTTCATATTTAGTGGTTCCGGCTATTTGAAGAGTAGTAAATTGTATTGATCTTAAATATCCGATCATCTTTCTTTGGGTTACTACACTTCAATTGATTTCTTTAAAATTATCTTCAATAATCACCACCCATCCTTATCCTTCGGAATGGTAACGTGTTCTTGTAGGCATAAGCGTGCTACAAGTTGGCCACAACAAACTTCCACATCAGAACATAATACAAGAAGAAGGGATCTACGTCAAAGTTGTGTAGAGAAAACATGTCCGATAATCTTGTTATACGTTATACAATTGACAAGGTAGGAACGGTGAAACTCTCTTGTATTGTGACACATTCGTGTTAGTTCACTAAGTTTATCGCACAATTCTAGGAACCAGCAATAAATAATTGCTTTTATGACCAACTTCACGTTGATTGAAACTCGTCACAGATATAACCACACAATCAAAAGAATAAGAAATAACCATATACTCAATACTCCTATATTACTAGTTCCCGTACGTAGAAGAGAGACAGCAACTATCTCACTTATTTATACTCGATTCGTTATGCGCAAGCGTGATGTCTGAAATGGGCAAGCTCATGCTCCATTCTCGGACATGCGTATAACATTTGAAGTATAAATGACGGAGATAGACGTATACGTATGTCTGAGCCGTTGAGTCGTCATTTTTTACCAGACCTCTACTAGCAATACAGGAGTATTAAATGTATGGAAATAACAGTCACAATTCGTAATACACTTCAATGACCGTCAATTACCGCAGTTGTCGAGCGTCTACAATATGCAATCTAATGTAATCGTTGTGTTGGTGACTTACAGAGATCAAGCTAATCAATAGCTAATGCGAGTCAAGTGTTCCCGACTGTGTTAAGCTTTTCGTGTTTTGTCTGTAATGTATTTACTATTTCTTATTTATTTTATTGTTCGCTGACCTTTGCGCACGACATAAAAACACACATAAAAATCTCCTCTATATCATTGAATAAGCTGGATATTGAATGAGACAGGCAAAAAATATGTGATAAATAATAATACTTGAAAGCATATTATTTTACTTCAGTTACTTTTTTCAAATTTATCTTTGCTTTAAAAAGAACACAACATATTATATAATAGATATATTCAATTTTTATGGATAGTTCTTTGCTAAATAAATAATAATCCAATATATTATACTAAACTTACAAATATTTATGAAAATCGAGAAGAAAAATTGAAGCTATACACAGAGCGTTTTAAAAAATTGGTTGTCTGTAAAGTCGGTTTACGGACGATAGTTTTACGTGATAACGTATTCCGTAATACATAACCTAAACCTCCCAAAATTTGGTTTCAATCCGCTTATCCTTGGTGTCGGAATGATAAGAAATGTCAAAAGTGACGTTTGCCACTTACAAAGTATTATGTTCTAATAATAATTAGTTATTCCAATAGTTAACTTAGAAGGCTTTGCAAATCACAAAATACTAATGTCAAAAAATAAACATTAGAAATGCAGCCGTTTTCATGTTAAGACAAGACATACGTTATTTTCTAATTTCCATGTACGGCAAACAAAGACGACCGACCGCGTCGCGCGCGCGCCATGCAATAGACAACAATGCATTTATACAGCTATTTTTCTATATAAATTTGTATAAAATATTTTTCTATATAAATTTGTATAAAAAAACTGTTTAGGCAAATTCTGTTATACGAAATCTATGTAAAATGTTCTCCTCTTTCGTTTAAGACTGGTTTCAAACCGATCTGATTTAAATTGAGCGAGAAATTAGCAAAAAGCACGCACAGGGTCAGGCGGAACGTTACGCGTTATGCGTTATGCGTTATGCGTTACGCGTTACGAACGTTAGGAACGTTACGTTACACTTTTTCGTACATGCAGCCGGTGTTTTATCAATTTATAATATTGGTGATTCATCAATTTATAAGACGTTATCACGTCAAAAGTTTGATCCATGTTTTTTGAAGAGTGAATGTCGATGCTAAAAGAATTCAAAGATGTGCAAACTTCACCCTAGTGATAGATGATTGTATTTATTACGCGTAAATGTTTTTAAACCAAGTTAAATTTAAAATAATTAAAAAACAACAGTTGAGAAGCGGTTTAATGGGTTAATTATGTTTTTTACTTCTTTTAGTATTACCAATCACCTTTTAAAAATTAGAATCTTTGATTAACGTCTGAATAAAAAAAAAATTTGTTAATAATTTTTCATAATTTTTGATAATTAATTATCCTACTATAAAATAGGTACATATAAACTAATTAATTTTTATATTTTTTAGATTATATCTGAAGAAGATCCAAATCCGGATCGCGTCATCTTTTGTAATATTGATTTATAATTTTATTTTGTCAATATACCTATAGTCTGAAAAAAATTGGTCGACAATTAAATTTATTTAAAAATTAGAATAAATAAATAGCCTTCTTAACATATTTTGAGAAATTGAATTATTTCTATTTCTGAACTAGCAAACACCAGGAAATAGTATATTTTTACTCACATTTAAAAAATGTTCAAAAATGTTAAAAGATATATATATTCGAAATCTGTTTGATTATTTACTGAAATGTACCTAAACAAAAAAAATGCATCAATGAAAATTCAAAAAATGCAAAGTATTCTGATTTGAAATAATGTGAAGTTTCATTTTGCATTTACATCAAAACTCCATTCAGAAAAACGAAGCCAGAGTTTGTAAAGGTAGAAAGGATTGGCAAATGAAAAAGAAATCGAAATTTAAATCCAGTACGTTTTGCGGTTCTCTTACTAGATTTACTGGCTTCTCTTACCGCGTCCGTTAGTCACGTTTACATTGGAGGTGAGTTTTTGCGACTGGCCGAAATCCTCTAGTTTTCACTAGGTTAACTTCTCCAAAATTCTCCCTTTAACAACAAATCGAAATCTCCCTAAATCTTGAATCACTCTAAAGGCCGCTGTACACGAGGCTAGAAACGCTGCTAGATTCCTTGCTAGATTTGCCTACTAGTTTTCTAGCGCTGTTTTTCTTGATTGCTGTTAAGTGCTCGCTTCACACGAGACTATTTTTCAAGCTTGGTTTGTGGATAGATCTGGTGCGCGCGCAGTGACAGTTCGAATATAAACACCGAGAAAAACGTGCCTGTTCTCTGACTCTGAACAGAATGCGACACCGTGTTGGTTTGTGGGTGTTTGTTCAAGTACTCACGTGACAAGATACGGCTTCCTGATTGGTTCTTGCTCATACCTAGCAGCAAATCTAGCAGGGAAAATATCCCCTGTTCTAATTATAAAACCTATCTTGTAATCTAGCAGGCCAGCCCACAGTGACGTCATTTCCAGCTTCGTTCCCAGTCTAGCGGCTAGCAGAGCTCCTAGCAGCGTTTCTAGCAGCATTTCTAGCCTGGAGTGCAGCGGCCTTTAGAGACACAAAACCCTGTTACTAATTATATATTTAAAAATAAACTATACAGTGTTTCCCCACTTTTTCTTCTCAACTGCCGGTTGAAGGGGAAGCGTTTTTACTGTCGTCTGAACCAGGCCAATTTATCCCCTCTAGCGCGCCTAAAAATGTTTCACTTCAAAAATTAATTTGAAATGATACGAGGTTTTCAAGTCATATAAAAGTGAAAATATTGAAATTTTCTTACTTTTAGATCACTATATACGTTGCTGTAGGTTTTGCTATTAAGAAATCAATATTTAAGTGTTTGTGATTTATGTTCATGTGCAATGTAAACGAAGTGTATTGAAGCGATTGGACGTCAGGCTATATAGCGGGATTGAAGCCGTTTCAGAGCGGTCGGCGTGGCGGTTGACGGCTGGAATCGAACCCGTATACATGTACATCGTGTCCAGGAACGGTTAACTTTAAATGAAAATAATTTTTGAAATTTAACCCATCTGAAAAGTCAGATTGTTTTTGAAAATGTTTATAAAAGTCAACTGTCTTTTTATTGGTAGCAGAGAGTGACTCATCATCGAGTACGGTTCGCTTAATGGAGTGGCAAAGCAATGAAACAGCTTACCCGTCTCATGCATAAAAACTATACCGCTTATACTGTACTGTGAACTGTATGACTCACTCTTTAAATTTTGAATTTATATTATAACCTTAGTATACTCAAATAGAAGTCGGCGGCATTATTTATTTGAACCGATTTCTAAATGATCGAAGGTTAGTAAAGGTGATTGTAAAACGAAAGGAATCTCTCTTAGTAAAAGCTAGTTAGTGATAAAACTGAAATCAATTTATTTGGTGACAGCTTTTTAATCCATAGCCTGAAGTCGATTACAAAAGTAATAATAATAATAATAAATGTTTAAAGTCTAAATGTACAAATTTAGGCAAACTAGAGTTTTATCTTCCTCCTGCCCCTGTACAAAAGACTTTATAAAATCACATTTACAAAAAGAAAAAAAAAATTAAATCTAGTTGATTAACACACAGGCACGAAAATTGTTAGTATTAAGTTGCCTTTCATAAACAAATTGTTTTATCAGTATTTTTAGTTTTGCTGGTTTCAGATTCAAAATTTTGTTTGTTATATCTGCCAAGTCAGGTGATTGGGTGCGTCTAAAAGTAAAATTTGAGGGGTAAACATTTTTTTTTTGAGTTTTTGTCTCTTGCGGCGGATCAATGACCAGTCGCCAGCCTGATTGTATGCCGAAAGTCGATTCCGGGGAGATAGAGGGGTTTTAGTGGGTAGGGGTCCCACACTACGCCACGAGTGTTCGTAAAAAGAATTTCTCCTCACAAAAAAAGGGGACACATTGGTATGATGTCATAATATGTGTAAACATCAAGTGAACACTAAACAGAAAGAGACGTGTCGATCGGCTCAGCTAACACTACCTGTCAGCCAATCGAATTCCCCGCCAGCAGCTATTTTCTCCACCGCTGTCGTGTTTTTTTTTTTGTTTCGTGTTGCAGTTGTACGAAATTACTTTCATTTGAACAAAATGACAACCATTATATAAAGTCAACTTTTTCCGGACACGACCTATATGTGTGTCTGAGTATATTAGATATTTCCTCGTGTGTGTGTGGGTGTGGGTACGTTGTCTATATATGTATAGTGGGTTACGGCACGGTGGGTGTGGACATAAATACACCGGGGATGCTCGTAGCCGTATGTTATCCCGGTGATGAGGTTGTGTAACGCGTACCAATCCCGTCCTCTATCTTTTCGTACCTTCACATACATATTTCACCCCCAGGTAACGCGACCAGCACCCAACCTATACATGCGTCAAAATTGTTTTGACATAACATTTATCGACTTTGAACTTTTTTTTTCAATCAAATATTTATTATTCGAAGAATCTTCCATATAGACATTGTTTATATTATACTGGATGTTTTTTTTAAAAATAACGAGTTGAATAAAAAAAGTTCGGAAGGAAAGTTGTTGAATTGGAGGGAGAAATGGTTTGGACACAATACCCACCCTTACCAATTCACCCCTTAGCAGTGGGAGGGGGTGACCTTTGTTTTTTAAATGGGAACTCCCATTTTATGAGATCGGGTATTGTCTTTTGTAAAAAAAAATCAATTTTGTCTGAACTTTTCTTTATTAGCGATTTTCAAAAAACTACAAGCTAAATTAAAAAAAAAATCAGACGAAAGATTGTCACATAAAAAAATCGATGATAAAAAATGTCCAAAGTTAAAAAAACACCCGGTATAGATACAGCGCGATTGATTTCCAGCAGCACGTTGACAGTACATTTTTAATTTATTATTTATTCATTCATTTATTTATTATTCTTTTATAATAAGTACTTTGTAAGAACAATTAAATTATAAAGCCTAGAATTTTCCCCACTCAATTGATAACGTTTCTCTCGAATATTTTCTTATGTAACATTATGAAAATTCTACATGAATCTACATGAAAAAAATGGAGAGTTTGAAAATGTAAAAAAATATATGTTGCCATTTGAAAAAAGTTTCCGGTTGAGCTTGAAGTACAAAAAATTCTCAGCAGTTACCGATAGTAAATCAATCGAACAAAAAACTATTTAAACTTTTTTTTTTGTATTTAGTAGGATACACGAATTATTCACTGGTACCACTTTTGGTGGACGCACTGTACATGCAAAAAATTTATCCCTTAATTTTTTTGATGTATGTATGCACTGAGTGCATATTATATTGCCACACGTTCACACAGAATCGATCTGTAAGCGTTCAGAATATTAATGTGATCATTTGTACCTGTTAGTATATTAAAGATTAAATGTATTTTCCAAATTGGTATCGGTTTTTTTATAGTTACATTGGCAGTATTTATTCGACGTTGCCCGAAAGTGATAGCCTAGTGTAATGAGATATAATGGCATACATTTTCGCTCCATTTAAATGGTTTATATCTCAAAGAAACATAAATTGATAAATTTCCGTTTCCGCTATTTATATGAATATAATTTTAGAAAATTCCATCAGATCTTGCTAACACTACTAAAGTTGTTATGTTCGCTCATTACTCGTCCCCGTTTTGTCATAGTCTAAAAAATAGAATGTGTCACTTAGAAGAAGGTTCATAAATAGTTAAAGGATTTTTCCAATTAGTACAATAGTTTGGGCGTCCCTGAAAACATTATTAATTCATTTTTTTATGGTATCTAGTAAGCACTGAAGTACATATATAGAAAGATAAATAAAATTCAATAAAATAATTTCTAACTTTCTTTAATACTACAAAACTTTTTAATGTTTCAAGTCTCAAAAGTGTTTAACATAAGAATAATAAAAATAGAAAAAATGACTTTAAAAATGTTTACTAATTTTTATGGTCATTTTCCTGTTTTTATTATTCATATTTAAAACATATTTTAAGACTTTATACACTAGAAAGTTTTGTGGTATTAAGAAAAGTTAGAAGTTATTTTAAACTGTTTCATTAATGATGATATTAACACAAAAAAACTAGCTGTATTTCTTGTAACACAAAAAGGCGATATAAAAAACTTAAATATAAGTTTTGCTTTACTTTATACATTAGTTCGAAAAAGAGGCATTTTACTGCCGCTATACAAACATGAAAAGTAGCTTTTTTATAGGGAGTCGTGCAAAAAAAGTAATTTTATGGATAATATTTTTGTTAAATGGTCTTTTTTGTCATAATAATACAGTAAAATTAAACAGAAAGAACAGAACATATATGTGGTGGAAGTGCGGGTCTATATGGTGGAGGTAACGGTTAGTATTTTCTCTAAGAAGTCATACTGCGCCAGAAATAGTGTTTTTATGGATAGCTCTTTTGTTAAATAGTCTTATTTCCTCTTTAGATAATAATAATAACAATAATAATAAATATTTATTTCCCAACAGATATCAATCCAATACATTTCTGAAAATGAATACATGTTATAAAATATAAACATAGAAAATTTTTTCACAAATAGAAAAATACGTTATAAAAATATTACTAACAATAATAGTATAAGTTACTGGATTAAACAGAACGGACAGAATGGTCGAATAAAAAAAATACGCATTTACTTGTGTGTAGAGCGAAATTGAAAAAATATAAGAATAAAATATCGACACAAAAATGAATACAATATTTTGTTTATATATACAAATCTATCAATAATTAATTGTTGGCATTATTTTTCTCGAAGCTAGAATTAAATAATACATCGATTTTTTTATTTATTACTAAAAATATTTAATAGCACATATTTTATTTACATCAACGATAAACGAAATCAACCAATCTATATTTGCACAAATCAGTTGCAGCAAGTATTCTATGCAAGGTTACAGGTCGTATGTTACTTTAGCTATTTGGCGGTGGAACACATTGCTTTATGTAATATGTTATTTGACCGTTCACATTTCCGGCTTTTTTTTACTTTTAGGTTGAAAGATAAATGCTGGCACTATTATTGACCTAGGTTCTGTATTTTGTCGAATGTTAAATAAACAATTTGAAAATATAGCTGACTTTTTTATTTTAAATTTTACGAAACTAGAATAATAATTCGTTATAAAAAGTAGATCGATGTAATCTAAAAAATAAAGTTACATATAGCTATAATTATCAATTGTAAAAAGTGAATTTTGATCTTAATTAGAATTTAGTGAAGTTGGAACGATAAAAAAATCACGTAAGCTGTCTATTAGAAAAAAAACTTTCAGTGAAACATATTCTGTCCGGAAACAATTTTTTTCTGTTAAGAGCTGCTCGTAAATCATTTAACTATTTATGTCTCTAAAGACATTACAGAAATACCATTCATTGTAATATTCTATAGAGTACATTCAGAATTGCGTTTAATTTATAAATAATCTATTTACCTTGCAGAAGTGTTACGAAAACGTGTTTTATACTCATGATCACGTGCATTAAGCAAGTGTTGCACTTACAATAATTGTTCCCTTGAATATTATAAGTTTTTTGTTTATAGAAATGAGAATAAAAACAATTTTCTTATTCATAACCAACCAATAGGCTTTTGATCTATCCTCTTTAGTACAGAAAAGCGAGTTTATACCATTCTCTGATTTATGACAAGTATTATACAGGATTTTTAAAAATTACACCAATTTTTGGACAGAGATTTAAAAAATAAGTTGCCAAGACGAGTTCCGTTTTATGCTATTTGGCTACGGAAACCTAAAAAATCGTTCGATGCAAAAAAAGTTAACGAAGCAAAATGCAAATCACTTTTTACTATAAGCCTGTATACAAGTTTCATTCAAATAGCATCAGTCGTTTTTTTACGATAGACTCAACTAAATTGCCCGAAACGATCGTCGAGAGAGAAAATATTTTATAGAATTTTCAAGTGTTTTATTATTTGTTATTAATCATGTTCTACTAAGTGCCGAGTGAAAAATCAGTGCAAATTATAATGATATTGACTGTCGAGCGTCTATAAAAATAAATAAGAAAACGCATGTCCGTTTTATATAGAGTCAAGACAAGTTTCGAAACACTCATATGCACGATGTGTATGAATATGCAATTACCGCAAGTCGAGTGTAACAAAGTTCTGGGAGTACGAAGTGAACATTGTGGTATAAGGTGGTATAGGGATCCGTACAATGCGGTTTAGTTGTTTGTTATGCCACTGCAATAACCACACGCCGTCTGCTAATGTGAAACGTGAAACACGACTGTTCGTGTTTTGTTTATTAGGCTAACATTTGCAAATACAGCAGAACCTCAAAATCATTCCTTACGCGCGGTATACGTAGGCGGGAGTGATTCCGATCGACTATGAAAAAAGCGTGATGCAAGTAGCGATGAGGGAAAGCAGAAAAGAATAAACCACGGAATAGGGCGGAATCCGAAAGTTTACATATCTCTCGAGGGTATCAGGGCAGCACTATTTTAGAAGTGAAACTTCTTTAATAGGTGCGGCAGGTAGGGGTGATTCCGATCGGATATGAAGAAAACGTGTACGTTTATAGCTGGCTGCAGCCTGATTAGATTAGATTGAGGAGTATAGATGCTCGACAACTGAGGTCATCAAAGTTTGAGCCGAGTGCAACTTTTTTGGTATTATTCGGATATCGATAGACTTAAAAAAATAACATGCGAGTATTGATACGAAAATTAAATATGACAATATTTTGTGTGGTTATTAATTGTTCAAATAATGTGTTCTACTGTAGATAAAATTCGAAGACTAACGCCGCTATATATAATGAGCTTTAAAAATGTATATTTTTAAAATGATTTCAAAAAACGTCTGTTTTCAAAGTAAAATAATACAAAGAGCTTTGTTTTAAATTACAAAATATCAGTAATTGTTTGTTTATGAATTAAAAATAAATTACTTATTGGAATTGAATATTCGAACGGAAATTAATTATTTTAAAACAATCAAAATTATGCAAAACCTGCATTTTAATTTATAAGTAACGCATACTAGTCAATTATAAGCGAACAGAAAAACGTTAAATAGTTTAAAAGCATTTTTCATGGTTTCTTATAGATACAGAATTTTAGGGGGAAAAAACAAATGAAAATTGTGTATGTGAAATATTTAAAGAAAAAAATTATTTAAAAAATGAAAATTAAATTACAAAACTGTTATTACATATTCAAATATATACTTAAACTAACTTATTAAGCAGGAAAAGCATGTTAAAAGTGTGCTGAAATTTGAACGATTCAGAACCCTACAATTTCGTAAATGACGTCAAAAGACTGTAATGATGTGTATCCATAGCTGTATAATTACATAATTGCCTTTCTTTGTCTGTGCAAATATGTTATAATTGTCATTATTATTAAATTTATAAAAATTCAGTAACTTAGTAACTAATTTTTTTTTTGCACTATCGGCACTCATTGTTTCTCTTTTAGCTGACCCTTAAAAATATACTTGACATTTTTTCAAACAATGTTTGTTTTGAACTAAATTTTCCGCAGCTAAGTTTCCTCTAAAATCATTTTAATTTTACAGTTCCATGTTAAAGATAACTTCGGTTTAAATAGGTAAATATTCGCAGTGCGGCCCTGTAGCTGGTTAATTACCCTCACACTAATTACATCGGCACACCTACCGTAGTACTTAGAACTTCTTCAAACATTCATGCCGACTTTTTTTGACAACACCACTCGCATAAAACTCCATATTATAATGTGTATAAGGTGTAATCAAAAGTTACTGGAATGTTTCTAGAGTAGATTAAGTTTTGAAAAATTTTAAGAATATAGCTTAATGCTGGACTGCAAACGAGACGTCGATGCTGGACCTAGTTCGCACATCACTTTCGCGCTTGAATAAAGAGAGGTACGTCTATGGAAAGAGATGTATATGTCAGTTATTGATACCAAGTCTAAAGAACCAGTGGGCGTGATTGAACTACAGGCAGCCATTCTAACTCTATTATTTATGTTTTAGTATTTCGATCTATTATTTTATATTATTATTAGTTGTATGTCTGACAACTAATATTTAATTGATTTTACTTGTATATATTATATGTAATTATTGTATTCTCCGGACTTATCCTAAGTCGATATAGACAAATTGAGAATAAATAATAATAATTATTATTTAACTATAAAGTTGTTTAGTTATGACCTATCACCGTAGTGAAATTATTCTAATATTGCAGTGAAAAAAACACACTTTTGGAATTTTTTTCTTATAGAAAAAACTTTCAAAAAAATCATTTTATTATCTAATCCTAAAAAAGTGTGGAACGAGCCCCCATTTTGATATATCATCAAATATTGCTGCCATACCAAAATCTACCAGAACGAACCCTGAGCGGAAACCTGGCGTAATATGTACATTTAAATCTCAACTAACACGGAAATTACGAAACTAGTTTATTTATTAAACATTTATTAAAAAAAAAACTATTCTTTAAAAACTAAAATTTTTATCGTAACTTTCTGTTGCACCTCGTATATACAGATACAGTTTGGTTAGTTAGTAGTTGTTGCAAGTCACGTTGCTTTGTTATTTGAGGTTAAAGCTCAGGTTTTAACAGTGCCTAAATAATACGTGATATTCTGTCATATCACTGTAATATTGCAAACTTCTGTAGTACATGATAATGTCTCTACTATCATAGATATGATGGTGTCGTTTATAAAATTCGTGACTAATCAATTTGTTTGTGTCTATCATCTCCGAGAATTATCGTAAGACTAGCGGTCCGTCCCGGTTTCACCCGGGTGCGATAGATATAATTCTGCAAAATGTATTTCGTTTGCAGTCCGGCGTCTGAACGAATAGCTTTGGGCGAATTCTAACAGATGTCGCTACTTGGTACTAAAACAGTTTTTTTTTGTTTGCTTCTGAACTAATAGCGTTAAACAAATTTTATCAGATATCGCTATATTTTATCTAATTACGTTTGATATTAGAGATCAAATGGTTGTTTAAGCAGAAAGTCTCTCATCAATAATATTAAAAATATTGTTCATGTTCAAAATTTACATATGATATATATTAGAAGTTAAGATTTACGAAGTTATTTTAAGCACTTAAAATTACGTAAAAGCATAATATTCGTTTCTAGTTTTCTGATCGTATGCTTCAAATAAAATTGCTGCACTGAAAATGTTAGTAGAAGAGCATTTATTCCATGGTATTTACATATTTTATATATATACACATACAGTGTATATTATTATTCTTTGTTATTTATTAAAACTTCAGATAATTTAGCAGCAAATACAAATTTCACGAAGCGTCTAATTACTGCCATAAATTCACGCTAACTATAGAATGCAACCAGCGAGACTTTATAGCTTACAGAAATTTTGTTAAGAGGCAAAAGTACGTAAATTTTTGTAATGAGTTACTAAGAAACTCCGAATCTGATTCCGAAACTCTACACAGATAATCCGATACTTGTTCACAATTGATTCTGTATCCGTATCACAAATAATTATAATAGATTCTTCAATAAATAAAATTATCGACCAATTTTTCAGACAAATATATTAACAAAAAATAATGATTAATACATTGACGTTTCGGTCCGGATTTGGATCTTCGTCAGAACTGACCTAAAAAATATAAAAATAATTAATTTCTAATTCGTATTTGAAAAAATTCGCTTCAAGTTTTTAAATTATTAAAAATTGAAAAAATAATCAAAGATTTGAATTATAACAGATGCTAAACATTGATTGTGTTGATAGATACTTGTCGTGAAATCGGCCGATGGGCGTACTTTTGTTATTTGAGTAAATGTATAATTTATTATAATATTATAGTATAACAATTATACTTATATTTTGTTGTTTTATTGTACCCTACTGATGCTTGTAAATCATACATATAAATACGCATTATAGATCAATAAATACTCATTATGCTCAAATAGATTATTAAATAATTGCCTTTGGAAATTTGTCTAAAATTGCAAATTCCAAATTCACATCGTGACATCAAATTCATATATAATTATTTTATTGACTTCCATACAATTTGTTGTAGAGTTGCGATTCGGGATCATCGATGAGATCGTGGTTGAAGATTGGAGTCTTCACGTGACATCACTTTTAATACAAAATGTTATTGACACTACGTAACCTCTTTATTTAATGAGAGGTTAGTTATGATTTCAAATTTATAAAATAATTTAATTTTCTACATAGTAGATAGGTGGCGCTGTGGTCGAGATCCAAACATTTTTTTTTTTAATTTTCCGACCAAATTTTTTTTTAATATTATTTTTGGATTTCTCTCAGCACATTTCAATATTTTACATATCCGGGTGAAGCCGGATCGGGCCACTAGTTTTATTAATAAAATACGATTTTTTTTACGATTCATAATTTTAGTTATGCAATTTTTTTCAGATGACTTTTACGCTGATTTTGAAAAATATTAAAACGTACTGCCAAAAACGTCAGTGGCTGATTCATTATATAAATATTTCTGGGTGTACGATAGCCTTAAGAATAATGTTTACGATAAACGCGTGTTCATGGACCGTACATTAATATGATTTAGTGGAAAAGTCAGTTTAGTTTGCTGTAATGTGTTTAATCTTTCGTAAAAATTTCAATTACGCCTTATATTTTGCTTAAAAAAAATTAATGAAAAATATTAATAACCACTTATAAATATAACGAGAGATTTTTAAAGAAATTTATGATTTTTCACACGAAACAGTCTGAAATAAAAAATCATGTTCTCGACTGAGATGCGTAAACATTCAGTAAAAAATTGCATTTATGCGTTTTAGTTCATTTTATCTATTGACTTTAGATGTTGAGTAACTTTCATGAGAACAATTCAATAGATAGGTACATAAACGAGAACATAACCCTACTTTTATTCGGGTTCGGACGTTGATAGAATGAAACAAGCAGAACTAGTACTGTCCGTTCAGAAATGGACAGAACTAGTTTTGTCCAATTGAAAATGCGCAAAACTAGTTTTGCTCATTTTATAACACTCAATACCCGTTTAAATGTAAGATTTCGGGTTTGGAAAATATTCGTTGGTCAAAACTAGTTTTGCGCATTTATTTCGGTCATTGGCCGAATTCGGGTATAGACAGTAACATATATATAAAAAATAAGTTGTTTCTGAATTATTATTTACTGTCAAAAATTATACCACGATTGTCACAAATTGAGATACTACTTGAATCCAACGTCAATCAAATGGAGATATTTTACAATTAAAATCAATATCACGGATCAAATCAAACACTCGGTGTTTAATGAACAACTGTCTGTGCTACCAGGAAATGGCTCATAATTTATATTAACTAACGGCTGCATTTGATAGGAATTTCATGGGCTTCTAAAGCTGAAATTTAGTGTTGCGTTTGTTCACAAATGGCTTAGCAAGTAGCCAATGAAACATTTCAAACACGTATAAATAAAGACCACAACGGAATGCAGTTTATGTAAGATTTATTATAAAAATAAAGTTTTCCGGTTCAGTTTCCCGTGTAATTTTTTGTTAGTGGTAAGCGAACATTATTTTGTACTAATATGTCTAAAACTACGAAATTAAAAATTATAAAAAAAATACAATTTAATATAGAATCTTTAAGCGGTGTTTTTTTGTATGACATTACATTTGGAAAAAATCCTCAATTTTTAAATCTGCAAAAATAGACAAAAAATATTTTTACGATTCTGACTTTTGGGCTACGCGTGAGTAGACTGGATTTTATGATCGGCAAATTTCAAGTCGACAACTTAAATATACTTCCTGAAAAAATCTACTGGGATGTATACGAGCAGACAGACAACGAAGTCCAATATAATAAGGGTTGTTGTACGGAACCATAGGACACCGTAGATCCGACATCTTGAGTCACTTTCTCTTGTGGCCCATAGACCTTTGATGAATTTCTGCAATCAGTTGAAATGAAATATCACGTAGAAACGTTGATAAACACAAGAATTTAATAACCGCAAGTCGAAGCGGGGCGCGCGACCGACTGTTGCAAAACGAAATGACGTGAGGAAACGGAAACGGACGGCTATAACCGAACAACTGCGGCATTACAACATAATTTTCAACTCTTAATCTTCTCAAATACAGTAATTTGAGCATGCTATCCGAGCGCCGATGCTCATTTATTACAACAACGTCCACAGACGTAATGTGATTTTATATAATCTCAGTAAACGAATACAAGGCTCTGCGGCAGCATGTTTAAGTATTACGTAGCATGTTGCTTCAACTTTTTATACATACTGTCACAGAAAACATGTTCCCTCTTTAAACCAATCGTGTTGCCGGTCGTGTACGCACGCGATCGGCGTATTTATACGACGCGTATGGCCGGCGAACTAGCCGAGACATGTCCGATCAGCCGAAATCCCTACCGAACGCTTGACCTTTTCTCCTTCATAAGCAGAGCTGTGAAAATGGGCTTAAAATAAAAAAATATTTTTATTCTAAAAATCTACATTTTTTTAATAAATCGGTAAAAGTTTTTTTTTTATTTAAAATGCATTAGTTTTCGAGATATTTTGGAATGTGCTCGTTTTCTTTGTAGGTGGTATACATCCAGCAATTATAATTATGCACACTTTGATTGCTTTTACATTTTTTAAATTAAATATTTGGCACTTTTATTAACCTTATGTTTCAATTTTATTAAATTCTTAAGAAAACCCATTTCACGAGTGAACTACCTTAATAGTAAGTACGTCTTTCTATGAACATTTATGCCATCTTTTGTGGGAGCATTAAACAAATAAAAACGTTGTTGCGAACAATGACTAAAAACTATTTCTACAATAGTTAGGTTAGGTAATATACACTAGAGACATCGATTTGTAGCAGACAAAAGCTTGAGAAAGGAAAGCATGCTTTCACTTCAACATTTTTCTTTTGTGAACAAGCAAAAAAAAAGTACAGCAGACTTAATTCGATGCCGCAACTATGGAAACGAGTTTATTTTAGAAACAGACGAATGTTTACAAGTTTTCTACAACACAATGATGTTCACAATGAAAATAGGCGTCGTGGGTACAAGTTCATCACAACAATAATGTGTGTGTTATCTTAACGACATTAAAATAATAATATGAAACAAAAAAAAAGTTTTCAAAAAGACGCGTGACCGTTGTTCATTCTGAAAATGCAGTTTACAAAAGTATTAAAAATTCAAGTCTTCACTGATTTTGTGAATGTCAAAAAATAAAAATAAATATTAAACAATACTATCAGATAATAAACTTATTTTTCATTACTATTATATTATTCTTAGAAAAATGACAAAGTGTATCAGTGATCACTTTTCGAGCGTTTGACCTTAAAAAAATCTCGAAACCCAAAACCTCGAGCCGGGTCAACTGTATAAAAGATATTGTTGAAATTCGAAATTTCAACCGAGAGAAACAGCCATATATTTAAACAGACAAGCTTCGAAAACACGGGGGACATGAATTTGTTGACCCAGGCTCAGAACGGCAGACAATTTAAATAGATATTAAAACACTCACCAATTGTTATGTCCACACGATGCCTGAAAACGAGATGTAAAAGCGCGCACTACTTTTGACACTTATTTTTAAACTTTATCCTTCGAGGTAATTAAATTCAAATTACACGAATAGTGAATACGTGTTTAAAATCGCGCACTATTATTATGGAATATTTTATTTCTTGAATCCGGTTTGCCATCAATTCAACGGTTGGCTGCCACCTGGTACTGAATTTTAACGTGTTTGATATATTTCTACAGTATTTTTATTTGGTTTAATTGTTTTATTTATAAAGTCACAAATCGCCTTCATCGAGTTTTGATATGAACATCCGTCGTCTTAGCAAGACAAATTCAGCTCAGCTACAAGATTTACGCAAATATTTTAAAGAATTGCAACCTTCCCTTTGCGTCATAGCACCGAATGAAAAATTATCTATGATCGCTGTCGAAAGCGACAATCCTTCGAAAATATCTGCGAGATGCATCGATATCGACACTACCGCACATAAATAAAAAACGCGGGAGCCTGCACCGGTGAACTGCGGCTCAATACGCGATACGGTTGGTCATCGTTAAATTTTTTCTTGAACTTTTGCACCTTGATCTGCAAAAAGAAATAGTCGTAAACAGTGCAAACACGTACCTACGCCGATTCCGCGTGACAAACAGTATTGTGTCTCAAACTAACTTAATTAAATTACAAATATTTTTCTAAATAGTACCTATATAAAGCTATTTGTGCAGGTAGAAGTGTGTATATTATATTATTATATAAAGCTATTTATGCAAAGAGAGATGGTAGTTCTGGGGACGCTTTCTTTATTTAAAAAATAATAATTAAAATAATATTTACTGCACAAAGTTTTTCTGAACTTTTTAATTAATTGTGTGTGCCTTTTATGTGTATTTTTATATACTTGACGACTCATACATGTATTGTCACTGTAAAATAAAATCTATCTATCTATCTGGCTACAAAGTTATTACTGAATTAGTTCGGAATAGAACTCATGAGACCCGGATCTGCTCTACTAAAACCCAAAACTTTCTGATAGCTGAGGAATAGCTTCTATATATCGTATAATATCTACCTACGAATATATAAGTTCTATAGTTCTACTTGGTTGAATTTGGTTTCAAGTAAAATAAATCCGAGTTGAACTGAGAATGTATGTATAATGCATATATATATATATACAAAATGATTTTTAAGTTGATTCTTTTTTTAACAGCGTGTAGAAACCAAATAAACGAACAAATATTTCAAGTAACTTTTTTACCAAAACTCAAAAAGTCAAAAATGAAAGAGAAACAGTCTTTCAAAGCTTTATTAAATTTTATCAAATTTTGAGGTCGGTCCGAGCGTTATGATGTGTCACTATGGAAATATGTTATGTCATTATCAAGTATTAACACAAAGATGCATGCGTTTCCGATTCGTGTTATCATTTCTTCGCGTGTGTTAATTAATACTTAATATTTAATTAATTAAATAAAAACTAATTAAATTTTGAACGGCTGTTTCTCTTTTATTTTGAGTTTTGATAGAAAAATTACTTGAATTATATGTTCGCTATTTGAGTTCTATACGCTGTTAAAAAAGAAGAACCAACTTAAAAATCATTCTGTATATGTAGAATATATCTATACTCTAAACACTCAATTTTCCACTATTCTCATCGAAGGATTTTGTGCTGCACCCCTCTCTTTCAAATTGTAGAAATATTATTCTTCTCTGTTACTGTATAATAGGTGAAGCGTGGAGTTTTGAAAAAGTTGCTTCAATATTTTCGCGCCGTGCTAAATTTGCTACATGTACGTGTATATTATATTTGTGGCTCTTGACTAATTCACTTATCGAGCGTCCATACTATACAATTTCTCTCTATCTTTACCGTAATCTCATGATCATTTCGCCAGTGAAACGAAATGAAGCTAAGCTGAAAAAATAGTAATAAATAAGATTATATTTTTTCTTCAAGAGCTCTGGCTGATTATTCTGCACTTTATAGGCCCCACTCACGATCACACTTCATGCAACAGTTCAGTGTTCAAACTTATAGTTCAGTGAAGCATGATAGTGTGTGGGACAAATAAACACTGAAACCAACACTGAAGTCAAGCATGAACTCATCAAATGCATCTTGATTTTTGAACGACTTCAGTGTTCAGTGTTCAAGTAAACTGTTGTGTGTGTGGGTGTTTTTCAGTTCAGTTTTTGGAGTTCTGTGTTTTGTACAACCAGAAGCCAAAAATCTCAATGTTGCTGCCTTTCTTGTGCAGAAATAGATTTTCACATATTTGTGTCCTGGTTCTTAATAAATAGGGTAACTAATTCCAGTAAATAATTGTAAGTTAATTCATTCATTCGTAAATAATTATTGCAATCAAGCGGCTCAAGATGTAATTCATTAATCAAATAAACATGACTTCTTGAATCACGCATTTCTAACCAATTTTTCACCCATATTCTTCTTTTTTTTTCTTATTTCTCTGTTTTAAATACAATCCCATAGCTCTGAACAGCCAATCCTCACCATTTAAATTACTCATTTAGTTCTTATTATTGAACTATACTCTATACTCTATAGTATAATATTATAGTGTGTATATAATATAATATATCTTATGTATCTATACTCGACGAGTGTATGCCAACAACTGAACCAAACTGAACACAAAAAATTTAAAAAACTGAGCAGTTTGCATGAACTGTGTGTGGTGCCAGTCAGTCTTTCGATTAATCTGTCCAACTTCACTGAACACTGAACTGTGGCATGAAGTTTGATCGTGAGTGGGGCCTATTAGAACTGACGCTTCACAATTTTTATATACCTACCGCATGGCTTGACATATCCGATATATCACCATTTTCTAGTAGATACTTTGGTTATTTACTGTCAACAAAAACACAACTGGAGAATGGTGTCTGACTATAAATGCGATTTAGCTAACAAAAAAAAAAACTGGCTACAAATATTCCACCGTCACTTCAAAAAAAAGGAATCAAAATTTACACTACTATGAATAATAAAACAGATTTATCTACGCAAAAATATAAGCTGTCAGGAAAATAGATCGACAAGCTGCTGCAGATGATGCTGTAGAAAATTTTAAGATTGTTGTCAAAAAGATCAACTAAGGACAACGTTAAAACTGCATCAGAATTTCATTTAATAAAATTGAGCTTCGGACGTACAGAAAAGACATGTTTGTGAACGGTAAATGTGTACATGAATATGTATCTTACAAGATAAATAAAGATGTCACACGTTTATGACAGCAAAAATTGCACATCGAATTAGAAAAATCTTCGAAATTTTTGTTCCATTTGACTTTTTTTCTACCTTGTGTTGTTGAACTTGACTTATGAAAAATAACAATTGATTCTTAAAAAAACGGATTGCGATTACATAGCTGAAAAGTTTGTCAAAAAAAAAAAACTATCTTTTAGTTTTGATCAAGAATGCGTTAAAATGTTCTCATCCTAAGAATGTGCTCTTTTATTCCGTGCAAGAGCCTACAGAACAATGTTTTGTCAAGTTTCTTGAGCCGAGTAAAAGATCAAAGATCGCTTAATTACTCGAGACTGGCGTAGTTACTGTATTACTTACTCTACTATTGTAAACAATAAGAGCTGGTGGTGCGATGAGGCCATTGTTACTACTTAACGAACCTCGCACGACATTGTATTTCATCCCAAAGAATAATAGGTATTCAACTAGAAGAGGCGACATCCGAGCAAGGAAGCTGATTTTCGACAGAGGACGTCTAACCGATTCAAAGGTTTGTTTTGTGGTTTAATGTCGATCGAATTCGGATTGATACGTATCTGACACATTTCCGTTGGACAATGTTGGCGTTTCTAATACGTTTTAGTTGTCTTGTATTTTTTTTTTTAAATCGAGTGTTATAAAAATACTGAACACGGAATATAACTTATATTTTACTACGAGAACCTTCTAGTTTGATTTTTTCATGGTGTAATATTTAAAAATTAAGCTCTCGAACATTCTGTAAAAAAATAACAAAATTATAATTTTTCTTCATACATCGATCAAAGTACATACTTTCGGAATCAATTGTAAGGCAGAAAGTCTAATATTTACGCATTGGTGGGATTACACGCACTGATATGGGAAGGACGTACGTTCGGGCGGCAGTAAAGAAAAAATAGCGTATCAACTGTTGTTTTGATGTCGTTACACTATTACATTTTAGCTAATAGTCACGAACAGCTGTCATTCGTGTTTTTACGTATAACCTCAAACCTGCTTGCTTGGAATTTATTATTAATTAATTTATTTATTATTAATGAATAATAAGCGAATTTACGACCATGGCGCGCAGTGCAAGAATATAAAAAAAAGATAAGTTGTGCTGACTTTAGGCTAGACAAATAAAAATTTGTTCTTTAAAACGTAAGTTACAATTTTAAAAGTATAGCATACAATTAAAATACTACTTTAATAAAAAATGGACATTTCAAGGTCTTTGTTCTATAATATTAAAGAAAGCCCTCAGAATGACGCCCCTTGTAAACCTTGCCTATTCTTTGGTCATACCGTTGAAGGTTAGAGCATTGATGGCTTAAATATTCCTAGATGGAAATTCCTTTAGAGATGACAACATTCTAAGGACCTCTTTTTCAACAATAATATTAAGGCTGCTGCACACGCTGCTAGAAACACTGCTTGAAGTTGTACTAGGCTGGGTACGAGGCTGGAAATAACCCGATTGTTAATAAATGCCAGGGAAATTGTTGGCTTCAAATAAACAAGTGTGACAATCTGTCTACTTGGAGGGATAGTCTAAGGGGTCGAGTTTTGGGCCGCTTGTTAACTTGGGTGCTATGTAATAATGTCTTGCCTTCATTAAAACC
The DNA here is from genome assembly GCA_963575645.1 of Xanthostigma xanthostigma. Lineage (NCBI taxonomy): Eukaryota > Metazoa > Arthropoda > Insecta > Raphidioptera > Raphidiidae > Xanthostigma > Xanthostigma xanthostigma. Next base: position 2,910,604 of record OY754470.1, on the reverse strand, counting down.
TCATGCCTAAATTAACGCTAGTCCGTACATCTAAAGCTCTTTTCAACAACGTCTGTATTCATCTTGTTTTGCTAAAGTGACGTAACAAACTTGAGTACTTGTACTCCTAAAATTACCTTCTATAAAAATCAATGCGCGACCGCGTAACATTATAACCTTTCATTTCGAGCTTGAGAACAGCCAAGCGTGTTGCAAAGCCGTTGTTAATATGGCATTTCCACTCCCAATACTCAGGTTTAAATATTTGAACTCGTAAATATATGAATAGAAATTTTAAATTTAATATAAAAAAATAATAAATTGTAAATGTGAGTTGGATACTTAGCCCAAAAAAATAGAAGCCGTCGTGGGACGCCTGGTCGATGTGAAACATAAATACAAGCTTGCGTAATGCAACTTTAAGTTGCAAAACTTACGGACACTTCCTAAAGCCCTATGAACACTCTACGAACACTTCGTACCATATTTTCAATTGATGATTTTTGAAGCGCATTCTTCACAATGCAGGCTTCAGGACTAGCAGTGAACAGTAAAAAAACAAGCGAGCGAGCGTCACGAAACAAAGGCGCACATATACGTATGTGTGTACAGATCATAGAAATAAAGCGCACATAGTACTTACGTCGTAGTTATTATATATACTCAATGCATTCAGACTGCGGTCTATTCTACACGCGAAGGGGTGCATTTTGTATATTAAGGTCGTCATAGAAAGACAAACGGCAGCTGTGGTCATTACGTCATGTCTGCTTACAAATTATTAGATATGGTTAATCTCTCAGGTTCGAATCCTAAATTAGCATAAATTGATCTTTCTTTTTTTTCACTGATGGCAATATTTTTTATACATTGTTTAATATTAAATAAAAAAAAATTAAATTTTATATTTTTTTGTTTTATAGTGTTGATATAAAAAGCGTAATTTCGTCGTGTGTTCAACAAACAGTGCCCATCTTTAATAGAGGATTCATGGAAACAACGGCATTATTCAGACTATTTTGCGGATACGTTTTTTATAAAATGAGTTAATAAAAAATGTATTATAATGTAATATGTGTCGCATTATAAAATACAAAGGGAATAGCACAGCATATTTTGTAGTGAAGAGGTTTAAGAACTAAGAGCGACACAACAACTGTGTCACAGTCTAATTACAAAGCTGTAGCAGCAGCAATTTACACTCAGTTAATGAGACGATTACACATCATATTATGTATGCCATTGTACAGTCTGTATTACGTCAGAGTTCAGTACGTCGTCGGACAGCTTTGCTAAAATTGCTAATATAGGATGTCCATAAATTACGTGAGACATTTCTTAGGATTTTTGTACCCCCCGCCGCCCCTGGTGAGATATCGTAAGATTTCCCTTAAAAATATAAAACTTTCGGCCAGTGAAATGTATACTATGTTTTTTCATACCTTGGTCGTAAGGACGCTTAAATACATTAATTAATTAATTACATAAAAACACAGATAAATTCCAAACAAGCACCTTTGAAGTTATACGTAAAAACACGAATGACAGCTGTTCGCGACTATTAGCTAAATTGTAATAGGGTTGCTATGGAAACGACATCTAAACAACAGTTGATTGGTTGTTTTTGCTTTACTACTGCACGAACGTACGTACTTCCCGCATTAGAGCGTGTAATCCCACCAATGCGTAAATGTTAGAGTTTCTGCCTTACAATAATTGATGCCGATCGAGGTATGAAGAAAACATATTTTCGGCTTGTTAAATCAAGCTCATTTTGTTCGTATGACTGTTAACTATCGATTTACATAAAAAAGACGGGTTGCACTCCGGGAATGCCGGCAGAAGTGAAAACTTGAATATTAACGTCTTAATTTTTTGCATTTAGAAGCATTGTTTATTTATTGGCAACACTTGTAAATAAAATGGTTTGTATCATAGATTGCATTTTTATGTACGATATTTCAACGCTAGATGTCTAACGTTGTATAAAAAATAAAATGGTTTGTATCATAGATTGCATTTTTATGTACGATATTTCAACGTTAGATGTCTAACGTTGTATAAAAAGTATCTGGCAATTACTATCACTTAGAGAGTCTCACCCAGTTCTTACTTTTCCTGACGCGAGTTTAACATTTTTTACCCATTACAAAAAAAGTGTACAACGCCGCTAAAGAAGTTTTCACTTCAAAAAATTCAATTCCGTGATGACGGTACTTTCCATGTCACCGGCTCTCGGACTATAAGCAGTAAAGTTGTTTTATTGAAGTGGAGACAGAGCCCGTTGTTTTTTCTTTCAAATAAGCTGTAACTGCACTTAGAAACTGAATAAACATGTTACAAAGATTACACGGTAGCTTAGTAAACCGGCAGTACTCTCATTGTTCCTTGTATTGATTTTCAACAATCGGTGGGTTACATTGTTACGGTCAGATTCAAGTAAGTAACAATTTCTGTAGTGACTTTCAGCTATTGCTTGTAATCCGGGAGCCGTTGGCAATTCGTGTATACGAAGAAGAACGTTCTTCTCGCCGTCTGATTTTCTCTGCTTTTCTTGCACCGAATCTCCGCGCACCAACGGAACATTTTTCCACTGAACTAAATTAAGAACATTTTAGTTAGGGAGCTGACGCGCAAAAAAAACCATGTCGTCCCAACCCTCTGCCGCTTGGTACAAAAACTGTTTAAGTAATTTAGAGCATTTTTTTTTAAATAAATAAAATAATCGAACAATTTTTTTCAGACTATACATATATTGTCAAAAATAATAAAATTATAAATCAATATTTCACTAGATGACGTTTCGACCCGGATTTGGATCTCCTTCAGAAATAATCTAAAAAATATTAATATTAATTAGTATTATCTACTTATTTTCTAATAGAATGGAGTTTGAATTATTGAAATATAATATTTCAATAATTCAGACTCCATTCTATTAGGAAATAAGATCCAAATCCGGATCGAAACGTCATCTAGTGAAATATTGATTTATAATTTTATTATTTTTGTCAATATATAGTCTGAAAAAAATTGGTCGATAGTTTTATTTATTTGAAGAGTTCTATTCAGACGTTAATCAATGATTTGAATTTTTTTTATATGATATATAGGCGGAATCTGGACCCATTTTAAGATAGGAGAGATAAACATTTCAAAGGTGGTAAAAAATGGTTAAAATTTAAAAAAAATTCTGCTGCTTCGTTTTTAGGTTTAAATGGCCAGGAAATACCAGCGGAAGAAATTTTTGACCAATTGCACCCTCCTCAAGCAACTCCTAAGAAAGGGGATTTATAGATCATAAATCTACTTTCTTAAGAGTGGCTTGTTTTACTCATTCTCTCATAGGGTATTTTCCGTTGACCTAAAATATTCAAATTTAGTTCAAAAATCACGCAAGTAAAGAAAAGAAATCTAATTATAGATGAAAAAATATAATTTTCATTCAACCTCAACAAAGCAAGTGTAATGATACGAATTCCTAAAGGCGCGAATGTTACTCGCGCGTGTCCGGCTTTTGTAACTTGTCATTGTAAAAAAGAACGTCCTTTGTATCGAGTTCAGTGGCCTGCATGTTCGTATGTATTCCTTTTCTACTAAACCAAAGTAATAAAAATAAAACGATATTGCAGAGCAGCTCGATTTAAGCCCTCTCTCGTTGTACCCTTTTCTAGAGATGAAAAGAGAGGCTTTTACTTTTAGCCTATTCTGTGTTAATTTAATGCGCCCTGTCCACAAAGGCCTTTCAAAAGCTTTAACTTCAATAGTTTCAAATGGCACCAATTAACTGCTTCATTCAATTCGACCAATAAAAATAAAGTTAAATTGTTCACCGTTTCAAACTACAGCTGCTGTCTCGTTTTGTGTTTTGTTTATACGAGACAAAAATGTTTCATATACCCGTTTATGGTGGATTCAAAACGAAAATACCGTAGAATACGCTAAAGACTAGTGTTATTATATGCATTTTTGTAACTACTTATAAATAATTAATCATCGACACGACCCAATTGTACCAGAAAAAAGACATTTCGTCGTATGTCTCAAAATTGGATTTGATACTTATTGGCTGCAAACAAGTTGTGAAGATTGTGATATGAATTATATTGGGCAAACAAAAAGAGCGCTCAAAACGCGAATTAGAGAACATCGTAGCAATCTAAAATTAAACCCTGATAAGCATAATGTCATTTCTAAGCATAAAATTGACTATGACCATAAAATTAATTGGAATAATGTTAAAATTTTAGATAATGAAAGTAATTATTTTAAAAGAAGTATTTCGGAAATGTTATATATAAAATCTAACAAAAACTCTCTTAATGCTCAATTAAATACCGAAAATTTAAATAAAATTTATGATATTATTTTGAAATAAAATTTTGTTTTTAAATAACTTTTTCTTTATGGGTACTTTGATATCCATGACTACGTATTAAAAAATTGTTTGTTATTAATTTTTCATTAATTTGTTTGATTCTTTCAAACATCATCATTCGTGTAATTAGATAATAATTAATAATTTAATACTAATTAATTTTATTATTTTTAGATTTTTCTGAAGAAGATCCAAAGCCGGATCGAAACGTCATCTTATGTTGTATTGATTTGTTATTTTTTATTTTGTCAATATATTGGTCTGAGAAAAATTGGTCGACAATTTTATTTATTAAAACTTTATTATTTTACGCTTTTTAGTGACCCTATTTTGAAGGAGGTTCAATTTGTTTAAAAAAAAGTTTTTTGTTTTTATAATTTTATAGTGTTCTCTTTTAGTGTTTAATGAAACCGAACAGCAACGTTCACTCAACTACAACTTTTGCAATATTTCTTTATTTATTAGCTTATTAATTTTTTTTAAAAGTTGCTGAACCGATTTTGCTAAAATTTATATGGGACCAGCTATGAGACATACTCTATCTAATAAAAAAGAATAATCGAAATCGGTTCACAGCCGACGAAATTATCAACGGACAGACTTACAAAAAAATATGTAACCAAGAAATACAATCGAATAGGGAACCAGATCTAGTTAAAAATATTCATAACTTAACTTTAACTCTGATCGAAATAGGTGCATCCGTTCAAAATTTGTGCGTGACCATACATTAAAAAATAAGTCCTTCAATTTAGGAACTTCCATGTTCGGAAGTCGTTTAAAAATTCTGATTAACCTAAACTAGCCCTCTTCTTGTCTACATCATTGGTTGGCATGAACCATTTATATAAAAAAACGTGAATTTCAGTGCAAGCACTTACATAATATATTTGCTTGTTAGCCCCACGATATTAAAAAAGTATATTTGTTTTTCCCTATAATATATTTTTCTTTGAAGTACACCGATTCGTATTTTTTTAGTTGAAATAAAAAAATCTTCTGTTCAGAACCAAAGCGGTGAAATGCTTTTGATTATGTTAGAAAAAATATGAGCTATTTGTGATATTTTCAAAAGAGCAGCTTTAGTAACTTAAAAATCTTGCTTGTCAACTTCTCTTACGCTTACAAATGATATAAAAAATGAAAAGCGTAAGGTAAATAATGACAGTTAATAATTGTAAGCAAATAGATATTTGAAAGGGTACTTTTTCTTTTCCCTAGTCAATACACTTTTCAATATTTTGCAAATAGCTCACCATACATGCGAAAACTATATAGATCAATTGTTCATCGTTAGTTTAACATATTTTTTCCTTCCCTTCAAGCTCCAAAACCTCCATTAGTCGAAATGTCAACCCTCTATAGGTCGAAATAATCAGTGGGTCCCTACAGTCCTGTCGGTACATATTTTCCCTTCATAACTCGAAAAAATAAATTGGACCTCTGTATCTCGAACATGGCAATGTTCTCTAACTCAAAATTAGAATGAATCTTAACCTCTACAATATTTCCTTACAAAATCAAGTCGAAATCCTTCAGAAGTCGAAAACTCTATAACACGAATTTTTTGTTGTCTCCATTAAATTTCGATTTACAGAGGTTCTACTGTAGGTATAAATGTTTGTGTTGTTTTTAGGAACAATTACATATAAAAAAATAATTACTTGATTTTACCTCATTTTTAAAAATATTTGTCTAAGCATAAAATGAAATTTCTCTTTGAACTTTATATCGTTGAATGTAAGCACGTTAAGATATTGCAGATTATAGACGCTCGACAGCATGTTTCGCAAAATGTTCAGACACAAATAAAGTTCATTTTTTATCGTCACAATTATTATACTATTTTTATGTGTTCATTTTCTGCTGCCACTGTTGCATAGAACAAATGAACGGGGTAAAATTTATTTTTTAATAAAGACATTCCGGAATGGATTACATGGCCTTTTGTTGTACGCATTGTAGGTATAGTCGAGTCGACACAGAAAACACAGAAATCATATTTACAGATACAGATAGGTAAAAATAAAATGAGCAGAGTAACGCCATCTCTCGGTGTCGAAACGAAAAGCCAAATTGTATTTGTATTCCTGTAAATAAGGCTTTTTTTTAAGTAAATCGTCTGTCTCTGCACGAACTCAGCTTGACAGAACAAAATTTTGGAACGGACAATGTGTATCTTTGTTAGTGTATGATTTCTGTGACGAGTGGACGGTACGAGAGGTCGGCAAGCGAACGAACCGTTGGGCGGTGGGCGTCAAGTGAGCTGCCGCCCCGTCGGACCGTCAGACTACTTTATTAGGTGTGTTTCTGTAAACTGGAAACTGCGGGAACCGCGTATGCTGTTGAAGGGGACGGCAACTTCGTAACATAATATAGTGAAGCTTCAATTTGACGATCGGATAAAGTATTTTTTTTTTCAATATTGTAACGAAACGCCACTGCAGACGGCGGCAGTGCATTTTTGTCAGAGCCACATAGAACAATGCCGAAGCTTCTAGTACGTCGAATAATGTTCCATAAGGCGGCTGAAAAACTTATATAAACAGCGCTAGCGTGGAAGGCCGGGCAGTCAGTGTCAGTGACAATGAACAGTGTGTGACATAAATAAATATAGTTACATAAATAACCGTTACAACATAAATAGACAACTGGGAGATATAAATATTCTGTGTACATAGTAGTATTCGTTTGTTTTTTGTTATTTATTTTATTATTTCATTTTGCATTATGTATTATAAAGAAACACTTTTTGTTTTTTTTTTGCTAACGTATTTGTAAATAAATATTTTAACCCCCAACCAAGAACAGTTTTGTCAGTTTTGTTACAATATAATATATAAAAATTATTTTTTCGAGGTCATTGTCAAATGCTTTTCTAACAATGCTTTCTGCAATCCAGGATTAGTGTATTTGTCACTAACTAGAATAAGTAAATTTTATGTAACAGACCTTAATAACTTCTAAACGGTCAGTCAAAGTATGTTGAAATTTAGAGTTAACGGACGTTCCTTAGCTGAATGTTTTTTTTTTCAGGACAGAATTGGCATTGTAAATGCAGCTTTAGCAACGTGAATTGTTTGTAACCGGCTTTGACATTCACGCGACAACAGACTGTCGGTGTCCAGTTACCCCTTGACACCCTACACACGAATGCAAATCAACAGAAAAGTTGTGGGCGTTGCACGTATCTACCCTACTACAGGAAACTATGTACGGTATCTACGTAGGTGCCAAAGTTTAATTAATTAAGTTTTCGGAACCTGCATGTTAAAATAATTACAAATAACAAAGCGCCATTGTATAAAAGGAAATCAAATTTATATTGTATACATTGTAATAATATGTAATTAGTTTAAACCAATTTATATATCAAGTGAAGTGAATGTACAATAAAACCAGCTCTAATGGTCTTAGTTGTCGAACGTCTATAGTCCACAGTTTATCGTTACAATCGATCGATTTAGTTGTTGAGCAAAATTGATTTAAGATTCTACAGTGCTTCTCTTATAGAAAACCAGCGATCCGTCCCGGTTTTACTCGTGTGCGATAGATATAATTATGCAAAATGCATTTCGTTTGCGGCCCGGCATCTGAACTAATAGCTTTGATCAAATTCTACCTGATTTGCTTCTGAACTAATAGCTTTGAACGAATTCTAATAGATGTCGCTAATTGGTACTGAAACGTTTTTTTTTGTTCGCTTCTGAACTAACAGCTTTGAGTAAATTCTATCAGATGTCGTTATATGTTACTAAAACTGTTTTTTTTTTTTTTTTAAGAAAACATAATAATTACGATGTGTTATCAAAAAGAAAACAGTTTTTATTAAATGATCACATACATGGGGTGAAACTATCCTATAGTGTAAGTTTCACCGATGTATGTGATCATTTGTATACTGTGGACACTGTGCGATCTTTAATAATTTGTATCTGAGACGGTCAATGCGACATTTTATGTTGGTTGTATAAGAGAAATGTCGTATGACCTGATCTCTATAAAAGTCACCCGACGCTGTACAGTATACATATGGACTGGTGTCGACGCCGTCCGACGTCTGTCCGAATTGAATGAATATTTGATACGTGTCACGTCATCCCATATCTGCGTCGTATAAAGTAGGAGTTGTGACGACTTATGGCACAAGCAAAGGGATTATATTGCTGTGAGACCAAACACACTGTACAACAGAAGTACCGAGTTTCATCGAGCTAAATGCTCTACTTAAAAAAAAAATCGAAGCTGCGATGTGCTGCCGCTAGCAATTTCACTGTTTTAAAATATGGAAAACACGACCTGTCAAAGTCGCGAATATAATTATTTTGATTTTATTTATATTTATTTTACACACATATCCCAGTTTAAGGAGGTTGATCCGTTACAGTCCCAATCAAAAGTAAGTCGAATTCTAAATGGGAACTTTTCCATAATAAATTTTTACAAAAGGTTATAAGTCAATGATATCAATAAATTATTGTCATAAAGGCATAAATAAATATTTTTTTTAATATTAATTATTTCAGTATTTTACTTAATGGACTAACTTTTTAATTTTTTGTACAAAGTTAGGTTAGAAAAAATAAATTTATGTAAATATCTGTATTTTACATATTTTTTTTGCAGTAAAAATAATTAAAAAAAGAAATTAGAAGTAATAAAAATTAAAATGAAATCATTAAAAAGTTGAAAATTCAGTTAAAATTGTTAAAATTGTCAAGAATAAAAGTCTATAATAGAAAAGTGCTAAGGTTTAATATTTTTTTTTAGTTGATTAAAAGTCTCCTAATTAAATTGGAAAAAATATTAAAATATGCGTAAGACATCGATGCTTTACATAGTTACATAGAACTGCTGGCATTATTTGGTTATTTGCAAAAATTTAAAATGTACCGTTTGCATGTTAGGTTGACATATTTTCCATAAGACTACATGTAAAATTTTTTTTAATTTTTAACTTTATAAATCTCCTAATGATTTTGGATATTTTACAGAAAATTTTGTCATAAAAAAATCTATTAAAAAAACTTTATTTCAGATTTTTTCATTATCTTCGTAAAACGGCTCAACCTCCTTAAGATCTAGATACGTACCGAGAAAATTTAGCCGTAAAACAAATAAAATAAATAAAAAGAAGCAGAAAGCAAGGCGAAGCAGACAACGCTGGACCAAATAGTCGCTATTTTCTTTCTGCTTCTTTTTATTTTTTTTGTTTATAACAAAACCTTGTCCACGGTGGGCACAATTATGTTCCTGCGCCGGAATAGTTGAGCCCATCCGCCCCTGATTACCGGGTCACTGTCGTAAATGTGTGGTGGAAGTACCGGGTCAACATGACCTAAATTCTGCCCTTTCAGTAAATTGCAAACGACCGGTTATAACCGGTCGTTTGCAATTTAAAATTTTAAATTTAAATTTAAAATGTTGTTATCGAGTTTTTTCTTTGTGAAACACGAACCTCAAATAATTATTTGAGGTTTTGAGGTTTTTTTATGCTTGCCAAAGTTTAGATTTTACTTATAGTTTTATATTGATTTTATTAATATGTAAAGTTCTATTTTCGTGTCTGTCTGTATGTCGAATTAATTGACCAACGTTGGATCGATTTCAATTTTGTTTTCATGGATGCATAGAGCGTTTATACTGGAATTTATCCTAAATCAATGGGGAACGCCGGGTTTAACAGGATATGTTGTCTACAAACTATATACTAGCGATATCGGATGTATTATTGTATTAATTATTATTATTCAATTGGACCATTTTAAAATGGGTGGCACTGACAAAATGCGTTGACAATGCGAGAAGAATTTGTTTGCGAATTCATAATTTTTGTATTACATGAAACACGGTGTAAAGAAACTTAGCTTTTGGTATGTGACCTAGATTTATTGCTAACAGTAAACAAACGTTTGAGATGCATTAATGTTAATTAGCTCAATATACTCGTCCCGAATGAAATTTCTTCACATAAAATTATTCGGCGATGTAGGTACTTGTGATTAAAAAAAACACTTTTAAGTGCATACTTTGAATTTTATTTGTACTTTATATTTTCCGATGCAGATCCAACCGCAGTTCATATCCTTTCAAAAAAGCCGGATCTTCTGTATATTTTTCTATTTATATGTTAGTAAATTTTTGTATTATAAAAAAAATGTGTATAACGTAGCTCCGACGCACGACTGTAGTTTACTCCTTAGATACGCTGTGTAATGTATTCCATCTCATTCTTTCGCACGTTAAATCCTACAGATATATATGTTTGTCTCTTTTGAAGCTGACTAGCGTAACGCCACACTTTAAGCGGTGGAGCATAACACCTCACCAATTGATTTTACTACTCATAAAATTTCCGTACCGGACCTTATAGCTCAAAATCGTTTCTTAAGAAGTAAACTCCAAAAAATCACCCATCCTAAAATAAACCTGATAAGAAAGTTTGCTTATAGAATTATTTTAATGGGCAACAGCTAATACCGATACATTTTTTTTCAGTTTTGAAAACTGTAATTATTTAAAAGTATACGTGTTGTTCACGAGAAATGCACAAAAATAGAAAAGATTGAGAGCCGCTGTTACATAGTACAGTGACTAGGAGTTAGGTCTTCTAGCTTTTCCTCGGGGAAATTCAGTTCAGATCAGATCGTGCTACGGTTTTTAACTCGATTCTCTATGGGACAAATTCACACGTCTCTATCGGTATGTATGGGTAAGTGTGTTTGTTTGTAGTGAACTATTGATCGATACACATAAAATGAAGAAGAAATTGATTCCCTTTTTTTAATCAATAAATTTGAAATCTCAAAATTACTATGAACATAAAATTATACGGTTTGAATAACAATTTCGAATATCGTAATTTTCTTAGTTTAGTTAGCACTTTCTAACAAGGACGTAGATATTTTTTTCTGGGGAGGGGGTAAAGCAAAAAAATAAATATTTTTTTGTTTTATTAATATCACACAGGAGTACTCACAAAGAAAGTTTTCAAGCAAAATAATAATTGCCAAATGTTATTTTTTAGCCAGGTATTCGTATTATTTTCAGTTTTATTTTTATGATCCTGGGGGGGGGGGTAATTACCCCCTTTACTCCTGTTTTATGTTTTATGTTTTAAAGATTAACTGATGATGATCAACTTAACACAATCAACTTACTTTATTGAATGTTAAATAAAAATGATTCTTTATAATGATTTTACAAAATAAATTTGTCATTTTATAATATGTACAAACTCAACTATTATTCAATTTAAAATTGTGAGCTATATATAACAACCCCCCACCCTTATCTACGCTCTTGCTCTCGAATTTAATTTAAAAAATGTGCAGTGTTATTCTAATAAAAATTATTGACAATTTGGAGTACATATACTATATACCTAATAATCGAGATTTTTTATCGGAAACTGATGAGGTATGTTTTTTGTACCACAAACTCAATCGGAAGTACCTATATAATATGCATTTTTTAAATGGCAATACATTTTTTACATTTTTAAAATCCCCATTTTTTTCTCTATGAATTCATATCAAATTTTCATAAGGTTACATAAGAAAATATTTGAGGATAACGTAATCGATTTATTAAATACACCGTAATAATACGAACTTTAAGAAAACCAATAAAACAGCGTCAACTTCGAAGATGCAATTAGTTGGTGTCATTATCTGTTGGGCAAGACAGGACATTAAAGGTTTCCGACATATTGTCTACGTTGCAGTTTGTGAACTTCCGGTTGGCAAGTACAATCGTGGTTTAAACTGTCAACATCCGGTTTGGACGTACTCTTAAAAGCTGTAAGCTATCTGACAGCAAACTTACTTACACAACAGATTTAAACAAGCAGAATTTAATCTAATAATCATTGATGAAGGCGAAAATAAATTGTAAATAGTTTTTTTTACAGTTACTACTTATAACACGACTTTTCATTGTTTCTAGGTTCAAATTCGAGAACTGCTAAAAGTACCAATTGGATTGAAAAATAATAAAATTACAAATATTGAATTAGTGCTAGATCCTAATAAACTTGGGTGTTGATCTTAATAACAACGCGAAAAAAGCGAATCGAAATGTTAAGTATATTTTTATTATACCTTAATTAAAGCGAAATTCTAGAAACTGAATTTCGCCCCTGTAACAAATTTTTTCTATGCCATATTAAAAACAAATATAGAAAGGCACACGCAGTACACAGCTCACACAGTAAGTATACACTGTGTGAGCTGTGTACTGCGTGTGCCTTTCTATCCGACTACAGTAAACTAGTATACGCGCGCAAACACAAGGGAGTCGAGAGCGGTGGCGTAGAGGGGGCGAGCGTCATGCCATTTGCCGTGATGTTTTACTGCCAAGGCGCGTCAATAGATGTTTCACATAAAAAAATTCAAGCAATTTTTAAACGATATAAAAAAAATATAAAAAAGGAAAGGCTCGTATCAAATTATAAAAGTTTGCTAGGTTCTGATTATATAAAGCGCTGATTCAGCTTTATAAATTAATGTGTATGTAGATTGCAGATGTTTATGTCTTATTTATATCTGAGTTATAATTTTAACAGAATAAAAAAAAGCATGCAAACGTCAAACAAATGCATACCGCAGCAGTGAGGTTTTGGTTGGCATGCCTGGCGGGTATATATTGTGAATATAATACGGTTATTATGCAATATCAAAGAAAATGAAATGATGCAGAAATGATAAAAATGCAAATTGTGAAAACAGTCATGCGAGCACTGAATAAACATAAGGAATGGAGATAAGGAAAAATAATATGATATGCCTACCTACAATAGTATTTACATATTGTTTAAAATATATACATGCGCTATTAAAGACAACAAAAAAATTGCCAGTGATATTATTAAATTTTATCGCTTTCAATTCTGTTTTACTTGTCAGTTGTCATTTGTTTGACGTTTTAGATCTTTCGGAAATACGTATATGCACATCTACAGATTGTTCCAGAGCTTCCTTTTAAAGAAGATGATGCAGAGAAAATTTAACAAAAATAAAATACATTTTTTAACACGCTTTTATTGGCTCGAACGTACGATCTATGCATGTATCTATGTGACGGGATCTTTTGAAATAATTTTCCAGTCGTCTGAATAAAATCTTTTGAAACACATATTAAACATTGCTGTGGCTCAGTCTGGTTTACGTGTGTTGCTGTTACGCTCAACAGATCGCGTTCCCACTGCTGTCAAATATTCAGTATAGCGTGTGTTGCTTTAACGTCCAGCAGATGGCGCTGTTTTTCAAAAACATCATGTTTTATATATATTTGTACAAATTAACTTAAAAAATTACTGTAACTGATGAACAAATGAACGCATAACTTACAGCAAGTCGTTCCATTTGTTTTAAAGCGAAACCATAATATTACTATTGACTGATCTGCTTGAATCAAATTACGTCACAACATATTTCAAAAGTTAGTGTGAAATAAATATGTAATTTTATCCTCACGTAAAATTGTGATTTTCTTCTGCCGAATATAAGAGAGTAAAAATGGTTTAGTTATAATATTATGTTAAATAAATCAATCGTTGAATTATAAATTATTGAAACAGCTTATGTCGCAAAACAAATTTTCGATGTTGACAAAAATGTGATTTCAACATTTTGTTAGTGATTTAAAAATAAATTTCCACAAATGATTCAACATAGAATTTAGCATTTTGGATAAAGGAAGCAGTTACATGTAACAATATTATTCGACCCATATACATACTAAATCGTTTTGTATACAAACACATATACCCATGTAATGTTACATCTAACAAATCATATACATACATAACAAATTCCATTACCAAAATGTTATATCATATATCATAGCCATTCATATAACTTATATAAAATATTTTGACTGTACACATACAGCAATAAGGGTTGCCAATTTTTCTACAGATACCTACTAACTTTATACAGAATTTTTCCAGTTAGCCAACGTTTCAAGGAAAATATACTTACTGTACTTGAAAACATTAAAAATAATATTCCATTTATTCGGTATAATTTACCTATCTCTGACCCAAAATAGTTATAGGAAAAAAAGCAAAAAAATCGAAATATTGGCTTTTTTCCTTTTTGTTTCATCATTTTTTTTTAATGAGCCATTTTAATTAGAAATTCAATTCTCTACTAATAATTTCATACAAAGTATATCGAAATTTTAACTCGTTTGCGAGATATATTGAAAAAATAGCTGGAAAAGGTGCATTTTCACCCCGATCTCCAATTTCCACCCTCTAATTTAATAGCACTCCGCGGTTTTTTCTTCTAAAATGACCCATTGACCGATTCCTGCATTAAAAACCCATGCACGTCTCAGTTCCTTTCTATATGATGTAATCAATAGCCTAATTAAGGCAGTGTACTTTTTAAAGTCCCTGTTAATTTATTTAATTTCGTACTTCACAGCAATGAAAATTACACACTGGAAACTAAAAACAAAATTGAATTGAGTGCAGAGTTCTGTTCATATTTCTGCGGCTTGAAAATACTTCATCCATGCAATAATTATAAAAAGTTTAGTGTTCATTTATCTATTTCGAAGACCCTGCTTTGTAAGCACATCCTGTCTGCTGCAGACTCTCTCCCCAATACGATTTGTAATTCATATTAGGCCGTGGAAGTGAACACGGCGAGTTTTTTTCCTCTATCTGCACACAAACATCCAAAGAGTGCCGCAAAATTCAGAATAGAATTTTTTTTATAGTTCACACAATAAAATATCGCTATAATAGCAAAGAGTGGGTATTCGGACAAGGAAGTTGGTTTTCGACAAAGAAGGACATAAATGTTGATTGTATATTATCGGACACAGTCGGTCAGGTAAGTAACTGCTGTATAATTATATTTTTATGTATTTTGTATGACATGTTATGATATAGAGTATAGCCTGCAGTGATAGCGAACCTATGACCCATTAGGCACTGACCCACGCAGAGATACAGACGTTTGCGTACGCTCATTGAATTCAGCGCATTTTTTTCTGTAAGCATTCTTAATTTCAAAAGTGTATTAAAGAATTCGATTTTTGTAATTTGTTCAAGGCATACCTACCACTTTAAAAAATGCGATTTTTGACGAAAACCGAAATATTTCGGAACTTGGACAAAATTATCATGCTTATAGAAAAAAAACACGCTGAATCCAATAAACAAACGTTTGTCTGTATTTTGGTTTAGAAGTTATTTGCGTTTATAGTTTTCAGAAAATCATATAAAACCTTCGAATGGCCGTAGTTTCCAAACGAAAAGAGATACAGGCGTTTGCTTGTGCTCATTGAATTCAGCGTAATTTTTTCTGTAAGCATTCTTAATTTCCAAAGTATATTAAAGAATTCGATTTTTACCATTTTTTCAAGGCACACCCCTTTAAAAAAATGCCATTTTTGACGAAAACCGAAATCTTTCGGAACTTGGACAAAATCATCATGCTTATAGAAAAAAACACGCTGAATCCAATAAACAAACGTTTGTCTGTATTTTGGTTTAGAAGTTATTTGCGTTTATAGTTTTCAGAAAATCATATAAAACCTTCGAATGGCCGTAGTTTCTAAACGAAAAGAGATACAGGCGTTTGCTTGTGCTCATTGAATTCAGCGCATTTTTTTTCTGTAAGCATTCTTAATTTCAAAAGTATATTAAAGAATAAGATTTTTGTCATTTTTTCAAGGCATAGGTACCCCTTTAAAAAAATGCGATTTTTGACGAAAACCGAAATCTATTGGAACTTTGGCAAAATCATCATCCTTATAGAAAAAAACACGCTGAATCCAATGAGCACAAACAGACGTCTGTCTGTCTTTTGGTTTAGAAGTTATTTGCGTTTAAAGTTTTCAGAAAATCATATAAAACCTCGGAATGGCCGTAGTTTCTAAACTAAAAGAGATATAGACCTTTGCTTACGCTCATTGAATTCAGCGTAATTTTTTCTGTAAGCATACTCAATTTCAAAAGTATATTAGATAATTAGATTTTTGAGATTTTTTCAAGGTAGGTACTATACGCCTTTAAAAAAATGCGATTTTTGACGAAAACCGAAATCTTTTGGAACTTTGGCAAAATAATCATGATTATAGAAAAAACACGTTGACGTCATTTCCAGTCTCGTACCCAGCCTGCCTGCCAGTAGAAGTCCCAGCAATGTTTCTAGTAGTGCTTCCAGCCTCGTGTGCAGCGGCCTTAACACTAATATATCTAAAATATTATACTGGCCCTAAAAATGTATAATTTGTGAAAAAAATGTGATAATGAGGACCCTGCGTAGTGTACACTGACAATATTCATTGCTTTTGTTTGCATTTGCGTTACACAAATATTTTATGTTAACAGCATTTAATTTCCCTGCCATTCATTTCTACTTCTTTTAAGTCGAATCACCGCGAAAATAACATATTTTGTTCTTATATTTTAATGTTGGCATAATATTGTTTCCAAAATATTAATATTGTTTTTCTTTGTTGGTTTAAAATAGTACAATCGGATCAAAATATATCCGGCGTCACCGAATCATTTAACATTTTTCCTTTTGTTGAAATGAAACTTGCACAAAGACAAGTTTAAACAATTTACATATAGATAATATTTCTGTTGGCAGCACTTAACTTCCTTCAGCTTTCTATATCCTTCTTTTGTTGTATTGAATCGCGTCAACCGTTTCGACGCTCCATTCAAACCGTCAAACGTTCGTAAATATTTACAAACTCTACAGAACGTCAATATAACGAACTCTTCCTGCCTCTTTACTCTTTCTAAAGAGTAGTTTTTATAAGCGGGTAACAAACTTTTTAAAATAGAAACGAACGTGACGCACTATTATTGCGATGTGCATTTGACCGCGTTAACAACCTTGACGTAAAGGTTTTTAACTAAACAAATTTCTTTCAACCACAAATATGTGCCTGACGCTCTATGCGTCTTTGATTGGAACGATTGTATTTGAAACAAACGTTAATTAAAGATTAAAAAAAGCAAGTGTGCTATAGACTTATATCTCCCTCTCAACTTCCAATATACGAAACGTAACTCTCTCTCTTACTATCATCACTAACTTATATCTCCTTCTCAACTACCGTTCTCCTCGAACGATCACGCACCGTTCGCCTCGTCCGATGATGCACTTCCGTAAACGCTTTCGTCAGGCATTTACCAGCTTACTCCCCAAGTAAAGCGTGCTTAGAGAAGTTTTCCTTCAAAAATATGAGTTTAAAAAAAGTAAAAAAACACGCTTTTATAGCACTGTGCAGTAAAAAGTGAAAAATAATTTTTAAATATAATGATTTCGTTCACCAGCGATAGGATGTCTCCCAACTCGATATAATTTAATTATTATTTTGACAATCATAATTAATTTTGAAAAATTCTATAAAAAGTGAATTATATTTTAAATATTAATTATTTTTATATTTTTTAGATCAATTCTGAAGAAGATCCAAATCCGGTTAATTTTATATTGTTTGTTAATATATTGTCTGAAAAATTGGTCGATAATTTTATTTATTAATTTAATTATTATTATTATTGAAAAAAATAAATTATATTTAAGAGAATTTCAAGTGCCATTCAATTTAATATCCCCCATAATTTTGTGGAGATAGTGATCCAGTGATCAATTAATTTAAATGAAGGAGACGAGGTCTTCGGAGCTGAAGGATCAACAATAGGTATTAATTGCAGAAATACTGAACACTATTATTGTGTTTTAATAATCCTTAAGTCACGAAGATATCATCTTCCTCACTTACATTGTTCCCCCAGATTATTAGCGTTTTTATGCAAGTTTTCAACCAGAATCAACCGCATTGCAACGTCCTCAAACACAATATCAGTTTATTATAAGTTACAAAACACCACAAATGTACTAAACAAGTGAAGGTAGCATGACGTAACCGGTATTTCATATAGCTGAGCCTGAATGGATCAGTGATTCTATTTTGTACTTAGAATAGAGATAAACCAGGTTACAAAGAGAACATAATGTCCTAGTGTATTAAGTTTGGTCTGCAGGAATACATTTATGTCGACTTCGTTTTGCGGGTAAACACGTAATTGGTACAATTAACTAGTTGGTTGCAAGAATTGGTACAAAATGTTAACACCTTTCATTAATTATGCCACAATATTCCACACGGACCAATACGACAAAATTTGACGGGTCAGAATTGGGTTACAAAACTTGACCGTAACTAAGAAAGGAAGCTTGTAAAAAATACTCAAATTACATAAGTGAACGAAGACAACTCGGTGCAACGGTTAGCATGTTAGCCTTTGGATTAACCTGTCGTGGGATCGAATAGACCTCCGCTCATGGATGTTTTGTAATAGTACGCTTGAGTCGTCAAGCGTCTATAATCTTATATATTAATACGCTAAGGTTAAGATGTTTGCCTCCCTTTTTAGAAAAAACCTCACAATTTCTCCACATAAATTACCTATATATCATTTTACAGATAATTGCTTGCTCTACTGACATCGACAACTAAAAAATTTATTATTGCTTTTGTTTTTGTAAATTAATTAATTAACAGCAACGCTGAACAACGTCTGCTATCTGACGGCTTTAATTTTTAAACAACGTCAACACTTCGATCTGTCATCTAACCTTCATATTGTAATACAACAAAAAGAAATATACATTAAGACACAATACTGCATACTGCCATCTGGCGGCTTTAATTTTGAAACAGCGAGCAACGCTGAACAACGTCACAGCAATGCTGCATGATGCCATCTGACGGATTAGCTCAACGCTTTTGCTACTTGCGCCTCTATATGACAATTTTAGTAAAATATTTCTTCGATCTGTCATCTGAGCTTCATATTGTAATACAACAAAAAGAAGAACGTTATAAGCAGTGTGCAAAATTAGAAACGAATTGAATATCTGCAATCATATTTAAAAAATAATTTTGTAAAGTGATAATTATTATACTTATTTAGTGCGAATAATTCGCACAGCTCATTCTAGTAATAAGTAAAATACATATCTGAATTTGAGGTTAGGTTCTTCTAGAATTGAGTCATTGATTAGTGCATTAAAGAAAGTTTAAGGGTAAACATTTTAATAAGTTACGTTGTATCGTCTATTAGTAGATGCGAGTAAGTTTATTTCACACACAAAGTACAGATTCACGTCTACGTAGTAATACTACGGACGTGAGCACACTATGTCCGTTTCATAAATTCACTAACATCACAAAGTGTAACTTATTTCACAGTAAAACTCATCACATACAATATAATATAGTAGACGTACTATTGTCAAATCTAACAAAATGAAATCACATTTTCATAGTCTCGTTGGTCGGGCCTATACCGGGTTAGATAGTCAAATTTCAACGTTTCAGGTGTTGAAAAATTCTACCGATATATTTTCACGGACGAAAGAGCGCAACTAAAATAAGCATATATGAGACTGAATCGGAAAAGTACCTATCTTTTTTTTTGGAGAAACACCGATACTGTATTTTTGAATCACGAAACTGTGTGGCCACCACGCACGTTCGAAGTGACACTTCTAAGCCAAAACATTTAGCTTTATTGATGCTTTGTTAAGGACAAATGCGTAACGGAAATTGAAACACGCGTAACGGTAATTGAAACACGCGTAACGGAAATTGAAACACACGTAACGGAAATTGAAACACGCGTAACGAAAATTGAAACATGTCCATATTTTTTTACCGGCACTTTCCTTCATAAAGTACGGGGCGAACGATTATCCATTTTCTCCTGCCTCTTAATGACGAACTGAGTGGCAACTATAGGTGTTTCATTTTTCGTTACTCTCCCATACGAACTGGCACACACGTGACATAAGATCTTGTAAGATCGGAAAACACTTGGATTAGACAAGGAAAGTTTAAAGTTTTCATAATACGAGAAATTTCACTGTACATAACCCGATTTATAGCAGCTAAAGCTTCAAAATATATGCCGTCATATACGGTTGATAACTAATTGGCATTCTGTTTGTTTATTCATCAGCGAACTATAGAGCTAACCAAAATAACGTTCTGTACCCAACGATAACTTGCACTGCTGATTTTACTGTTTACATAGAATGAAGAGCCCTTCTATTCATTTGTACTGTAAGCCTGTTTATTGTTTCAGGTTTACGTTATAAATACTGAATTTCAAATGGACGTACAGGGTTTTCAAATAAATGAACACATTTCCGGCCTTCACAGAGTCAACTTTACACTATCGCATTTAGATTATGTTTGTAAATAAGTCGATCGAGTATACTAAATCGTGGACTCACATCTATTTAGGTCGCTCGAGATTCAAAAAACATTGACCCGATTTTGATCAAACTTACTTTTGGTTCCTTGTAATTGTGAAGACATATCTATAGGAGTTCAGGTCAGATAGGTTCCAATTAAAACTTGGTTTCATTGAACAAACATTTATATTCTATACTTTTATAAAAAGGATAAGTTTTTGATGCCGGTAGTTCGATTACAAAAATTATATCACCGATTTCTCGAGTAACATACGACAAAAGAACAACGAGCATTGAGCGAAAATGCAAGACAAATCGGCGATCCCGCACGCGATTCCTAAGTCAAAACTTAATCTACCCGAACAAAGCATATTCGGTATTCGGTATTCGGTAGGAAGTACTATTGCCTCCAAACAAGCACAGTTTTGTAATGCAACAAAAACGTATTCAGTATTTTATTCTGAAAAATATTATGAGGATTTTTCCTTTCTTATAGTACTAACAGACGGTCGTACTTGGTTCGAAGCGGACAGCGGATCTGGTCCGCTCCGTACCAAATCTGTTCGTCTGTACAGTAGTCTGCGTGTCCGCCCGGTTCGATGGGAACAGATTCGGTCGTCTGTTGCAAGATCCGCCGTACCATGTCCGTTGTCGGACCGGACCAAGTTCGAGCGTCTGTTAGTACTATTACTGAATACATTTTTGCAAAATCGTTTTTATTTGGAGGTAATAGTGCCTCCAACTGGATACTCTTTTGTGTTAAAAAACCGTGCTTGCTTAGAGGCTTGTTACTGAATAGACAAACGGAAATTTGAGGCCGAGAAATTAGTATGCAACAAATAAAATGAATGAAGACATTTGTTGTACTATAACAAATGTTGATAATTAAGTTATAATGAAACGTATTTTTGATGAGTATCTTTTTCAAAGTTCTCAATTTCGTAACTGTCATGCATTTGTTTCAGGATGCGGTGTGGATTACATTCAAGAGAAACAGGAGAGAGCTGCCGTCTCCCAATCCATTTTCTGTCTTATGAGCACAAATAATAGCTGTGTCGGGTAACATGGGGGACAATATACCACACTTCAAAACTATACATACTGACTCAAGGGTTCTCAGACACGACTGACGACCGCTACTCGTGGCTATGATTACCCAGTACACTGACACACATGCAAGCTTTATTTGTTTTATTTACTGAATAGACGCGACGCTACATGGTTGATAAAGTGGGGAAAAAATGAAGGATGACCAAACTGACACATTGACGCCCTATGCACACGGAACCGGTTTGTGATTGAAATTACTAACTGGTTACTAACTCATTAGTGATGTAGCTCCGCTACTCATTCCTTCCTTCTGTGTTTCCACATCATCCCATTCATTGCGGGCTTATATTGGAAATTGATTACTGTAAAAACGGTATCATCATTAGGCAGAGTAGGCAACTGCCTAGGGGCCCCGCATCGACTAGGGACCCGTGCACGCACCAAGAAAAAACTTTTCATTGAACGAGAATTTTATTTGAAAATTTGTATGAAATTTCCCAACAACAATATTATTTTCTTTCGTTGTTTATTATAATTTATTGCATTTAACAAGATAAAATTTAAAATAACTACGTCACGTCTCATCAAAAAACCTGGATCATCAATTATCTATACCTAACCTATTCATTAAGACCATTTCAATAAAGCTAACGAGACAGGTAAGGCGATGCTGCAGCATCTAGTCAAAGTAATCATGTTGTTACAATATCACATAAGACATTGAAGTAACAGGATGCCTGGAGCCGATCATCTGGAAGTTACTCACATCCCTTCATCAACTTGAAAAGAACTGATTGCATTGCCTAGGGGCTCGGACAGGGTTAATTCGGCCCTGCTGATTTGAGAAAAAAAGCAATTCAATAACAATTACTTTTACTATTAAATAAACACTTAACCTATATTTTCGCCAAGGGTTAAGGCCGCACAAATGTACCCATTTGAAAAATAGGCAACCCTTAAGAAAGGGAAAGCTTTGCACAAGACGCACACATATACAGAAATACCCGGTGAACGTTTCCTGTGAGACCAGTCAATTTGTCACGCGGTGTAATTTTTCCAAGCTACGACGGCCTGTGTCTTTTATCACTGACGACTTGAAATAGAGACCACTGCCACATTGCCACGGCTACTGCTTTCTTCGCTTTCGAGAAAACCTTATAGGGAGTATTACCAACGAATCTAGGCGCATAGTACTGAGCCAAGCCACATCGGGCGGCTATTGTTCCCAAACTAAATAATATGTATCTACGAAGCTTTCCCTATATTTCGACAGCCTAATCCACAAAGACAGCCAAAAATATATCTGCGACTTTTTAGGGTTCCGCAGCTACATGGCAAAAACGGAACATTAATAATTTCGTCATGTCCTTCCGTTCGTCTGCATGTCATAATCTTACCGTCAATTCGTATGATACAAATAAGATTTGAAGTGAAGTAAAACTTCAAGCTTTTACTGCGTACTTAAGGCTGAAATGCAGTGTCATTTTTTCACGCTTTTACTTGTCAAGTAAAAATCTGAAGAGGCGACACTGTCTTTGAGCTTTAGAGTGTCATTAAGATGTCTATCCATTCACCAGCACTATTTTCCGTAACGGATTTAACCACTGTCTTCAACACAAACGCTATATCTTCTTGCTATCTCCGTGAAACTGGCAGTTCGGTTCATCTCAGTTGTGGGTGAATTGACGTCACAAATAGATAGCCGCGTTCAGTCTTTGTATCCGTTCCTGTTCAAGGATAATCCCACGCCCTTGCTACCAATATATGGGGATTTATCACCGTCGGTAGCACAAAACAACGTGACTCTTGTGCCTATCACATTATTATATCAATATATACGATGATTCCCCAGGTACGCAACTAAAAAAAGTCCCAAAGAAAAATTCAAAAATCGGTCGACGTTAGCATTAAATAGATCCCTGGTGACAAATCGAACAAAACGGCGAAGCCGTTTGGGCACAGGTACAAAAAAGCGTGACTCACAGATTCACAGACAAAGCTCGGATAAATGCTCTTCTCGTTAATAGTCACTACGTCCCTGCTGGGATGTCGATTACGCAATCGTATTATAAGGGCTATCTGAATATGAAAACAATTAGTACCAGTGCATGTGGGATATTTGCCGATAGACGGGAATGTGGCCTCTCAATCACGTACTATCTGAACCACGCGCGTGACACTTGTACCGAAAACACGTGTCCACGCCACCTGACTCTGTTGTAAATTAGTTTTGTTATTACGTCACGTCGTCGATGGCCTTAACGTTTCCCGTATAGATATGAGAGAACATCAAAACAATCGTTGAAAAGTTTTCACACAAATTCATTGTGTGAACGGTAAATTTATAATTTTACAGAAACCTATGCAATAAATTTCCATACCGGAATTTCGACAATTTTAGACAATATTTTTATACAAATCAATTCCGAAACTAAAAAAATTGATATTAAAATTGCAGAATTAATGATATCTCAGTTTGCTCTTTAGGGTTAATACTAGAAGTTAAAAGTTTTATTCGGTATAATTTTTTTTCATTTTATATTTAAAAGAGTGCTCTTTAGACTGTTTAATGAAAATATTGAAATATCTTCACAAAGGAATTTAAATCTATAATATTATGCAAAGATTTATGATGAAATATCTCTCTCCTTCTGCCTTTTTCATATTTTGGTCGAGATAGAATAAACGTTCACTTTTTTAATGTAATCGCCTTATGGAACTATTTATTCTATTGGTGTCGGTCGGATGAAGGGACCTATAGGAGTCGGATTAAAATTTCTCGACGTTTCATTCTCTTATGAACAATTGGGTATTTTCAGTTTTCACTGATAACTGAAATTGCTGTTCTCAGGCTGTTAGGCTGTTCGGCTGTTCGCTTGAAGAAGGTACCATCTCGATATTTATCTGGAATTATTGAGGGAAACCATGGAAAACCTCAACTAAATGGCCGGTACAGGAATTACCGTTTCTCGGCGAGAGGCAGCAGGAAAAAGTCCCAGCCCCATCTACCCCCACTGTCTCTCTCACCACTACGCCACCCCGCTCGGTAAAATAACAGTAAATAAGATAAATATGTTTTTTCATAAAAAGAATAGACAATCTTTGTACCAAAACTGAAAATGTCTTTATTCTAACGAATACAAAATTGTACTGATTTTAGTTTTAACAAAAATGTTTAAATTTAAAAAATTGTTAAGTATTACAAAACCAACCTTACGTAATCTAGGTTAAAAGTACAATGTACAGTGAAACTAAAAAGATAATTAAATGTACATATCAATAAATAGGTAATTAATGAATAGTTCCAGAAAATATTACATTATTGATTCTTAACAACGGATTAGACATTAGGTATTATTATTTCATATACGGGAACGTAAAAAATTACGTACAGTAAAATAAATCTAAACACACACTACATATGAAATAGCGTCGACTAACTTAAATATTCAATCGTGTGCCTTCGAGGAGATTCGTTCTTATACGTCACCAGAAGACAAGAACTTGCGTCATTGCATTCCCCTTGGAATAAAATTAGCAATACGGCGCTCATGGTATCGTATTTACACTTACCTACGTCAGATCAAACAGAGTGACACAAAAGAGGGTTCGCGATTACTGTCAGCCGACAAGTGATGTGCTTGATGCTCTCAGTATAGGCTCGGCGGCTGCCTCTACACTCTACCTACAGGCCTCTTTCGAATACACGCCAGAGAAGCAGCAGAATCAGTATACCAATTCAATGACAGTACCATATCGTACCTATCCGCACATACACTCAATCTAAATTAAGTTCACTAGAAAATTTGTTTTGACATGGAAATCCACTTTCCACTGCTGCCAATATTGCTTATATTTCTGTACGGTGAAAAAGTTGTTGTATTGTGGGTATACTAAACAACGAAATATCCCCGCTGTATTCGCTCGAGGGATGAGAGAACTGTGTTATATGCGAGTATGATAGTTCAGAAGCTATTTTACGTTATTATACGGCACACAGTATTATTTTCCTGAAGGCCGCTGCACACGAGGCTTGTTTTGCCGCTAGCTTTCTTGGCTGCTAGTTGCTTGGCGATGGTTTTCTTGATTGCTATTATGTGCTCGCTTCACACGAGACGTCTGTCTTTCCAAACTTGCTCTGCATATTCGTTGCGCGCGCAGTAATAAAATTGCATGTTTATTGTCTCTGAACAGAACACACACTACTATGGCTTCTCTGGTATGGCACAGTGTTTGTTTGTGGGCGTTTGTTCATGTCCACCCACGTGACAAGATACTGCTTCCTGATTGGTACTTACTTATACCTAGCAAGAAAATAGCCCCTGTTCTAATTTTAAAATCTATTTTGACAGCTAGCAGGCGAGCCCGCAGTGACGTCTTTTCCAGCCTCGTACCCAGCCTGCCGGCCAGCAGAAATCCCCTCGTGTGCAACGACCTATAGATGCTCCCAGTAATATTAACTTCAGGTTTCATTAAAAAAATTAAATATAAAATTTTTAATTTGTATAATTCGCAGGGTTTCGTGATGCTTTTTATGTTTCCGCTCAACGTTGGGCTACATAAAGAGAGGTAGGGGTACCAGCAGGTCTGAAATAGGACCACGGAGTTTATGGACAAACCCTTACAAGAACTTGGAAAAAAATGACATCACTATTGTACCACTTGAAAGCTTAGAGTTTTTTTGGTTCGTTTATGCAAATGTACAATTTGTAAAATATTCCACCCTTGTAAAATAACGTACCTATACATAGAGGAGATTCGCGTATACGACGTCAAAAGGATTTGGTTATAAATAATTTCAAACATTCATTAAGTAAAGCAAGTCAGTAGAAAGTAATTTTAGATATTTGAACCACAGATTTTGCGATTGTAGCAGTATATAATTCTGTGACCAGCAGGCAAATTGGCTTAAGTCAAAATTTTGGTTAGATTAGCCTTTGATCACTTCGTGAACCCATGAATTATGACCAATCCTCACATGACGCATTAGTATCATTCCCCACGTGTGAAGTTGTAATAATAAAATAAATCTGGTATAGATAAGGTTTCAATATTGTTACGCACGCCACTGATAGTGCGCACATTAGTAGAAGCAGGTCGAAGAGTTTTTGTGGAAGCAGGTCGAGACGAGTTTTGAACCTTCGAGAAAAAACTAGAATGGGTATCCCACTCATATAAATACAGCCGCGCGACAGTGTGCAGGTTTAGACACAGTTAAGACGGTTTAGTGTTAACATACAGTGTTCGGTCATATGACATAAACCACTGAGTTCGGATATAAATTTCTAGAGCTTTTAGATAAATATTTCTTGTCTGTCAATTTGTATTATTTTTATTAGGTACTTAGAAGTTGTTGTTTTGTTTGGTACATTATTTCTATGTCATTTCCATTATATAAGAGAAATACTTTTAGTTTGTTTAGTTGACATTTTTATTTGTTGAAAATAAATATTTACCACCACATCAAAGAACAGTTTTGTTACAATATGTTTTCAAAATTATTCGAACTATGCCACTTGCTCTTGCGGGTACAGAATTAATCTGGATAAAATTCCAGCCCGTAGAACTTAAAACTGAAAGATGTCGCTTTGAATAATTTAATTGCCTTTGTGATCTACCTACATGAATCGTTGTGAGATATGGTTGTTTATGGCTGAAGTAAAATAGCGCAGATTTGTTTGATTCCGATGTTATATAAGAAGTTGTCTAAATTTGCCAGAAGTTAAATATTTCTCTTCCGATTTGAACATAATACTTAAAACTAGTGCACCCGTGCAAAACTTTTTGCATGTATCTTCATATTATTTTAAAAAATCGATATTTTGACACAGACCTACGACAATAATTTTATTCCTCTTGCTTTAGTTTCAGCATTTACAGTTTTCTTTTTATTTAGCTTGATCAATCAAGTTGCCTCTGTAATTTAAAAGAAAATATATGTTAGCTCTGTTTATCGTTGTCATGGTTAGAATTAATTTTTAAAAATCTAACCTCATTTGATGCATTTACGATTTTCACTATTTTTGTCTGATCTGAGACAAAATTTTGGACTATGTAATATTTAAAACTTTATTTTAGCATTAAATTAACATAAACTTAGACTTTCTTAAATTATTTGAAAAATAAAATGTATATATATATATTATGTTGTCTATTAATTATTTTGAATATTCGCGCTAAAAACTAACTAATTTAAATATACACTTCAATAATTGTCAAAGTCGACTAGTCAAACTGTTTGCATCATCTCCGATATACGTACATATTTGCATTTCTCTCACATTCATGCTGCATCGTGCACATCGATTGATTTTCTCTGTTTACGTTATTCTTCACGCCGCTACCCCCTCGTTTTTTTGTCTATTATCGCTTGAAATCACCCCTCTTAAAGAAATTTCACCAAAAAAAAATATATAGATAGTTTTAAACTTTTTTGGTTATATTTTCTAGTTCAACGAATATCTACATCATTTGCAAAACGTTTGTTACATTTCGAATCTCATGTATAAATTTCACTCTACCGTGCCAAAAAAGTTTAGCTTACAATAAAAATAAATAAATAAAGACACCGACCGCCGGGATCTCGTCGCCAACTCAGCGTAATGTTCTACAGCCGGTTTTTATACCATACGCCATACAGTATACGTATAATATTGCAACGTTTCGTTAGATTTAAAATAGCTAGAATCAATTTTATCTTATCATGCCAAAAGAAGTTTCACTTCAAAAATTGACAGCGCCCGTCGCTATCACGCATTTTTAAAGGAATTTCGAATTAGAACTATACAAATATAATTCCCTTTGTGTGTACCTAATAAAGCGAGCTTTAATTAAGGCCAGGTAAAGGTAAAGCTTTGTTGAACTCAACAGAAAACAATTTGAAAGATTTCCGTTCAATAGAAACCGATAACACAAAAGATTATTGTTCGTAGAGCGCATGCACCGTATAATAATTACACTCTATTCAAATATGATCTTGACGAATCTATATACATAGGTACCAACATTACGAGAATCAATAAATAACCAGAAGTAGCAGGACCTAGCAACGATTCCAGCGATTGTGCTTGCTGTGATAGTAAAACATTGTTTTAAACAATACCATAAATATATAAATTAATTCGATACGTCTAAAAATTTCATCTTTTATTTGGAACCAAAGTCACGAATGCGTCGGTAGCTACATAAAAGACACCGCTCCCGAAATTTGCTTCATGGTTATTTAGTTATTCTTGTGCCTGTAACTTCATTAAGCTGACAAATAGACCTGGTTTGAAAAAATACATTTTCATTTCCAAATAGAAGCCTGTATAGCAGTAACTTTTGTTTTATTTTTAGTAGGTCGTAGACACTACGAAGTGGTACACAAAACCTATACAGTAGCATTACCTTCGAATGCTACGAAACACCTACAAACAATAATATTCTCGTTGCATGCAATCGTACAATTGAGATAAGAAACTGATTGACTCAAAATAAGCTGAGATTATCTATAGAGAACGTAGATTAAATACTTATTGAACTATATAATACCTACAAGCACCAGCTACCACCCAGGATATTTAATATTAAGGTGACTGCACACGAAACTAATTTTGCTGCTAGAAACACTGCTGGGACTTGGGCTGACTGTCGTGCGGGTTCACAAGATGAATTTCAAAATTAAAACCGGAACTATTTTCCTTGCTTGTTCGTCTGATTGTTTTGAGCAAGAACCAATCAGGAAACAGTATCCTGTCACGTGAGCGACATGGACAAACGCCCACAAACAAACACTGCGCCATAGTATGTGTTCTGTTCAGATACAATAATAATAATAATAATTTTTATTCCATATGTAAAGAAAAATACATCATTTAGGAATTTTCCAACCCTACTTGGCTATTGCCAGTGCTAGGGTTATACAATAAACGTCCACTTTTGTTTCCATCTCTGCGCGCGCACCAAACCCATCTACAAAGTAAACGTCAATACATGCGTCGTGTCAACTCAGAAATTCTTAACTATTTTTTTATAAACTTCTTTAATGTATTATATACACAATAATACCAAATTATTGTAACGTATTTAACATATAGCTGGAAGTTTTGGGGTCCACAGGCCAATATCACATTTTTTATAGGTTATTTTATAAAAATGTACCAAAAGACATGTCCTTCATCACTTCTAAAGTAATTCCTTCCTTATGTTTTAGTCTCAATGTTGACTATGTACATACAAAGTAAAAAGGTATACACATCTAGTACAAAATACAACATGAAAGTTCACTTAAACTTTCGTCTAACAGCCTTTCTAGTATTCCTTAAGGTGATTCGGCTGTTATGTTATTTTATAAGAGGGTTAAAATAGTTCACATAAAAAATAACTGAGTTACAAAAAAATCAGTAAACAATCCATTGAAACAAAATCAACCGAACAGCAGATCCGGCGAAAGAGGCGTTCCACAAATAATACTTGACGGTTTCTTGTGTGGTATTCAGTCATATATTTTGGTCGCTTTTGGAAATTACTGCTGGATTAAGATCACATTTTTTTTATATTGTTTGCGCACTAGTGCCAAAAAAGTAATTTTACTATCGCTATATACAGATATGCAAAGTAGCTATTTTATAGGGGTGTGTACTAGGGCCGATTGAATAATTTTTTTTCGTTTTTTTCGTCGCTTGGGGGTACGATTTTTAATTTATAAAAATAAAATTTTGGAAATTTTTTTCTATGTTTTGAGGTGGCCTACTAATTTTCAAAATTAATAATGAAGTCAAGTTTTTGATTTCAAGAGAAAAAAGAAAAAAAAATGACTTATACCTACTCTTTAAAAACATCTAATAATTACTGAATTGAAAGTCAAAGATGAACATTTTTTTTTTCTTTTTATTATTGTATAATTAACAAAAAGGTGACAAATAACATGCTCTTTTGAATGTATTAGAGTAAAAGTTGAGTTGAAAACAATTATATTCGGTCATTCTTAGATACTTTTAGAGAATAGGTATAAGTAAAAAAAAATTCTCTTGAAATCAAAAACTTAATTTTATTATTAATTTTAAAAATTAGTCTCAAAATATTGAAAAATTGTTTTTTTCCAAATTTTTTTCTTTTTTTATAAGCTACAAATTGTACACCCAAGTTAAGAAAAAACAAAAAAAATTTTTGTCGACCCACCCGAGTGTACAAAAAAATCTTTTGTTACCGACTCAAGATACACAGTCATTGCAACGACGCCGCTTTGTTTCAAGCAACGCCGGGCACAAAACAAAACCCCAACGTTAACCATTCCCTATTCTGTGCAGCGAACTGAACAATGCGATGGCAGCAAACAATGACACGAAACCAAAACAAGAAACAGGCATGGCAAGAGGGCAATATATATGTGTATGTTTAAGTCATTCAAGCGTGCACCATTGTTGCGCATATAATATAGACTGCGATATCGGCATCAAGGCTAATCGAACAATGAACACATCCGCCGCCCGCCATCGACGTCCCACCGACGGCGGCGTCGTCTGTGCCGCAAGACCTCTATTGTCATATGAAACGTGCAGTGCGGCGGCGTCGCCATTGCAAACGCACGTTTCGAAACATAACCCTCGTAGTTACTGACATCACAACCCTACCGAACTAGAATATGTAAACAATGCAGATCATGTACATTTTAACGATTTAAACCAAATTTTCTCCATTTCATATGTTGGTACAAAAATAGGTAAAACGGTTTTATTGTACAATCAATAATGTGCTAAAAACTAGAAAATAATTGAGTCAACATAGGGGGTTTTTATTAAAATTAAATAAAATCGTGAGGACATATCGCACCTCCGATAACTCGCAAAAGTGAAGTTTCGAGTTAAATAGACATAAATGATCAGCAATTTTTTCTGTATTATCTCAAATAATGGCATATTTTTAACTCAACAAATTCGACACGAGATGGCGACATAAATAGTTACATTATGGTCGAAGAAGACAGTCGAAAGCTAAATATGATTTCCAATCTTAAACAAATGAAATGCTCTCCACAATTTAATTTTAGTTTAATCAAAGCCCCTATGGCGACTCATAAATTATTATCTTCTATTTTTTGGTACATTATCGATTGCACAATAAAACCGCTTAGCTTAAAAGTTTGTTTTAACTATTTTTATTTCTGTTTTTAATGTGCTTTACTAAAAGTGCGATTTGCGTCCGGACGAAGCCGGACCGGTTAGTTAGTTATTATAATATTGTATTGTCATCGGGACTACATACGTATGCAAAATTTGAAATCAATCGGATGACGGTAAGCAGCTGAAAAAACGGTCGTAAGATTTTAAACTAAGTTATAAATAATTATACTGAGTCACGTCAAATAAAACCGTTTAATAATATCATCCGAGGGTCTTAGAGTAAAGTGGAAGTATGGAACTATAACATTTTTGTAGGAACAAACCTACAGCACAAAAGATCTATGAATGGATTACCTTGTAATAAATAACAATATGTTATATTGGCGACGAATTGCATATAGCAGTCAGGTTGGAACTTGGAGGAAGGTTAAGCATCAGATTTATTTGAGCCTTGTATTATGTAGATACTATATTTCCCTGGAGTAATTTGTGCACCAAAATATGTATGAATGCGTGCAACAATACATCCGTGTCTTTTATTAGGCTGTGCTTTTTTGAAATTCATTTCTCAAATCTCTTTTCTGAAATTACAAACATTTTTTAACCGTTTATAATACTAGTCTGTACCCGCGGTAGCTTAAAAAGTATAGAAGTTCATTTTTGAAACATAATTTTAGCGATTTTGGAAAAAAAGTAAGGTAAATACAATTAACAGTTCTGACGTCTATTTATTAAAGACTATTCCGGTCCGGCTTAACCCGGGTGCGATAGATATATTTTGTGTTGTCGGAAAACTCTGCTATATGTATTTAATTAAGAAACGACTAGAGCGCCGAAATGTCTGAACTAATAACATTGAGCTGATGTCGCTAGGTAGCAGTGCCCGCTAGCTCATACTGTCAGTTGCCGCTTGGTGTGCTACAGTGACGCGCCATTTGAACGTAACCGCAGTTGCGCCTGCCTACTTGATGTCGCTACATGATCGGATACAGTTGTTCTTGACAAAACACCGTTATTTTGTACAAAAAAAATTACAAATTATATACAGAAATCTTCCTCGTTTATCGCTCTTTCTATTAGTGAAATCGTATGAAAATCCGTTCGGTAGATTTTGAGTTTATCGCATTCAGACGGGACAGGCAGACCCGGCGGAGGGACTTTATTTTATAATTAAGATACGAAATAGTATATTACATCACAAGGGCCGAGATTTCAACTTTCGGCCCTTGTGATGTAATATACTATTTCGTATCTTAATTATAAAATAAAGTCCCTCCGCCGGGTCTGCTTGTTCTGTCTGAATGCGATAAACTCAAAAACTACCGAAAGTACTTTCGATCGAGGTATGAAGAAAAATATATTTTTTTTTAAAGAAATCCTAACATCATCATGAGAGCGCTACAGGGCGCTAAATCTACCTTCACACGCTAATAGCTCGTTTTAACAATGTCCCCGTACATTAAATAATGCATTACAATCTTGATACATTTGTTACGATTCGTATACAAGTATCCTTGATATACATATTTGAAGTGCGGCAAATGGAATCGCTGGCACCAATAATGTCGCCCGAGGACTGCAATAATAATTAGCTAAGCTATATAGACAATGTGAATTCCTACTTTGGACGAACAAATAAGAGAGGGAAGACGTTAGACGACGCCCTGGTCTCTGCACAGCGATCAACTTTATGAGAGACTCGGTCCAGGGATGACTCATTTCCTTCTATATTGACTTCTAATTACACAGCCAGACATAAAGACATAAAGCAATTTATCTATTCTATACTAATATATAAAGCTGAAGAGTTAGTTTGTTTGTTTGGTTGAACGCGCTAATCTCAGAAACTACTGGTTCGAATTGAAAAAATGTTTTTTTGTTGGATAGCCCATTTATCGAGCAAGGCTATAGGCTACATAATATCACGCTACGACCAATAGGAACGGAGCATCAATGAAAAATGTTGCAAAATGTATCTCAAAATTTGTCCGAACAACAAAAACTTTTGAACGGTAACTCCGATCATCATGAAATTTGGACACAACATTCATCTTGGTAAACTAAGATGAATGTGCGTACTCATGTCCCTCCCTTCCCCATTCGTTCTTTTGCACCCGGGTGAAACTGGGCGGGACTGCTAGTACTAATTTATAGAGCTGAAGAGTTTGTTTGTTGGTATGGTTGAACGCGTTAATCTCAGGAACTACTGGTTCGAATTGAAACAAATTTTTTGTTGGATAGCCCCACAGAACAGTGTTCTGTGGATAGCCCATTTATTGAGAAAGGCTATAGGCTATATTATATCACGCTACGACCAATAGGAGCGGAGCATCAATGAAACAAGTAGTACTGTTTGTTGCTTAATGATGACGTATTGTTGTCGTTATTTAGAGTGTATCGTATGAGCAACAAGGTAAACCAACTAGAGTTAAGTAATTTCGACGTTTTAAGGAGTTTGTCGTTATATCGAGTGATGTTAAATGGCGTTTACACTGTATTTATATATCTGATAGTTGAGTGTTTGGCCATATTAAAATCGATTTAAATTGTATACTATCACTTCGCCTACCTATACTTTGATCTTAACATGGGAAGTACTATTCAATTTAGATTTAAAATCGGATTTTTGCAAGATTACATGACTTCTTTTATAAATATTTCAGTTCGTATAGAGACAGTTAAAAAAACTTTTTAACAAAAAAATTAAACCGCCGAAAAGCTGAAAAGCAAAAAATAATAAATCTTTTTATTTAACTAAGTTCTATTTAAGTAGTTGAACGTATGTGACAGTCTAGTATATCTAAGTAATTTTGAGTCGGCGTCAATAATCCTTCGCCGGAAATCTCTGAGCGTTCACGAAGTTAATGTCAGCGACAGAGCAACCCGAACGGGCACACACTGAGGGCACACGTCTTTGCGTGTGGAGAGCGCATTTTTGGAATGTTAATGTTTATCGCTGGAGATTTCACGTATCATTGTTAATTTGATTTGGTTACTTCTTTTAGTGATCTTTGTTCATTGATTGTTTGACGCCGACTCAAAATTACTTAGATATACTAGACTGTCACATACGTTCAACTACTTAAATAGAACTTAGTTAAATGAAAAGATTTATTATTTTTTGCTTTTCAGTTTTTCGGCGGTTTAATTTTTTTGTTAAAAAGTTTTTATTTTATAATTTTTTGTGGCTATATTAGTATATAATTTATAATTGTAATACACAACTCAGCATAAAAATCTGTCAGTGAACAATAAATCACCCCTATTTTCCCACCCTTAGGGTAGGAATTTTTTTTCGAAATTTATATGAGACCAACCTCGAGGTATACTCTATCCAATAAAAAAATAATTATCAAAATCGGACTACTCTGTAAAAAGTTATGTGTGGTCATACATTACAATCGGTGAGTGAACAATCAATCATCCCCTGTTTTCCTACCCTTAGGGTTGAAATTTTTTTACCAAATTTATATGGGACCAACTTCGGGGTATACCCTTTCAAACAAAAAAATAATTATCAAAATCGGACTACTCTGTAAAAAGTTATGCGTGGTCATACATAAAAAAAAAAAAAAAAAAAATATACGCGTCGACTTGAGAACCTCCTCCGTTTTTGTTTTTCGTCGGTTAAAAAAATAAAATTATTACTATTTCATGATCAGTAGTAAATAAAAATTCGTTTTCCGAAAAAAAAATGTATAATGATTTGATTCGAACGGTTTGTAACTTTTGCAATCCCTAAACAAAATATATACGCCGAGAGAATATCAAATCCGTTAACTTCACCAATAATTTGGCGTTACCCATCGGTGTTGCCGTTCTCCGCGCCTCCTCTCCTTCGCGAAGGTCTTAATCTGACGACGACAAATTTGTGAATCATTTATCATGTTTACACTGTGTACTTACGGTGTATTCTAACCTCTACCGGCTTCTTTTATCAACCTTACAGAGTAAATAATGTTAACTTATTTAAAACAAGCAAACATTTTATAATTAAAGTAACTATTATGGCAAATGAAACGATCAATTCGAGTTGAAACATTTTACAAATGTTGAAAATTATTCTTTCCAGGCCCTCCGGAAAAATTTTGGTTTCGATCCGCTCAGCCGTTTACCTGTATCGCTCTCACAGCCAAATAAATAAACAAACAGTCATACAGACGAACAGACTTGTTCCAAAAATATGGTTATTGGATTCGGGAGATCTCAAAACGAAGAAAATATTGTAAAATTTTGAGCTAAGTTAGTGCTTTTGTGGAGTTGAAATGGTAAGAGCGTCTGTAGAGGTTAGAATGGTTGAGAACCGCTGTCTCATAGCTTATAAATTAGTAAGACTTTAGACTGCATACAAAGTTAAAAGCCCCAATTAATACTTGGTCCTAATGCAAATATATTGCATTTCCATGTAGGTACCTATTATTTAACAAATAATTACTAGTTAGTATATAGTAACTAATATATTTCGGAACAGACAAATTAATTATTAGTACCGTTTAACAATTTGGTTACAAGTTCATAACTATCTTTTGGTGAACAAAAATAATATAATGAGATAGGTATACTTTTATTTATATATCAAGCATAGGAATAAAATCGCAATCGAATCAAGGGTGCAAG
Organism: Xanthostigma xanthostigma; assembly: GCA_963575645.1. Lineage (NCBI taxonomy): Eukaryota > Metazoa > Arthropoda > Insecta > Raphidioptera > Raphidiidae > Xanthostigma > Xanthostigma xanthostigma. Next base: position 2,874,233 of record OY754470.1, on the reverse strand, counting down.
GATATATTTTTGTCCTTTTTTGTCGTAACGGCTCGTTGGTTCTGATTGGCTAACGCCGTAGATAAAGACAGAACTATTGATCGAGATATACTCCATGCTAGTATATTATCGGAATAATTGCAAGTTACGTATTTTTTGACCTATGGAAAAATTATTTCAAGGCAGTCTGTATAAATAATTCTGCCGCTGCATAGGAGGCTTGTTTTTGCCGCTGGAATCGCTGCTGTGCTGGCTGCGAGGTTGGAAATGACGTCACTGCGAGTTCCATTGCTAAATTACAGACTGGATTTCAGAATTAAAACCGTGGCTATTTTTTGTGCTTAATTGTCCGCAGGTTTTGATCAAGAACTAATCAGAAAACAGTATCTTATCACGTGGACGATATAGTCAAACGTCATTTACAAATGTAGCGTGTCAGATTAAGATATTTTTATTATTTGTGATAGTTTATAAATTAATAAAAATGCAATAATTGCTTTTCGTTTTCGACGATCAATTTCTGGTGTATATTTGCGATATCGCCAATTTTTGTTGACATTCGAATAAAACCATTTACAAACCCAGCTTCAAAACATGCATCGTGTGAGGTCAACCGTCAAAAAAACCAAGTGCCTAGCAACGAAATCAAGCAGTCTAGTGGCAAAACTAGCCTTGTGTGCAGCGGCCTTTACACGCTCTAGCATTTGTAGTATGTATATAAAGTTATAATATATGGAACTGCAAAGCATTAACCGTCATATTATATACCGATATTAAACAGGTTTAAGCACTTTAATCCACCAAATGTCGAATTATATGTGCTGTGTAATTTGCAAAATGAGAACAATAACATTATTCCACATTTATTGTTATTTTATGCAAATCGGCATACATGTAGAAATCATTATTATTATGGAAGCCGTATAGCACGTATTTTAAATTATAATTTTCACGCCAAAGTGCGTTTGGTAAATCCTGAATTTTTAAGCGGTGCGATACTGTCAACGGGGTCGCCCCACAGTTTATTTTGTTGTTAGAATCTACATTACAAGCAGATTATGAAACGTTTTTTCGGTAGCTTTTTTATAATAGAAAAATGCCGGGTGCGTATTAATTTGTATTACACTGCTATACAGAAATGACGTGGATATTCAGTCTGTTATTGGATGAGTAGATGTGTTATACGCACACTGATTGGTCAATTTGAAAGCAAAAAAATACAAAGAAGCTAATCTATCTTTTCTTAGATAAAGTAATAATGTGACTGTTTTCTACGTCATTATATGGCGATTTAGACTAGCATCTATATATATACTGATATTATATAGAGGGAATACGAATTTTGTGAGTTTGTGTATATATACGGAGGGTAATCTCCGAATTTTTTTTTCATTAATATTTATAATAGACCTTCAGGATGGACATAGGCTATATAATATCGCGTTAAAATAAAATCGCTTTTCGGGAAGACCGATTTTGCAACGTAAGTCGATGAAACTTAAAATTTCGTTGAAAGTAAGCTCGATTGTTAAATGGAGTAATAGTCATTTAAAAGTTTTATTGAAATATATCGAGTATATTTTACCTTTTAAAATAGACTCGTTCTGTTTCCATTTGATTTCTCCAAGAAGCACCTTACGTAACTGTTTCCTTGCGTGGAATCTGGCACCTGAAATAATAATATTCAAATTATAATTTGAGATATAAAAATCGTCTCAAGCACTTTAAACTTGATAAAAAGTTTCCTTGGCTTTATAAAATGTGTGTTTTTTATGTATAGGTACTTCCTAAACTATATTTAATATGATTTTTCAGACATCGATTGGTTCAGTGACTGTTAGTATAACTTATTAATTTTATTTGTTCTAAAAAAAATACAGACAAAAAAAACAGTTGCAATAAAGAAGAAAGAGGGAAATTAAGGAGAAACATATGTTTAATCTGTTTTTCTAGTAATTACTATGATTTCATGTAAGTGAGGAAATTTATGAACGCATGGTATTTTATTTTAATGCCATCCCTCTTTTACATTTCTAGACAGCGAAGTGCCAACTGAAGTTCTTAAGTATTAAAGTAAAAAATAAATTTAACGAGATTTTAGGAAAATACAGTTGCTTATAAGAAATTTTGATATAGCTATTGCATATAAATCCTGAGTATCGAAAGGATTTTCAATTAATCATTAAAATTAAAAAAAAACTATATGCATTGTAATTGATAGCTTGAAAAAAATAATTATAAAAATAATTATCAATAAAATATGTAATTTCAATTTTTTGATTAACGTCTGATTAGAACTCTTCAATAAATAACAAATTTTTCAGACAAATATATTAATAAAAATATATAAATTCAATAAAACGTTAATGTATTGAATTTATATATTTTTTGTTAATATAGGTACTTGTCTGAAAAATTGGTCGATAATTTTATTTATTGAAAATATGTAAATAATTAAATTAACTATAAGTCATTACCAGAAAAAAAAGAATGTGAAAAAGTAACACAAAACGCACTTAAACTGACAAAATCATGTACTAACTACTATACAGTTTTTTGTTTCAATACGATGATTATAAAATATAAGTCGACTTCAGATGCCAGAATAAACCTGAATTTGAGACGAAACAGATATTACATAAGTAGATACCACAGTTCAGGTGCACTATACGCGATACAGTTTTGTCACTCAGCAATATTTTTGTTCTAAGAAATGTAGTGCGTACCTAAATATATATTATATTTTATCCATCCTTCAGGGCTATGCTAGTGTTTATGGACCGGCATAGTTTTTATGTAAGGGACGGGTATGTATTACATCTATTCATTGTTTTGACGCTTTAATAAGTAATGGTTAACTCCTTACATTTTGGTATCTCACTCCTTTCTTGAAGTCAGTTGAAACCGGCTAAACCGATTTAAAAAAAGTGGTACCGATCTGTTAACATTCTGAACAAAATGCTGTCGATATTTCTTAAATTGGTTAACCCTACGAAAAGTTAGGGCTGAACAAACATAAAAAAATTATATTTATACATGAGGAATAATTGGTAATCTTTTTTTTCAAGTTATTTGATGAAACAATACTGAAATAAGTAAATGTACATGATTTACCAAAATTTTAAATATAATTAATATTCAATATTTAATTGTTTATTATATGAATGTACCTTATTCATTGTTTATTGATCATGCAAAATTACCCGTATGTGTTGCATGTAAAATATAAATATTTGGTTGGTATTATAGAAATTGCAATTTTTTTGTTTATAATGAAAGTAGAGGAGATGAGTAAGATCAGACCCGAAGTAACCCGAAGTATGATCGAGTCAGCCTCCTTTGCGTTTTCTTTCTGTCTGTATTCACCTCTCTGTCGCGAGCATTAAGAGAGATCCGTGCAGTGCGCCATAGAGGAATAATAGATCTAGAGAGTTTGCGTTTTCTTTTTTTCTGTACGTTAATTTTATTGATGGTGAAATATACAGATCTTAAAATAAACCTGTTTTCGTCAGGTAGCTATGGTTATTTGAAATGTTAAAATAGTCTTGTTATTTATTATTTATTGTTTTACACTTTTTTCGACAACTCTCTTATTTCTGTTCCGCGAGATAACATTATAGGGATATTACAATAAAGTACGCGAGAGAGCAATGAAAGTGTCTGCAATTAAGAGAGAGAACAGTTTCTTATCTCTATGGTAACTAATGACGCCAAACAATGCTGATTTGAGTAAACAAATTTCTGGTATTCTGCAGCGTTCTCTCTCGTAACTGAGGACACTTTCACTTATGGCGTGCGTATGCAGTAGCGCACTCTAGTTACTGACATCTCTATGGATAACATCGACATTTCAGCTTTCCAAGTTAACCCTTTACAAACTGGTTCTATATACGATCAGGACGATCGAATTTTTTTTTGCCGCCAAGCAGATAATTTTTTGTGAGCGCAATCGGTCTCGCACGGTAATTTCGTGCGGTTTATTTTCACAGTTAAGCAGGGGTACAACATTTTTCTAGGTTCTTTTACCTTTTACTAATACAAAATGCATGTGCGCTCTTCTGCAATAAGATCATAGTAGATTCCATAGAACAGTCTTCTTTTAAAATTCGTGCAGTATATATATACTACAAAATTCGAGTTTACTCGAAGTTGCAATCCGACTTTACCTATCTGAAGTTTTTGCAAGCCCGTTTACAGAACACGCGCGTGCATTTGTAAAACAAAATGGCGGTACGTACGGTACACGGCAGTGTTGGCGCGTGTTCCTAGCGATTCGTTCTCTATATCTTTTCGTTTTCTCTACGATATTGTACTAAGACGAGGGGCAACCAGTTGTGAATACAGTGTATGCCTTGGTATGCGAGTATAGCGGTGTTTAATACAACGAGACACTGTATTGACTATACATATATACAAATACAACCTTGCTTTCTTCTGACCGGCCCGTTGTAAGTTGCTTATGTCAGTGCAATAAAATTTGTGCTACGTTACACAACGTAAACGTGGTTCGCGTCTTAAAAAAATATTAAATAGATTTATTAAAAAAAAACTATCTTAGGTATAGGGAATATCGTGTAGTGTCGAGTGTTTTTTTCAAACAGTTATTTGTGCGATTGTGATTATCAACAAGTGAAAAGTTACACGTGTTAGTGATGTTAAATAACTGTTATTATATCCAATAATAATATTTTTAAACGTTTTGTGTAGTTTTAATCAAATCTATAAGAACACCGAGTGATTTTGTTAAGGTGAACCCGGATGTATAGTGTAAATATAATTATAATAACTAATAAGTATAACTGTAATTCAACAACATTAAGACGACTGGATTTCCGTTAAAAGTAAGAAAATTGTTGTTTTACTTTTCGTTTTATCTATCGGTTGTTTCACCTAGTTTATAAGTAATTATTATTAATTAATTGACAGATGGATATCAGTATTCATTTAGAAGACAAAAGTCATTGAAAAAATATACCCCTCCTTTGTTCATACTAGTTGAACGTAGGAGTGGAAGTGAAATAAACATAGTATTGTTGTCTTGCTCTTTTACCTTTACAACGTGAGGCTGGGTATTTCTATTGTCTTATAAATTCAGTCATTGATGACTGTTTTCTGGCACAACTGTCAGGCCTAGCGCACATGAAGAGCGTTCAACGCGCGTTAGCCTAACGCGCGTTTACAATTTCTATACAATTGTATATATCTGTTTATATGATAACGCGCGTTCAACGCGCAACCAACGCGCGTTATCATATAATTTATAAACAGTTATATACAATTGTATAGAAATTGTAAACGCGCGTTAGGCTAACGCGCGTTGAAAGCTCTTCATGTGTGCTAGCCCTCAAAGTACCTAGTAGGTACTGAATTACGAAGAAAACCATCGGCAAACTGAGTAATGAAATTGTACTTCGTTGAAATTCACACCAGAAAATCTATAAATACCTATGTGTTTCTATTTTAAAATTATGGGTGCATGATCCTTAACTCAAAATTTCAAAAAAATCTTAAAAGTACGTTTACCTATATCAACGCATTAAAATTAGAAAATAAATGCCTCTCTCTTCTATAAAGTTTGGAAGCGCGGGACACTCACTTTATCTATATAGATATATTCTCATTCATCGGGTGCCCCACACTTTTAATTTTATAGAAGAGAAAGGCATTTTTAATGCGTAGATATAATCGCTTTTTTTAGTAACTGTAAGTGTTATTTTTAAATTTTGTAGCCAAAACAGGGCCTACACTGTATACCTATTGTATTATTTTAAATTTTAAACGACTGGATACACTCAACACCGTCTCTCCCATCTCTTTTTTAATTTATATTACAAATTCTATTAAAGATGCCTCAGCGATTTTTATCGTTCGAAGTAGGTAAGGAATGAACATTGATTTCACTTATTTATTAGGATGTTGAAGAACCTATCCCTGAATTTTTATCTTGTATAATTTTTCCAGAATCTGAGGTGTAGATGCTAGTTATGCAATTTGATAATTATTTATATATCCATAATAAAAGACATTAATTAAGTACATTATCTAATTACTCGCGTCAGAATTTTATTATTTTATCATCGTTGTTCTTAAAAAAATGCGTTTTTAATTGTATTTAAAGCGGTTTTCTACCTTAATTGCGTTATCGGTATATTTGTATGCAGTTTTGAGAATTGCAAGAGCTCAAGTAATAATTTATAAAAGTAAGAAAATATTGTGTAAACATATACAAATGAATTATATTTATACACAAAATTATACGATTCGCCTATTAATGAATTTTATGCACGTTGCAATAGTCGAATTATTTTTGACATTTAGATTCTTGAAATCAGTTCGTGTGTTAGCAGTTTTTTAATGTAATATATATAATATCAACGTTAAAATCAGTTCCGTAATATTTTTTGTATAATATACCTATAGTTTATACTGTACTAGTACCTACTTAGCGCTTAGCTTGCTTCGAGATATCCTTGTAAGATATACATTGATCGAATTGTTCGAGATATCGCAAGCAACTTCCCGATAGAAAAGGGAACCAATCAAGAGCTCGGAAAACCGGCCGAAAATGGCTGCCTACATGCAGAGAAACTGCAACTTCACTCTTGTGTTCTCCTTTTTTCTTTTACATATAGTTCTATACTGTGATACAGGTCTATAGGTAATAATAATTAAACTCTGTACGATTGAATAAAAACTCATCAGTGTTCTTTAAGGCGTCTGATTCCCTCAAATAATTGGATATCGAGGACAAAATCTTAAGCGATTAAAATTTGAAAATACCAGTTATTGCATCACTTCACTGAAACATATTAAATAACAGGAATAAAGTAAATCGGAATGAAATACTGGATCGAGTAATCCAATCCTAATATAACTGGATTGCAATGCTTTGTTCCTGGAACCAATAATCTTTCCATTAGTTTCATGTAGAAATTGAAGGTGAAAGTAATTACTGCAATTAAAAATAGAACGACTGAATTTGCGTGCTGGATTAAACCGGAAAGAAAATTGTCGCGTCTAGTTTCAGTGGATTGGATCTCTAAATTGGAATGTTACTGGAATAATCCAAGAAAGAATATTAATAATACAAAATAAATTTGACCTTGTTGAACAACTTACAGTATTTTTATTGCAATAACCGATGACCGTAACGTTGTTGATTATATAGGTTACGATTTTTTGAACGGTGAACGAATAATTCAATCAAATGCTTTTCTTCTCATGCTAAATGTGACTCTTTAATGAGTTGAGAACTATTTCTTTGAACTGCATTCGTTCATTTAACTCTTCCGATAATTTTATTGTTTACTTTTGTCCATCTAATCGTCTGCATTATATGGCGATTAATTGAGGCCGCCTACTTAGATTAAAAATTACGGTTCTGATATTACAACTAAGCCATTTTTATTTTTATATTGGGTTATTATCACGTAAAGGTTTCCGTCCAAACCTATAATAGCAAAACAGTTGTCTTTGGCTGAAATTTTTGCATAAGATATCAGCGTTAATTTAAAGGTCGCCTGCTAGATGTCGTCGCTACGATCAGGTATAATTGCGCGAGCGGAAAATCGCGGGTAACAGTTAGTTTTAATATATATTCAACGACTGTATATTTTTCATTTTAGCTACTTAGATTCCCAGAGCATCTCCCGTTTCTTGCCTGTGATCAGATAACATCGTTAATGTATAGCTGCCATTATGACGATGGGCCGCAGGGAATGTAAAACAATTGAGAACTATAATGGCCAACCATAAAAACCTGCTTAACTGCTTTCGTAAGAGTTATTTTGACCATTTTATCGTCAAATAAAATTGAAGAATTTTTAGAAGGCGTTAGGTTAACTACGTATATTAAAGGAATAATGTTACATTACGTAAATTGAATTGATAAATAAGTTATACTTAAGGGATGCCAGACAGAAAAACTCAGGTCGGGTCGTTATTTGAAAAACCCTCCCACAAAAGAGGGTATGTGTTAATATTGTGGCGCTTCGAATTTAGATGGGTATTCCCTTTTAACCAAAATAAAAAATAACTCTTAATATTTTTGCAAGGTCGGTCTTGATTAATTTTTAGCCGTATCTATACTAAAGGATTAAACGATTTTACAAAAATTCCGTAGCATTTTTTTGTTGTTTTTGAATGCAAAATTTGTTTTTAAACTTTAAATACAACCTTCAAAATGGTCCAATGACACCCTACACCGCAGTCCGCCAGTTGGTGACCCCTGATTAAGCTAATTTTATTTTGTAGGGCTTTTGAAGGTTTGAGAATATAAAGAGCTAACTGAAATAATGATAAACCAGTTTTAAATGTTTTCCTTGATTTTTTATAAAATTGAAAACAATGTTTTTTATATATAAAAACGAAACGGATATACTTTTGTGAACTTTCTTTTGCTATTAATGGATAAATCTGCGGAAATTGTTATGCGATGTTCGTGAACTAGAAAAGAAAAGTGAAATTTTTAAACCAGTTTCATTTATTAATGATATCATCATCACATAACAGTTAGTTTATAGTATATTGTTTTACTCAAGGATTAAGTTTAAACCAGGGGACAAAAAAACTGTATTTACTGTTTTTTATAAGCACCTAAGTCTAATTCGTTATTGTATCCTGCGGTTAGAGCCGCAACTAGGTAAGGCGCCCAGGCCCCTGACGGAAGGGGGGAGGGCCCAGAAGATCGAAACAAATTCGCAATATATTTAACAAACTGTACGTCTTTCAACAAATTTAGTAAACCTGTTCGAACATTATATACTTTTCAATAAATAAAATTATCGACCAATTAATTTTATTTATTGAAGAGTTCTAATCAGACGTTAATCAAAGATTTGATTATAGTTACTTTCTTGACAATGTCGGTGACTGTTTTTTTGGGGTTTGGTTTTTGCCTAATTAAAGACTCGTTTTCGAATAGTTTTGTTTGTTTGAATTGAATGATCCATAATATCAAATAACAACGGATAATAGGCACTCTACTGTACCTATACTATAATATTTAATAATTGCTTTTTTCGATTTTAAATTATGTACTCATGTACTACGTATTTTGTGGTGAGTTGAACAAAGAAATTATTGGAAAGTGCATATAAACTTGAAATACTTTTTCTGGTATAAAAATGTATGATTAGTTGAGAAAGTGAAATTTATACCGAATATCAATTTTTCATGACGATATCTACAATACTTGAATTTGTTCCCTGCTACTAATAAATTATCGTAAATATTAGACCCCGCTTAGTATTTTAAACATTTAAAAGCTTTGTGACGTCACATGTTAAAATTAAAAATCCATAACACGAAATTTATATGTGAATAAAAAACTTAAAAAATTTACAAACTTGATTTATATTTATTAATAATTTAGCACTCTCGCTATGAGATTTTCTCTCAAGCAACAACAGTTAACTTCTATCTAAAATATTTGACTTTATGTTGATTTTATTAAAGGTTATTTAAAATAAGAAAAAACAAAAATAACTGTTTTCTTTTGATTATATTTTTAAATACATGCATAAATTTGAAAAATGTGCGACGTCACATCAGGGGGGAGAGGGTTCTGAAAATGTGACACCCTGTGACAAGGACAGGGGGAGGGGTTAAAAAGTCCTAAAATTCGTGTTACGTAATTTATGGATGGCCCCGAATGAAAAAACTACTATTTTTAATTTCAGTAATATATTGGGTAGGTACTGATTTTATAAATCTTTTCAATGAATTGTGAAACTGATATGTTTCGTGTTATATGAAGAATGAAGGTGTTTAATAATTTGTATAATGAGACTGTTTTGTATGCAGTTGACGAATGTGGAGGTTGAAAACGTCGCACGTATTATATTGGAATGAAACCGGTGCATTGTTTGTAGGGTTCACCAAACTCCAAAGCGTTCGACATCCTAATAAAAGAGAGAAAAAACGAATCGCCTTGTGCTTCTACTAGGAGAGTGAAAGCTTCCGTTTCTATGAAAATAAAATGGATATTTTTAGAATCTTCAACAAAACGGTTATTTGGGACTGCAGTCGAGGTCAGGAGTCGGGATTTTTTTGGGTTTTTGCTTTTTTTTTGCCAGAGCGCCAATCGAGAGACTTTCCCCCCGTTTTAGAGGTCGCTGAACACGATGGTGAGGGTTCCACATTTTTTTTTCGTCGGCAACCCCTTCAAATTGACCCCTCTGATTTCCATCCCTTGGAAAAAAATTATAAAAAATTTTGAACAATTTTGTGGAAAATTAATTCTCTACACAAAATCTCTCTTCTTTTTTTTCTAAAAATGTGATACTTTAGAATTATTACAGGCCTTCAAAGATGATCACTTATGAAAATTTTACGTAAAATTTCCATAAATGATCATCTTCCTCGAAAAATATGAATTGCGTATATTTTGTGCATCCCTAATTGAAATGCACCGTTGACTGGAAGTGTTTAATTTGTAGTTAGTGCCTTGTTAGTGCATAATTATTGTTAGAATGCCGTTAGTTCATGTAGGTCCTTTTTCAGTGGCTGAAGTTTATAATTTGTTATGTAGGTATAGATTTATTATTTTTTTATTAACTGAAAGTGTTTTGTTTTCTTTTACTATAATTTTTTTATAAAAAAATACATTTTATTTTATAGGTATAATTAATATTTTTATCTGCATTTTTACTTTACTATATGCAGTACGTAATTATGGAAAATAGAATTAAGGCCGCTGCACACGAGGATAGATAAGTGAAAAATAAAAAAAATTATATCGAAAAAATCGCGCAGAGTTCATGCTCAGAACAGTTAAATATTATTACCAAATTGATTCAGTCATGAAGTCTAGAAATGTTATGCTGCGTCACTGGTAAAAGTTTTTTGTTCATGCTTTCATTAATAAAACTGCAATGATATTGCATTAATAATCAGTTAATTAATTAGTATGATTATTTACCCATTAGTAAAATGTTTGTTTACTCTAATTCTGTTGATTTGCATAAAGTTTCCTTTTACTTTTTTAAATTTTTATTAAAAAGCAGTCATACGTAAAATTGTAAACGAAATTTTTATATCTCAAGGTTAATTAAATATTTTGGTGGTGTATGTAAAGAGTGACATTATTATGATAATTTAAAAGTTATGTTTAATGTACATTATCTAATGCCTTGGTATAATTATCAGGAACCTAATAAAATATGGTAAATACCTGGCACATTGCATATAAATTACAATTTATGATCTGGTTGTTATTTTTTTTAAAAATTTAGTTCCACTGTTTTAGCGCATTATAACATTATTATAAGGTTACTAGTTAAGAATAATAATGATATTCTTTATTCACTTTACGGTATTTCTTTTGTATGGTCGTCAAAATAATTGAAGTATAACTTGCACGAATCTTTACTGAAGTATTGATCGAAGAGCATCATAACTGTGTAATTAAAAGCTATTTAGATCTAGATAGATGTACAGTTTATAGAAGTTTTAGGTCAAAATCGATTTAATGATTTTTAGAATATTTGTATGGCTGTTTGCTTGTTGAACCGATTTTACTATGGCGTTTGCTATATCAGGAAATTGAAGTGGAAACTTTTTTAACAACGTATCTGTTGAATATTTTTTGTGTGACGTTAAACAGCAGTATGAGTAAACGTGACCGCGAAAAAGGAAGGGCGACTTGTATACATGTACACATTTACACGTGTATAACCAATTTGGCAAGATTGATTTGTTTGTGGATTTTATAATATTCTAAAACTGTCAAAGTACTACTATATAATAGGAAAAGTGTGAGCTGGTACATTGTATACATATACACACTTACATATTATATGTGTTTATTGTATATATGTCGCCGGGATATTGTCAAACCCGTGATATTATAATTTCACTTAGTGAAATTATAATATCACGAATCTTTGTCAATCGTGATATTGTAATTTCACTAGTGAAATTACAAAATCACGGATTTGACAATATCCCGGCGACATATATATTCGTGTATATATCATTTTTTATACTTTGAAATTTACCTATCTTTCCCAATTTTTTTTGATGAATGTATATTGTATGCTAACTGGGAGCCGGCCGTTGACCTTCGCGGGAAGTGATGGCATCTCACCAGTTCGTAGCGTAGAAAAACAGACACAGACAATCGGCTTGCATTAGGCGCTGGAAAAATGGCTCACTTGATTTTTAGAAAAATAACTCATTTGCCGATGTAGTCATTCTCATTGTAAATATACAGGATATAGTAGATATTTATTAGTTACGGTGACAAACAAGTCATTTTTCATAATTACAAAAACAACACACGTTAAAAAATTTCAAACCTTTTTAGTCGTCAATAAACCAAATTAAAAAATAAAAAACTACTAGAAATATCTATTCTGAGAATAAAATTCAGCATCAATCGAAACTACGAGGTGAATGAATATATGGAAGGTTTGCTAACAGCAAAGATTCCGAGTACAAAAAGGAGTATATTTTCATAGTCATGGTCTTATCAATGAATCTTTATTGAAAGCACCACCATGTAGAGTTATTCAAATTCCCAATTATTTTTTTAATAATAAATTGAAAATCTAATTGACGATTTTACTAGATCCTGGATTATAAGTTGAAAACTTGTGGTAGAGGAACCACGGTAAAGCCTTAATGCGTCAAGTTTTCTCAAAACGCAACTGAATCTAAATACGTCCCTGAGGAACACCTGTATGTTGGTGGAAACCGCTTTTCTAAACAAGTCAATTTATGAAACACCTTTCAAATGCATCCCACATACGTTATCCCGGGGAATGTTTCCCCTATTGTAATTTGTGGTGTTTAGATAAAGGTTCTGTGTTCAGCTTAACGTGCGTATTGTACATACACCTTGCTGAATGAGGTGTTCTCTGCTGTGTTTAAAAGCGAAGTCTCATCTATTTGTTGAAAATACAAGCCCTGTTTAGACAATCCACCAGCAATTCCTGTTCAACCGATTGACACACTTGTTTTTTTCATTTTAAAGCGTGTGTCATCGCTATTATTTTATGTGAAATTTCTTTAAACTATTTAGTTTCATATAATAATTGAGCTTGCAGATCAGAGATGAATTTTTCACTGGGAATACCAGACGGAGCGGCGTCAGCGTAGTGCTTTTTTTTAAACAGAACAAAAAGAAAACACGGAAGTTTTACAGTATTTGCACGGTAGTGGGCGAGCGTAGCCGTAAGTAATATTCTGAATCCGGACCACCGTCTGTTGCACGTAAAGGAGGACTGGATCTCGAAGGCAAGGCAATTTGTTGCGACTCATAAAGCTAACACACCTAAATTGGATGCTGCGGTCGTTAAGCTTTACACTGGGAATCTGTGTTCCCTGTGTTTTCTCTACACGTGGGGTCAGCGCTTGCGACTTCCATTTCGGTGTTGCGATTATATCTGCCACTGGGTTGTAGTCAAGGTTGCTGTGACGCTTTATTAATTTTGCATCGATTTGAGATTCGTAAATATTTTCAATAAATTATCCACGCAGAAGGGATGTTACCTTTCAATGAGTGGATCGATTTTGATGCGGTTTTCGTTCTATGAAATGTCGTGCTTCCATGAAGGTTATGGAATATAAAAAAATCTATCGAAACAGAAAAGAACAAACTAATGAAATAATAGTAATAATAGTTATTTTCTACATTTTTAAACTTTCTTTTAATTAATAGCAATGGGCGAATCAAGGAACTCTTAGGACATTAGTATAAGGTAGGCTAATTTTGAGCATAGGGATTTGACAGGTAATCTACCATGGCCTTGAATAAGGAACCATCTCGATATTCATCTGGAATTATTGAGGGAAACCATGGAAAGCCACAACAAGATGGCCAGTACAGGAATTACCGTTTCTCGGCGAGAGGCAGTAGGAAAAAGTCCCAGCCATATCTGCCTCCATCGGGATCCGAACCCGGTACCTCTCGAATGCGAGTCTAGCGCTCTCACCACTACGCTACACCGCTCGGTGAACAAACTGATGAAATATAAATAACACGTTCAATATAAAATGATAAAATATTGTTGCCACGTTGGTAATTTCAATTTAAAAGTATTATTATTTAAAATTTTTACTCCCCTCTCCAACACAGAAAGAAAATCTGTACTTTGTACTAGTAGGTTCGTGGATTAGACATGTCGAGAAAAAATTCTTTTATAAATTGTTCATGATTAATTTAGATGGCGACGAAATCTTCGAGTGGCTAAAGAATAAAAATATTCTAAATAAAAAAAAATCATCTTTATGTCAGCGATGATGGCAGAAACGTCAAATAATAATAACAAATCTGAATAGTATTTTGATTTTTACGCCACACGAAGACTTCTTCAAACATGTTGTAATTGAAGATTCCTAATGAAGAAACTGCATTGAATTTTGTTATTAATAGATAATATATTGGGATGAAGTTGTCTGGCTCCATCCCTGATTGCATGGAAATCCATGCAATCGTGTTTAGTTTTAAGGAAAGATTTTAGTGACATAAAAACTGCTTTCTGTACGTGTGTTTCGTGTAGATTCCGATTAATGGTTTTTGGTTCGTTTTTATCGTTTTAGACGCGAACCGCACTGGCCGCGTATCGGCATTATATTTTATTTTTATTTGAAACATTAAACTTTATTATACAATATTTGTAAAGATTTAATTTTTCTTATTTTATAGTTTTTGGTATATCAAAAAAAAAAAGAAATAAAAATAATACAGAATACTGGATAAATCACCTAGAGTCACGACCAAATCAGGAACGTCTTTAACACTTTTGTGAGGAAACGAGAATTACTTTTATCAAAACGAATTTTTACGTTTATTATTTTCGTAGACAATCTTCTCAAACCCGATTATGATAATGAACAGTAGTTTCGTCAAATACATTTTTGTTTCTTAGGTTAAAAACACTTTGAATAAAAAATAAGTTCAAAAACTAAAACCCGACTACTGAAAAGTATGAAATAAGAAAATGTTCTCATCTGAGGCCCCTCTTTGCCCCAGAGCTTATGATCGCTTAAAATGCAATGTTTTGTTAAGGTAGGTGGTATATGACCACGGCTATCCTCAGATGAGAATATATTCTTGTTTCATACTGTTCAGTAGTCGGGTTTTAGTTTTTGAACTTATATTTTTTATGTGACATTAAGTTAACAACGAACGATATATATAAGTATATAATATATATAGTTAATGAGAAGCTCTTTAAAATGTGTTGTCTTTTATATGTAGAATGTCGGTAATACTAGATCGGCGTTCTAAAAGCATTAAAGCGTTCATATTACAATATACGTGTACGTAATGCTCTTTTTAAATGATTTACTACACTTAAACTTCTTGCTTCTTTTCTTTACTTTATACTTGAAATTAAGAGCACACTTAATCTTTTGTGAAAATTCCAATTAAAGTGGATCTCTGTTCTGAACTCGATGTTATTAGTTCTGTCAAAGTAAGAAACTTCCTATTGTTTATATACAGACTGTTCGCGAGAGAAATTTCCTCGCATATTAATTGTTCTACATTTTCAGTTATAAATTGCGGGTGTCGATTGATAGATCTGGATCGTCGTGTACACAATTTTGTTATTTTAAATACTAAGTACCTGGGTGACCGAGCTTTGCTCGGAAAGTTAAATAAAATACTGATATGCTGTGGTAAGCTTTTATCGGACTTGTGTCGCCGCGGGATCAAGGATAAAACATTATAAATTAGTATCAACACGGTATAAGGCAGCATTAATTATTAATCCTTTAACTTCTTGGTAATATAATTTATGTTCTATTTCTCCTATCTTCTACATATAATAATTATAATTCGAATCTATGATATTGCATGTTTCGCTTCAAATTTAGGTTAAAAATTTATTTATTAAAATTACTCACTTATAATAATAATTGTTTTTAATTTTCTTTCAAATATGTATTTATTTTAAGTCTCACTTGGATAGTAATTAAAGATTAACTGTCATAATATTTTGAAAAGAATTGTTTCATTGTTTGTATAAAATTCCAAAACCTACTTACAATATTTAAGTATTTTCGTACGTCAAAAAATTGATTTTTATAATGATAAAATTTGTAAGAAAACGATTTTTTCGAGAGATGAGACCTAGCTAAAACGATTTTTTGCCCCCCAAAATCCCTTTTGAGTAAATTTCATCCAAATCGTTAGGGCCGTTTTCGACAAAAATATTTAGGGATATAGGTACATAGATAGGTAGATACAAGATTAGCTCGTTTAATAATATAGGGATATCAAATACGTTTTCCAATGGAATCATCAGAAGAATTTCGTTTTGAGATTTTTTTGCGAAATCTCGTTGAACATCCCAGGCTGACGTACTGGTGTTTGAAATATTTGAGATAGTGTCGAAAAATAATTTCCGAAAATCAAAATAAGATCATTATAATTTAATATTGTGATTTGATTAGCAGTAACAAGGGAAGGAATTAAACACTATTTTGAAAATAATTTTTGTATCGATGAAATAAATAAAGTCAAAAATAACTTCAGTCTATTGTGATGTAATGTCAGGACGGGGGGTTCACAAGATTGTGACAAGGGGATGTTAAAAGTAACAAAAATTATGTAGGGCCCCAAATCTACTAAATACTAGAATTAAGTTTCAAATTATTGAAGTATGTTCATTTCAGATATGGAATAATATTTTTCACCAAGTACATTAAGTTTCAATTGATAGATCGGATCCTGGAAAATTAGGGATTGTAATGGAGGAACCATGGAACCGCCCCCTAAACAGAGGCCCTGCAATGATTTAGATTTACATAATAATGCCATATCACTGTTGGCATAGATAGCAAACCGACTGTTTTAAATAATGACACTTTTTGATGTAAATAAAATAGTTTAATTACAATATTAAGGTTTAACAAAAATGAACTGTATTTCTTCTTACATATTTGTTTGTTTGTGACGTAGCCGATGTTGCGACTCACGTCTTACCACTTTGACTTGCCAAACAATACTGATCTAAAATTACATAAGATAGTGGGGAATCTTATAACACAAGGAGTGGGGGTAAAATTTTTAAATCAAAGGAGGTGAAACTCTAACATGGTCCCCACCTTGAAAGAAGTCTTTCAAAATACAAAAATAAATGAATTGAGAAATTATAATATTGAAATCACAAAAATATTCAAAGTCTAATTAAATATCACTGGGCATTTTCTTCAGTGACGGTAACTTGATCGTCGATCGGCAGGGCGCACACTTTGGTTAGCGCACGACGAATAGTACCAGTTGATGTCTTGATGGAAACGACACGACAGATGCCGTCAGGACCATGGTGTAGTTGTATAACACGACCCATTCTCCATTTCAAAGGAGGCAGGTTGTCTTCTTTAATGAGTACCAATGAATCTACTGTGACTGAGCGTTGAGATGTCTTCCATTTGACTCTTTGCTGCAGTTCGGAGATATATATTTTGCTCCATCGAGCCCAAAAATGTTGTTGAAGTTGTTGTACTCTCTGAAATCGAGATAAACGATTTTCAGGTATCTCTCTTATGTCAGGATCTGGCAGCGAGGTAATAGAGCGTCCTATCAGCAAGTGAGCTGGGGTCAGAGGGAGAAGGTCATCAGGGCTAGACGATAATGGACAAAGTGGGCGTGAGTTTAGAATTGCTTCTATCTGGGTCAACAATGTTGCCATTTCTTCATAAGTTAAATGAGCGTTACCAACTACGCGTTTAATATGATGCTTAGCAGATTTAACTCCCGCCTCCCACAATCCACCAAAATGAGGTGAATGCGCAGGAATGAAATGCCAATTGATGCGCTCACTAATCAACGATTTGCATACCTGATCTTGGTTCGAATTCAAAAAGCTACCCAAATCCTTTAAGGTCGACTGAGCACCCACAAAATTCGTTCCATTGTCTGAAAAAATGTGTAAAGGCTTGCCTCTACGCGAAACGAAACGCCGAAGGCACATAATAAATGCTTCCGTAGATAGCTCCGATACCAGTTCTAGGTGTACCGCCTTGGAGACAAAACAAATAAATAAACATAGGTAACATTTCGTAAATTTAGAACCTCTACCTTTTCTTTCTTTTAAAAGAAAGGGACCGGCGTAGTCAACACCAGTTTTGTAAAAAGCCGGTGCCGGAGTCAGACGATGCTCTGGCAAATTACCCATGATCGGATAACAAGGTTTTGGATTTACTCGAAAACATTTGACGCAATCGCGTACAACCTTACGCGCTAGATTACGACCATAAATAGGCCAATAATTTTCTCTAAGAGATGCTAGAGTCATCTGAGGACCAGCATGTAACAAACGTTTGTGTTCTCTAGTAAAAATTAATTTCGAAAAATGGTGCTTATTGGACAATATAATAGGATGTTTTTTGTTGAAATTAAAATCGGAATTCTGTATTCTACCACCTACTCTCATTGTTCCATCTGTATGCAAAAAGGGATTTAAACTAAGAATTTTGCTTTTGTTGCTAATTGGTTTTGACTTACGAAGATGCTGTAATTCATGAGAAAAACACTCTTCTTGTGATAATTTGATCAACACGAAATGTGAAGCGCTTAAGTCGTCAGCTGTAAGTGATTCTATTTTGCGATTTTTCGGATGAGAGCAATTATAAACAAAACGAAAAAGGTACGCAACTATTCTTTCTAATTTTTCCAAATCAGAATACCGTTCAAAGGGAAACTTGTAATCATGTTTTGCAAGTAAAACAATTGAGTTATTTTTCTTTTTTAATTCAGGCAAGTTTTGTTGAGAATCTAAATTTTCCACATTAGGTTTGAAGTTTGGATCAACTAAAAAATCTGGGCCGAACCACCACATAGCACAATCTTTCAATCGGTCAGGGGGAACTCCTCTGGATAATATGTCAGCAGGATTTTGATCGGTAGGTGTATAGAACCAATGATAGGATTTGCAAATCTCTTGGATTTCAGCAACTCTATTGCTAACAAAAGGTTTCAACAAGTGTGGAGAAGTTTTCAACCAAGAAAGAACGACTGTGGAATCGGTCCAACACGACACTTGATCTACCGGTAATTTCAAAGAGTCTATTACCTTGGAAAGAAGTCTTGCTAAAGTAAGAGCACCGCATAGCTCTAAACGAGGTATGGTTAACGGCTTCAAAGGGGCAACCTTTGACTTTGAACAAAGTAGACGAACTCTAATTTCATTACTTCGACTTATCGATTGAAGATATATACAAGAACCGTAAGCATTTGTGGAAGAATCGCAGAAGGCATGGATCTCGATACGGATTGGATCACGAACTAGAACACATCGAGGTATGACAAGATGTTTGAGGTTTTGAATCTTTCTATAAAAGTTTATCCATTCAGAATGAAGACTTGAGGGTAAGGATTCATCCCAGGACAATTTCTCCAGCCATATTTTTTGTAGGAGAATTTTTGCTTGTATTACACATGGAGATACTAATCCCAAAGGATCGAATATTGACGAGACAAAAGACAATATTGAACGTTTCGTTGTACATCCGTGTTTTGATTGAGTATCAAATGTATATTTTAGGAGATCGGTATCGCACTCCCAAGACAGACCTAATGGTTTCGCGTTGTAATTCTCACCTAAGTGCATTGTTGAACTAGTGGAGACTAATTCATCTATATTTGCTAGGATTTCGGGATCATTAGAAATCCATTTTGCTAATCTAAATCCACCCTTTCTAAGAACACGTGAAACTTCTTTGCAAATTTGAATGGCTTCCTCTACATTGGATGCTCCGGTGAGGAGGTCATCCACATAAAAATCGTGTTTGATGATACTGGATATTCGCGGATTGGAGAGCTCGCACTCATCTCCCAATTCCCACAAACAGCGTATGGCTAAAAAGGAAGCTGAGGCGGTTCCGTAAGTTACGGTGTTCAAATTGTAAGTAGCTAAGGGACTAGAAGGATTTGCCCTCCAAACTATTCTTTGAAGTGATCTTTGTTCTTCATCTACCAGAACCTGACGATACATTTTGGTGATGTCAGCAGAGATTGCATAGGTATGCTTTCTAAATCTTAATAAGATTGAAAATAAGTCATCTTGGATAGTGGGTCCTATCATCTGAATATCGTTAAAGGATATACCAGTTGAACTAGGAGCTGATCCATTGAACACTACTCTAAGCTTGGTGGTTGAACTATCCTCACGTATAACGCCATGATGAGGCATGTAATACGATACTAAAGAACTATCGTCGGTATCCGCTACCTTAGTCATGTGACCAAGTTGCTCGTATTCTGTCATAAAGGACGTGTATCTATCTCTCAATAAGGAGTTTGACTGAAGTTTTCTTTCAAGTTGCATAAATCGTCTAATGGCTTGTTCTTTTGAATTACCTAATCTTTTGATTGAATCACGAATTGGAATTCTAACTATGAATCTTCCAGTCTCATCTCTTCGAGTATTTTGAGTGAAACTTTTTTCACACTCTATTTCTTCGGAAGATAAGACTGAGGCTTTGGGAATCTCTTCTACTTCCCAGAATTTTGCTAACTGATCTTGCACATCACAAAGAGTTTGTATTGTATGACAATGAGTTGGTTGAGAGGTTTTGGTACTAATTGAACCGGATACTACCCAGCCAAATTTGGTTTTTTGTAACACAGGTTTTTGGGGTCCGAGAGCTATTTGACCTACACAAATTAAGTTCCAGAAGTAGTCTGCACCTATTAACATATCGATGGGTCCGGGTCGATTAAATCCAGGATCTGCTAATTTTATATTTTGAGGTATTTGTATGTGACTGATATCAATTGGACTATTTGGAAGATTTCCTGTAATCTTTGGGAGAACATGACATGTGATGTTTGTACTAAAGCTATTATGATGGGCACGCACAGGTACTTGACACATTGAATTGCTAATTGAAGTCGAATGATTTACACCTATGATGGTTAATTTGTGATTCCAAGTTTGCAATGATAAGGTTTTACAAAGACTTTCAGTAATAAAGCTAGATTGAGATGCTGCGTCTAGAAGAGCTCTAATTGTCGTCGACTTTCCATTGGTTCCATCTGCTCGCACACTGACTGTGCTCAGAAGGACCTGGGAACAACCTGAGGAGCTTGAAGGTAAGGAAACTGATTTTTCAGCAGGCTTTGGATTAGACTGTGTCTCTATGTGGAGAAGTGTGTGGTGCTTTTTATTGCACTTTTGACATGAACCTCCAGTGCATTCTTTTATAAAATGACCGCGATGTAGGCAGTTGATGCAAAGTTTCTTTTTCTTGACTGATTCTAGTCTATCGTTAATACTAAGATCTATAAATTTGGTGCATTTGAATATCGAGTGAGATTCTTCGCAATAAAAACAATTTTGCACAGTTGAAGCTAAGGTATTTGAAGTTCTTCGTTGTTTTGGGCTATCTATGATTTTTGTGTCTTGTTTGCTATCTAATTTTTCTAAATAATCGGCTCTATCTTCTAAGAATTGAATGAGGTCACCTAAGTTTGGTTTACTGCAAGGTTTGGGTCTTTCCCAGTCTCTGACTGAGGCACTATCTAGTTTAGAAATGATTAAATACATGATAAGAGTACCCCAATGTTCAGTGGGTTCATTCAATGACTGTAGTGATCTCAAATGTTTTGTTACATTGTCTACTAGATGTCGCAATTTAACTGAAGATTGTTTTGTAATGGACTCCAGTTCGAATAAAGCTCTGACATGATTGTGAATAAGTAATTTGTCACCATTGTACCGTTTGCATAATATATCCCAAGCAATGGAGTAATTTTCGGCTGAAAATTCAATTGATTTGATCACCTGAGCAGCGTCTTTGCCCAGCGCCGACTTCAAGTAATGGAACTTTTGAACTGAGTTTATATCAGGATTTTCATGCACTAATGATGTGAAGCTATTTCGGAATTCAAGCCAGTCATCCCTATTTCCATCAAATTTTGGTACTTCAACTCTAGGCAGTTGAAAACTAGTTGGTTTTGCGGATGTGGCAACTAAATTTGTATGATAAGTTCTAGAGTTTGCTATTGAGATTGAATCGTCACTATTGTTTTCACCTATAATGTCGCTGACAGCGGAACTAACTACGTTTTCTATTTGCTCGTTTCCCGTTTGTGGTTCTTCTATGTTTACAATATTTGTGATATTGTCTATATTGTTATGATTTGAAATCAGCTTCTTTGCCAAGGCTATTGCGTAAAAATATTGATTTTCAAATTCTTCGCGCTCTGTGATTTGAATTTCTAATTCTTGTGGTGCTAGCTCTATGTTTTCTATTGTTGTTTGTACGGCATCGAATTCATCAATTATTGGATAAAAACGATCTAGTCTATTTTGCAATTCAATTTTTGTTACGTCACTAAGCATCACATTTGCACTTAAACTATCTTGTGTGATCTTTTTTAAATGATTTCTAAATATTGTATTTTTTGCCTTTAAACCCGCCCGTTTACGTGTTAAAAGCTCTAATTGTTGTGTATGAGGCATTTTTACCGATAACTATAGCTAGTAGCAATTCTAAACAAATGAAATGGATTGGAAAATAACGAAAAACTGGAACAGACTCACCGCTGAATACGCGAATCTACGCCACTGGTGTATGCGAAACTATTTTTGACTGCTATGATGACGTCACTACGATTGTTGTTGCACCGCTCTCTTGTGTCGGCGCGTCTATACTTGGTTGCCGTGCAGCGTCAGAACTGTGTATTCCACCGCTGATTGACTTGTGTTTGATAAGATGTTTGCTTGCTAATCACTATTCACTATGTTTTATTTTCTATCTATGTTTCCATAATTTAGTTTAACAAAGAACTATGTTGTCGCTGATTGTTTACTATTGATGTTTGATTGTTAACACTATGCAAATTTCACTTTCGAAATACTATGTTTCATGCTTCTATAATTCGGCGACGAAGGACCATGTTTTAAATAATGACACTTTTTGATGTAAATAAAATAGTTTAATTACAATATTAAGGTTTAACAAAAATGAACTGTATTTCTTCTTACATATTTGTTTGTTTGTGACGTAGCCGATGTTGCGACTCACGTCTTACCACTTTGACTTGCCAAACAATACTGATCTAAAATTACATAAGATAGTGGGGAATCTTATAACACAAGGAGTGGGGGTAAAATTTTTAAATCAAAGGAGGTGAAACTCTAACACCGACCTTTATTAAATCATTAATGAACACAATGAAATAATCAGCCTCCTAAAGTATACAACATGATTCTTCCATTTGACCTCTGATTCACACGTCTTGTCTACGTCAACGCTGTACGGTTTCACCGGAGCACTAGAACTCCACGTACACTGCTGTGCAAATGATGTCATTATGTAAGGTCGATTCACACTATACAGACATTTTTATTACGTCTCTGACTGGAAATGCTGGAAATGCTAATGATCTCAGTTGTAGAGTCGAGTGTCTCATCTACAGTCTATCTACCGTCTTAAACTTTACAAAACTTTAAACATAAATCATTGGATTACTTACGTCATAATTTGTGTAGCCCATGTTCTAATTTTTTACAAAAAACAAATGAAAAATAAATACAATTTAAATAATTCGTAATCACTAGAATGTAAGTTATTTTTAGATTTTTTTGATCAATTCTTTATAGGTAAATATACCAAACTAAAAATGTTTTTATGTTATGTTCGAAAATAAATTAGATATAAAATTTTGAAAAATCAAGCATACAAAGAGGTTGGAAAAGGTTACAAGAAAACTAGCAAATGTGAGACTTCCATTAGCTATGTTCCAACCTCTCTGTCAACGGTAATATCATCGTCATAGTCATAAGCAGTAGCTAAAACGAAACTGTTTTGTGCGCATGCATCGACTTTGCGCTGTTTTGTTGCCTAAAGGACAGTTCGAGAACCGTTTAAATCTCGGTTGGAACACGTTTTAACTACTGCGCATGACTGTGACGATAATATTACCGCCCGCAGAGAGATTGGAACATAGCTAGTACGTTTTGACATTTAAATAAAAATCAAAGTATGATAGGAATGCGTCTTTCATGAACGATTCGCTCAACATAAACAAAAATCTCTAGTGTATGTTCCTTTTATCTTAGAGCGTGTGTTCTCGCCGATAATTCTGTTTAATTAATTGATTTACTCTATCCCTTGGAAATTATGTACGAAATCCTCGGCGCATGAAGTACTTATGTTCATGTTTGGACCGTTTTTTAGGGTTCCGTACCCGAAGGGTGCTCAAACGGGACCCTATTACTAAGCCTCCGCTGTCCGTCTGTCTGTCTGTCTGTCTGTCTGTCCGTCTGTCTGTCAGCGGGCTGTATCTCAAGAACCGTAATAGGTAGAGAGTTGAAATTTTCACAGAGTGTGTATTTCTATTGCCGCTAGAACAACAAATAATTAAAAACCCCCCAAAAGTCCCAAAAGAGGAGCAAACTAAGTTTTTTGCTTATAATTCGCTCAATTTAAATCAGATCGTTTCGAGACCTGTCTTAAACGAAAGAGGAGAAAATTTTACATAGATTTTGTATAACAGAATTCGTCGAAACACTTTTTTTGTACAGCTTTATATAGAAATATAATGTATAAATTCAATTTTGTCTAATCCATAGCATACACGGAGATCGTCTGTCTTCGTTTGTTGCATAGTGTACTATGGGAATTTAAATATTGCGTATGTTTTGTCTTAAAAAAAAAGATTGCATTTGTTCAAAAACGAATGTCATTTCAAATATTAGTCAGTCTTTTGACATTTGTATTTTGTGAAAGGCAACGCCTTCTGAGTTAACGATTTGAATAACTAATTTTAATTATTAGAACATATTGCTTTGACAGATGCAAACGTCATTTTTTACATTTTTTACCATTCCAACACCATGGATGAGCGGAATGAAACCAAATTTTGGGAGGATGTTTGATATGCAAATATGAAGAGGCCTATTGTTTTTCAGAGACGTCGGCGCAAGCGCAAAAGAAATATATATTATAATGTTGTTTTTCTAAGATAATAGTATACTTTTCATAAAGGCGTATTATTTTGTTTTACAGGAGTTTTGTAAAATAAATTTTTGAAAAAAATCGGCGCATGCGTAGAAGAAATATATACTATAAGGCTGTTTTTTATATAATAACGGTATACTTTTCATTACGGTTTATTATTCTATCTATGTTTACAAAAGTTTTGTAATTTTTTTGGGAAAAATTGGCGCATGCGCAAAAGAAATATATGCAATAACGTTGTTTTATATAATAATAGTATATATTTCATAATGGTTTATTATTCTATTTTAAAAGAAAGTTTTGTAAAAAGTTTTAGGGGGAAAGGCGGCGCATGCGCAGAAGAGATATGTGCTATAACATTGTTTTTATATAATAATGGTATACGTTTCATAATGGTTTAATATTCTAAAGTTTTGTATTTTTTTTTTTTGGGGGAAATCGGCGCATGCGCAACAGAGATATTTGCCATAACGTTGTTATTTGATATAATGGTATATTTATCAAAACCTTATATTATTTTATTCTACAAGAAATTTTTGTAAAAAAAGTGTTTATAATATAAAAACGCCGGGGTGAATTATGTAAAATTTCACGCCTTGAAATTCTTGAACTACTTGCATACTCCCACTGGTTACATATTGTTATAGCGCCTCTCTTGTTTCTTTTACAAAAGTATTTAAAAAGTACATAGTGTACGGAACCCTTCGTGTGCGAGTCCGACTCGCACTTGACCGGTTTTATTTTATTTTTCAATGTTAGTCGGTCTGCGCTGTTGCGTTTGTAATAAGCGAGTAACTGGTAATGATTTTCCAAAATCGATGGGCACCCATTCTTCGTTACGCTAGAATCAAAGAGATCAGACAAAGGGAAAAAGTAGAATGGGAATCGGGTGATTTTGTGTAGACTCCGAAGGTTTTGCAACCAATCAATATTGTAGTATACCAGTATATAGAGAAATAGCATTCTACAATAAAATATTATGAAGCACGTTCGCCTTTTAAAAGCTTTTCACGTTTAATATATCGCTTTTTGCAACGTGCCTGCATTTTCTGTACGGAGTAGCGCAAAATGATTGGACGATGTGAATAATAAACCGTTATTGATGTTCTCATTTTAAGAATGACAAGGAGTGACTCCGTTTTTATCAAGTTTGATTTCCTCTGAGGACAGAGTATATGTTTTTTAAAAGTAAATTAAATGTCTGATTGACTTCAAAATTGCATGACGAAGACCTGCAGGCATTGAAACAGATGACTTCCCAGAATAGCAAATGCTTCTAAATATTGAAATATTTAGTGGTCTGGGAGGGAACTTGCTTCGACTCTCGAACAGAGCAGTAGAAAACTCATGTTAACTTTCGTTCGATCTAAAGTGTGCGTACTAATGTGTTCGGAAATAATAATTCCATGTAGGTTACATTTTCAAATCACTAAACTGCTCATTAATGGATATTTAAATATTTTTTGAGGTTATGCGTGCTTGTATTGCTTTTTACAACAGCTATTATTTGTTTTTTGAATTTTTCAATACAATTAGTGTTAAGAAATGAGGCTCAATAAGGTAACGTAACACAGTGTATTGTAATTTTGTTCCGTGTAACTGAAGTTACATATATCCATTGTTACAAAGCATCGTTTCTCAGATGTTGTACATTAACTTAGGTATATGATTCATTATCATAATGTAGTTATTTTAATTAAGTATACTGTACAACAGTACATGCAATATAATAATTACTGTAAGACGTGTAGGTATACGTGTGTACCTACACAAGGTACTTTCTATTTTATTTTGAGTAAAAATATAGTCTAGCGACAAAAAGTATCTTATTTTAAATAAGTATTTAGAAGATACGTATTTTGTATCTAGTATTTCTAAAAGTATCTTGTATCTGATATCTCAAATACTAAACTTCACTAAAAAGTATCTTGTAACTTGTATTTCAGATAATTTTTATGAGGTATCTTGTACATCTCTGGTTATGGCATTGCTGATTTAATAATGGGATCGCTCTTGCTTCTATAATATAATTTTCAATAAAGATTGAAGATGCGATGTTTTGCTAAATAGTTCTCGATATATGCAGTTTATTTGCAAATTCAGCCAGTGAATTTAGATGTAGGTACTTAAATAGTTTTGGAGTTGTATTTTAGAAGAACGAGTTTTGTAAACTTGTTAAATCAGAGAAGTACGAGAAGGAAATGCAAACGCTTTGCATCTGGACTGTGTCAAGTTTAACCACCACTCTGAAACTTTGCAGACAGAGCAATCAACTGTATTTCTGTGTTGGAGATACAGAGAAAATACACGTGCAATAAATTTGCATAACAAAATATGTACAAACAGCGGTTGTACAGTGTATTTAGACATAACTATCAAAATAGATTTGTTTCATGAATAATTTTAGATTTCGTTTAGCAATTATATATTATAATATGTTCTAAAATTTCACAATTACAATACGGTTAATTGAAACAGATTTGATTAAACACAGTATATGAATATGCCAGTTATTTTGAATATTCGTATGTAGGATGTTAAAAAAATGTTTTTGAAATTTTAGTTCTAACGAGCTGGTAAATTAATTTCTACATAATGGTGATAGAGAATGGATTTTGTCAAACAAAAATGATGACGACTTTGATCATGATAAATACGTCTGAAGACATTTTTTTAAAATCTCTAGTAGTTAAATAACTAGAATGAAATTCAAAAGTTTATCACGGTTTTTAGACCTGTAAATAAACATAACCATAGTAGATAATAATATTACTTTCTCAGTATATTAGGAAGCTATTGTAATAAGTTCGAAAATCGAAATAAAAAATTTAACACATTTTTGTTTACACTATTTTTTTGTTTTAAATCGAAATCACGAGAAGAATAATCGATATCGATTACGTTAGGGTGCCAATCGACGCGTATTAACGTAAGTATGATCTGAAATAATTTTTTTCATAATCGACCTACCCGTTATTTTGTTTAAACAAAAAGACTGCCAAATAGGTATTTTACACGAATCTCGCGAATTCAAAATTATGTCGACTTTGTCAGGGTGCCTACTAATGTCAATATGATTCGAAAGAAATCTTATCTAAATCGGTTCAGCCGTTTTTTTTAAACAAATAAACTGCAAAATTCTAATAATTTTTTGAAAAGCATTTCTCGAATTTAATTTGCTAATTACATGTATATAATATTCAATATTGATCATATACTAATTGTAGGTCGTGTGCAGATCCTTAAGGGTCCCACTTATATGGAATTCCAATAAACGACCCACTTCACGGGTTGTTCGGATATGATTTTGTATAAGTGCTGTTAACGTTGTTAACAATGTACCACGCAGAGTTGAAAATTATGTGCATTGCATTATGAGAAAATGTAGAACATTTTTCCTAATAAAAACTGCATTCTATGTAAATTTTCTATACATACATTATTTAATTTAATATCTGGGTTGTGAACAGTGACGGAACCAGACAATTACAATGATTGCTCTTCTCACAGGGCCTTAAGATCAAGGGGCTCGGCACAAAAAAAATGTTTCTAAGGAGCAATTTCTTCCACAAAGTAATTGTCTGCGAATTTTGCGCAAGATTCTCGCAAACTTGTCTAGACTGCGAAATAATCTTAAATAGCGAAAGATTCGAGAAAAACGCGAAAATTGGTTCGGTTGTTCTGTGTTTACTGTCATTGGATACTGCTTAAATTCGAGATGACAACAAATTAATTTTTGCATTAGGAATTGGAAATCGGTTTTAGTTGTTAAATCGACAAAAAGTAACACGTAATATACTGTTGTGTTAGTAACATTTGTTATAGAGGTTGGCAACACTGGATTAAAATGGCGTGCATCTTAACAACGCCACCACTCACAAGTGTCAGTATGTATTGGGCCTTCAACAATAAAGCATGTAATCAGAATGTAGTTCTTTATTTGATCCCAGTACACAGTGGTGGATCCACGGGGGGGTTTTCGGGTCCAACCCCCCCCTTCCAGAGAATCAAAAATTAAAATCTTACTACGCGATAAAAAAAAGCTTTTCATGTTTTTCATGAATTCTCCGCAAAAGGAGTAAAAATTTTTCAAGACCCCCCCCTTGCCGTAATCCTGGATCCGCCACTGCCAGTACATAACATATACAAGAAATTGTGCCTTAAATAAGGGAGTTTAGAAGTATTACAAATTTTTGTAATTCTTGTTTGTTATTTATGCACACTATTGACTTTATGAAACCATCAATTTAATGCCTCTTAATCGCGAAAAAAAAATAAAATACACAGCTTATTGTTATTAGACGAACGCTGTACAAACTGGCAATTTAACAATACAGTGTTTTTGTAGCGATTTATCGCTTATCGTTATGGAAGGATGATCTGCATATTATGTACACCTGTGTGAAAAATTTTAATTTTCTTCAGTACACGTTGATTTAATTAAGCTTGTGTACACATTGCTTTTCAAAATTGTTATTTTACAATGATTTTATTAAAATACAGTAAGTTCTAATAGACCCCATTACGGATTGTTCCGCCATTTTATTTCGATAAAATTCCTTGATATTATATAATTTTTATCTATAATTTTTTTCTCTATTCCGTATAATTGCATGCTCATCCGTTGATCAAAAAACTCCAAGAATTTTAGAATTTATTTTGAGATCAAATTTAAAAATCAGTTTAGTTCAAGCCGAAATGGACCTATAAATTAACGTCTTTTTAAATAAATTATATCGCTAATGAGCTCACTTTTCGAGCGTCTATAATCTACAATCTCTCTGCAAATTGGCTGTGCGTCTTTGACAGATAAAGAAGGCATCGTTTTTTCGTACAGTTTAAATGTTCTTGTTGATTTTTACACAACTGTACAAATTGCATTGTGCATTATATTTTGCAGTAGACAAAGTGTTTTAAATTATAATATCACATTATGAATATCATAATTCATAACTTAAGCCGGTGACTATACAATATGCGGAGATTTATACAACAGATAAAAAGCCATTTTCCACCTTTTCCTTTTTATAGTTTCAACCGCAATGATATTTTTTAATAATTCCGGGGACAGATTTTCTTCGCGTTTCTGAGAACGAGAATTGTTGTTTCAAAACGTAATTATATCGGAGGGAAAAAAATCGCGAGCGCTGGTCACATTGTAAAATGAATCATTGATGCAAGCTGTAAGGTTAACTTTGTTGCTTTCTACATGCAAACGTCAAACGTGAAAGAGAAACTGCATGAAATTAACGGTGTATAATCAATCAGCTGACAGCTGTCACTTTTCAATTTAATTAATATTTACACTTGATTTATACCAACACGTCAACACATATCGTGCTTCTTAATTGATTTTTCAATGCCGTGTGTAACTATTTTTCAAAAATAGCTACCATATGAAACGCTCCACATACGATTATTCATTGAAATGCTGATGGTAAAGGTAAAAGCCCAATCGGCTGAAAACCTTGGTTTGTAGAATAATACCTACTACTGACGTCACTGTGCTTGTTATGCCGGTCGTATATAATCGTTCCTTGCTGGACGAGAGGACGACAAGCTTTACACTCAATGCCCGTTATTGTTACCAAGGATTTCTGAAGTGTAAATTTGTGCATAATCACATTTTCGCATTATTATATTGACATAGTGAAGTATGCAGTCAAGTTCTCATTATTTCAGAATACTATTACATTTATAATGATGTGCAGCATAATATTCATTTGTTAACAAAACTACTTTTCACTTGTCTATTATTTTTTGGAAAATAATGGAAATAAACTTGTTTTTTTAAGTTGTGAAGAATGTTTCTAGTGCAGCATACTGTTTTTAACTCCCGACGCAAAAATGAGAGTTTAGTTTAAAAAGTGCAAAATAAATAATACATTTTAAATTTCATTTTTTTCTCATGAGCGCATTGGAGTTTGTAGCAAAACCTCAACAAAAAAAAGAAAAATACGAATTTTCAAGAACTACCGAACTCAACGCATTTATATTAGTAAATTGTTTTATAGTTTTTTATCAACCGCGATTAGGTAATATTTTTGGGTCGGAGCTTTTCAAATTTGTAATTTAATTCTACAAAATAATCATTTCAGGATAGACCGTAAATACTAAATATTATATATGTTGAATTATAAATAAAAAAATGATATGGATTTTTATCCGCATGCTAACAACTTTTTCCATTTTTATTCGCAACAAAGCCGCTTTAAAACTCATACAAATTTCAAAAAAGTTATTTCATTTCAGTGATACTTTATTACTTTCATTGTATAAATATTCGAAAAAATTGTAATTAATATTAACGAAACCTTAAAAATTTTAATTTTGATAGAAAGCGTCTTTTAATTAAACGCGAGAGTTTCGTTGACATTTGTACTGGAAAAGTTTTTTTAAGTAAAATTATAAAAGCCAGAGAATATTCATTTATTTTCAGTAGGTATCATAGGTAGCCTTTTAAATTAGCACAGAAAGGATGGAACGAGGAACATTTTACACGTGCTGAGTTTAATTCAATACGCATACCGTTTTATTTATAAGTGATTCACTTTCCGAATTCTTTTTCGTATATAGTCGTGTGTCTAAATGTCAAACAGGATAATATAACCAAACAGAAATCTTTTCGTGTGGAATGTAGATATAACCCACCACTTACGATCAAATCTGACCTAAAATTTCCAACAGGCAACGCTAGCGCCGCGTGCAGCCTTTAGAAACAATATTATAATGTAATCGGCGTAATTATTTTTTCCATTTTCCTCTAATAGAAAGTTTGACAACGATATTAGAACTGTTTCTGCACCTATAAAAACTGTAATTTATTGTATTATAACTATCTGAAGTTATTAATAGTATACCTACATCGTGCAACTAGGGCAGAAAGTTCGCGATTGCAAACGTGTGTGACAGCGCAGAGAAAGCGGCAGTCACACGATTCATTGCGACAGTTTCTTTCGAGTTACACATAGTACTTTTTGTAAACACTGCATTGACAGAATAACTTTAATAAAAAAGTCAATTAAAAACTACTGAACCGATTTATATATATATAGTAATATATAGTATCAATCCGGAAACATGTTGAACGAAATGGCGTCGAAATTTTTCAAATCGGTTAATCTTTCGAAAAAATATGGCTGAGTATACATAAAAAAAATATACGCGCCGACTTTTATTTGTAGTCACTGGCATGCCAAAACCAACTTTTGTCCCTGAAAAATAATGTATAATTACGCACTTTCACTGCATGTATTACAAAAAAAAAACAGTTTTTATTTGAATAAATTATAGAAGAACTGTGTGTATAATAAAGGCTGTTATCTTTCTGCTGTGAAGTTATTGGATCGGAAACAAGTGAGTGAGTCTCCATTACTGATTCATTTACGATACGACACTTGGTTGGTAACGCTGCTGTTCTTCCCCCTTTTATATCTTCTTTTCACACTTTCCTTGTCTATTGCAGGTGTAAAGGTATTTTCCTTGGTGTTGTGTACATATCTGTATTGTGTAGGTTTTTGTTAGTTCCTTCTGACGCATGACGCTTTGAAACCTTATTTTCTATAATTAATGAAAGAGGTGTTTGCTTTGTTCTAAAGAAAATCTAAAATATTCTCGTACAGGCTGATTCTAAAATTGATCATTTTTGTGATCGAAGATCTACAGTTTGCCGATAATATTAGGTATTCTCTTTGATAAATAAAATTATCGACCAATTTTTCAAACAATACATTAGCAAAAATTATATAACTATAATTCACTTAATTGACGTTTCTGTCCCGATGTGGGTCTTCTTCAAAATTGAGCTAAAAAATATTATAAGAAACTAATTTTTAATTAATTTTAAGCTTTTTTTGTGTGCAGTATAACAGAGCTTTTTATATAAAAAACAACACAGTGAGCTTTGATTATTAAGTACGGTCCTGTGTTCCAGGTGTACCAACAGTTGCATAGCCCTTCGTCTGTATCATATTACTGTAGGCGGCTGTAGCGCCTTTACGTTTCATTTTAATTTTATTAAATGTGATTTAGTGTCTTATAAGA
Organism: Xanthostigma xanthostigma; assembly: GCA_963575645.1. Classification (NCBI taxonomy): domain Eukaryota; kingdom Metazoa; phylum Arthropoda; class Insecta; order Raphidioptera; family Raphidiidae; genus Xanthostigma; species Xanthostigma xanthostigma. The sequence goes on along the minus strand of OY754470.1, from coordinate 2,841,287 downwards.
GCTTCTAGCAGCGGAGAGTATTGTGATTGGATTTTAATATTAAATTATAACACATCACTTCCTAATTCAGCGCACTCTTTGCTTTTTCACCAAAAGTAGATATCTTGGCATACCTCCTACGTATACAACGTACTTTTGAAAAAAAAAAACATTTATAGCCTCATAAAGTTAATGGATTTGAATTGAAATTTTCATAAGCGAGTTTTAGCGTCAAGTCAGAATATCCCTTTGCTTTCAATTCTGTAAAGTTTACTATTAGTCTTTTTTAATTTTTTACCAGAAGAATAACTTATTTAAATATGTTTAATATCGTGGATTTACCAAAAATTACGCAGTTGGTTATTTTGGTATACTGTAAATCAAGATGTTCTAAGTATTTCTTTTACTATTCTTTGACAAATAAAGTTTTATTAGTGTATTTGCCATAAGACACTATTGGCGTCGGTCAGACCTAGGGGTTGGACCAAAATTTCCTCGACGTTTCATAGCGTCCTGAATCATTTGGCACTATTTTTGAGAATGAACAAAAAAGGGACCCGTCCCGAGTTCATCCGGGTGCAAAACTGTTCTGGAAATATTATATTTTGACCTTTCCACACTGCAGAACTATCAAAGCACATTGTTTTGATGTATCTCTTAAGATTTGGCCAGCGTTAGCCATGCAACGAATATTGTTTTTTTTTGACAAAACACCGTCATAGTCCCAACGATAAAAAAATAGTAGTGGTAAATATTCGATTCCTGTCAAAATTGACGTTAATTCCAACGAACCCGCGGGCAAAGGCTAGTTTTTTAATACTTGTCTACTTTGAGAAAACTATAACGTGAAAATTAGAAATTTACTAGCAAATGTTGCTAACTTCATTGCATTTTATAAATGAACTTCTTTCAGAACAGGATTATTCAATTACGATGTACATATATAAACTTTCTTTCGATTCTTTTGTAAGTGTATAAAAATCTAATTACATTACTCGGATAATACATTGGTGTAACTAGATTTTGGCTTCTTTGAAAAGATATTTTTCTCTTTTTTCAACGGGCTGTAATTACTTTCTTGCCTTTGATAACGAAAAGCGCTGCAATTTTTTTTTTTTATTATTTTTATGTAGGTATTGCTCTTTTTATATGTAGGTATATATTATAGGCTATCCGTTTCTTTGCAAGAGTATTTGAATATATAAAACACCTATACTATGGTCGTATAGCGAGACCTAGGAATATTGTCATTAAATATTGATCGACTTAAGAAGCCATTGTGTTAATTGTGTAACTTTTTGAATAAATTACCCAAAATTGTATATTGAACGAGTGCTATTAAAAATTTTTTAATCGGAACTAACAAGAAGAAGATTCTAGATAGATGATAAATATATTGTGGAATACAGACGCTTGACAACTTAGGTTATTTGCGTTTACATATAAAGAGCATTCTCACAAATAATAAAATAAATAGAACCCATGAGTTACAAATTATGACCTTCTTGTCCCAAAATCATTTTTAATTTGAAAAATTTTGGAAAATTTCCCAGAAACTTTTTATAGGATATTTAGAAGACATTGTTATAAAAAAATGCGTATATTTTGAAAACCACTGAACTGATTACCTGTCAAAATCAAACGAAAAAAAAATTTTAATCTATAAGTACATCTTTTGGGAGTGACGCACGCATATCAACCATGGGAAAAACTACTTTTCTTTGCATTTTGAGGATAGTACAATCGGAATATACTTTCTTTTCGTGACGGAAAGTCAGAATTTCGTTTTTATTCATTTCCGGATGTAGGTGAGTAACAACGCATTTTTGTTGTTTGAGATACTGATTGTATTGTGAATCGAGTTTGTCACATAAAACTAATGAAATTATAGGCACCCCTCTGCGTTTGAATGTTTGCATTTAATAATTAATAAACACGAACCCTTCATTACCGAATGAGAGCAGCTACATTCACATGTGTGTTTGTGTGTGAGGTAGGTATTGTATTGTCAGGTACCTCGTTCGATGTAATGCCCGGTTTACATTATTCCAGTCCAGCGATCCAGTCCAGTGCTGGACTGGATCGCTGAACTGGATTCGTTGTCTACATTATTCCAGTCATTTAGAAGCCGTTTTCATTGTGAACACTACAGTGACAATGATTTCAAAAAGAGATCAGTTTCGAAAATGTTTCAAACGTGCTCAATCACTCTTGCTACAAGAAGTTATTAATGAGGTTGATAATGAACTAAGAAAAAAGGAACGGAATGGCACTGGATTGGCCGTCTACATTATTCCAGTTGCACTGGATTGATCGCACTGGATTCAAAAGTAGACCGCGAATCCAGTTACTGGACTGGAATGCTTACTGGGTCCAGTGCATTCCAGTGAGGGTTTACATTATTCCAGTTGCAATCCAGCACTGGACTGGATCGCTGGACTGGAATAATGTAAACCGGGCATAACACGAGGGCTTATCAATAAATTTTGGTAACACCGTATATTTAATAATTTACTATATGAATCATTGCTTATCTACTCAATGTGCGGTGAGTAAAAGCAACAAAGCATATTGAAAATACCTATATCTGCGTCTCTTTCTTCGATGTAATTCCCTGATTTCTCCGATGATAGGATTGGTTGATGTACTTGCATTCAATCTGAATAAAGTATTTCTGTTTCAAAAACTTTGTCTTTTTCTATGATGTTAACATAGGCGTACCCAGCTTTTGGCCCAGGAGGGAGCAAATTATAAATTTCTTAAGCCGAGTCCCCCGTGCTTGTTCTGCTCTCCTGAATAAAGTATCTCTGTTTCAAAAACTTTGTCTTTTTCTATGATGTTAACATGGGCGTTACAGCTATTGGCAAATTATAAATTTCTTAAGACGGGTCCCCCGTGCTTGTTTTGCTCTCCTGGATACGGCAGTGCTTACGGCTTAAAAAAAGACAGAAGTATATGTTTGCACCAGTGGCGGATCCAGGATTACGGCAAGGGGGGGGGGGGGGGTCTTGAAAATTTTTTACTCCTTTTGCGGAGAATTCATGAAAAACATGAAAAGCTTTTTTTTATTGCGCAGTAAGATTTTAATTTGGGATTTTTGATTCTCTGGAGGGGGGGGGGGTTTGAACCCGAAAACCCCCCCCGTGGATCCGCCACTGGTTTGCACCCTAACGGTTCGATTGTCTTTTTATTCCTATGCTCAGTATAGAATAAAAGTATATGGGTAACACAAATTAATACAAACATATATAGCTCAAGATAGATTGATAGATTACTAAATTAAACTGCTATAATATTATTAAATTAACATCAGTCATACTCTGTAACGAGACTCAAAGGACTGAACAATTTATTATTTCTTTCGTTGTAGAGCATGTGATATCAAACACGCGGCCCGCCAATACAATGATTGCGGCCCGCAAAAAAAAACGGTTATTATGCAACGACAATATGTCACCATAAAATAGTTTAAATATTATCTACTGTATAAAAAAGAAAAAAGAAGTTTCACTTTAGTAGTGTGTTTTTTTTTGGTGGACACATTAATTAGAAACTCGCGTACAATGAAAGGGGATACCAATTTTTTTTTAAAACTAGCTTCTGGATTTTACTGTATAGTTTCATTACAATTTACAAGATTGTTGGTAATCCTATTGGGGCATAGGCGCTAGTATAGTATCCCATTAGGATAAAGTACAGGACATTGTTGCATATAACGTGCGCGATTTATATACTACCCTATATAGTGATAAAACAGTGATGTTAATGAAGATATAATATTTACCCGGGTTCACAACGAGTTAATGTTAGGCGTTAACATCACGTAAAACGCAGTCATTCACTATATTGTATTATCTATTTTTAGACCGTATACATTTTCAGTCTATTCGAAAAACATTGTATATCAAGCTAAATGAAATGCGCGTTTTTCGTACGAGGTATTTCTTCTTTCTAAATCAACACTTCTAATACGATTTTTGACGTAGTTCAGTTTGCAAAAATTTCGATTCAGTTCTCTATTCGAACGTTCAGAATTTAAGTAGGTTAATATTTTATTAATACAACACTCAAGGTCAGTTGCAGATCACCGCACATGCATAGATAACAAACGTTTAGTGCCTCAAAAAACCAAAAAGAATGCTAGTTTTATTTTTTACGTTTTGTTAATTGAAAACAAAGGGGTAAAAAATGTTTTTTAGTGTTTTGTCACTAAAACATTAAATACTTTTTACTGGATAGCTTCATAATGAAAGCTTTTTGTGCGTTAGTGTATAGAAAGGAGACGTGTATGGCCGGCGAACCGGCCGAGACACGTCCGACCGTGCGGGCCAGAACAGCGTTAATGTCCTCGCGCCGATACAGTCATTGCGATTAACAATAATGAATGCTTGATCTCTTCTCGATAACACGGGCGGAACTGGAAAATCATAGAAACCCGTCGAAATAATGAAACGAGCGGCGGCGCCACCCGGAACTACGCGAAACGGCTCTAGACGTAACGTAATATTGCAATCTAATCGCGTTTAATGTTTTAACTAGTACGTTAAATCAGTAGCAGGACTAAATTCGTGTCATTTGATTGTGAACCGGAATTAACGACCAAATAGAAGGTTATAAAGCGGAGGTGTAATATGAAATGTGCGTAGTTAACATCGAGCTTTATGTCTCCGTGTGATGCGAATAATTTCATCTCAGTCTGTTTTATTGAATCGCTAATTAATTACACTGTTGTTTTCCTTGTCGTAAACACTGGCAACCGAACGAGCGATATATTATTTCATGAATGCTAATGAAAGTCGACCGCGCCGACCCTTAACCCTTCCTTTCCAACGCCTTGCCGAAAATTTACAAACAGCGCGAATACATTTTTCATGTGATGCTAATATCATTACGTTATTGTTTTATTGAAGCAAAATTTGGTTCTTACACATTTTTGGGAAGGCCAGAAAGTCGAGATTTAGTCATTGGTTTCCAAGGCAACAAAAGCACTGAACTTTCTAATCCATTTACTGGCTATACCTTTTCACATATCCGAAAATGTGTAAGAACTAAACTTTTAAAGATCTAATAATAGAACAATTTTTGTTTGAAACTTTTTTTTGTATATCTAATAGTTCTCGAGCTTTTTGCAGAAACACATCCGCACACCCCCATTTCCTTCGGAGGCTAGATCTCACGTGTCCTAATAAAGTGGCAAAGCAATGGAACTGAGCAAAGCATCCCTATAATAGCATCCTTTTATTATGTTGTAAAAGTGTCTGAATCACCGAAAATTATTTTCGAACCGCACTACAGCTATTTGGACATGGAATGGCTGTGCATAGTTGCAGTTCGTTTTGCATGTTTTGTAGATATTTGCAATGACAACATCGGTTCGCCAGATCGCGAACTAACACGTAATATTCATACTATTACATTTTCTCACTTCGATACGCTTCGTTTAACAGACGTTGAATATGCTAGGTATTCAAGCAGTTACAATAAGATGGAAAAAGAAAGACACATATTACGTTCACTTTGTATAAACGAGACAGATATAAATGGTTGGTTTATGTAAACTGTGAGAAAAGTACGTATTGTGAAATGTAAACCAATCCGTGATGTTCGATTTGTTGTGGTATATTATGGGCTAGATCATTTTATGAAGGGTCTAGTTGAAAGATGTTCTAAATTGTTATTTCAGGGTCTTGGGTTCAAGCCCCACGTCGGCGAATATATTTTTATTTTTTTTTTATTTTCTACATTGCTTTCTTCTATAAGGCTTACATTTCAATTTTTTAAAATTTTATTACGACTAATTAAAATTAAATAAATCTAATTAATAGCTCATTTGAAAACTGTTGCAACTATAGGTACCTATATAAAAATAATTTTCCTACAGTGTTTTCAATTAAATATTATATTAAAAGAAATTTATTACTTAAAAAAAGTATAAATACTGCTTTTTAATGACAAAAACTTTTGAACGGTAACTCCGATCATTATGAAGTTTAGACACAACATTCATCTCGGTAAACTAAGATGAATGTACGTACTCATGTCCCTTCCTTCTCCATTCGTTCTTTTGCACCCGGGTGAAACCGGGCGGGACCGCTAGTAATATAATATTTATGTTTTTAAATATGAATATTTATTTTGGAACCGTACTGTAAGCTTTTCGATCTTGCAGTACAGTCTTTTACATGCTTGCGAGAACATTAATGAAAGACTGATTATCGTCTTGCGTTTTCTAAAACTTCATTATTAATTCATACGTGCTATTACCGTACACAACAGGCACAAAAGTAAACATTTACGTATTCCATGAATAAGTTAACATTATACTTGATGGTCAGAAACCTTAAAACACCGCACTTCATTTTACTGTGAGGCTATGTCAAAAGCGGCCATTAAAAGTCACAACTTTTTAACTATACAATCTTTCACGAGGGTCAAAAGAAAGACAGTTTCTCTAGTAGGGAAAATATGCAACCTTTTTTAGAATAGAGACATACATCATTATTTTCTTGTTTATTTTTATAGTCGTCCAGTAAAAATTCACTCTCGTCAGTTTTTCATAACGCGCCAAAAAAGTATAACTTCAAACCCCGCGGAAAAGTTTTTAATACTTATATGAAAAAAAAAAATGTTTGATTGCTTCAAATAAGCGCTTGATTATTATTATCGAATGAAGTGTTTTTTTTTCTTTTATTTTCGTAGTTTGGATAGACATTTGTTCTATGATTAAATTTTGTTTGAATAAATGTATAGTTTTTGAGTCATTCGCTATCGTAAACGTAAAGAGAAATTTCTCAAATCGGCTTAAAAATTCACTATTCGCAATTTGCTTTTGAAATATGACACGTTTGCTTCTGACATTTGAATTTTAATACTACGCATTATTGTATTGAATTCAGTTATTGTGAAAATACATTTAACTTTGTTGTTCGCAAAAGTTCTTAAATCATGGAATTTCAAATTATTCGCTCCATTGTCCTGAAAAGGCTTTAATTCGCAAATCATTAACTTATATATTATACTGGATGCTTCCTAAAAAATATTGAAATGCTGTCTCTTAATGTGGGCGTTAATGTCGCCCACGTGACATGATACTGTTTCTTGATTGGTCCATGCTCAAAACAATCCGACGAACAAGCAAGAAAATAGTCCCAGTTTTAATTTTGAGTCTTGTCACATCGCAGGCGATCCCGCAGTGACGTCATTTCAATCTTCGTAACCCGCACGGCAGCCAGCCCAAGTCCCAGCCACAAAACTAGCTTCGTGTGCAGCGGATTTGAGATTTACCCGGGCCAAGTTGAACCAAACATCTAGTTTACTTTTAATAAACTTTTTTTAACAATAGCGGTTGAAAGTAAAGCGCTATGAAAATAGTTCCTGCATTTTTGCTGTGTAGTAATAAAAATTAAATTTCTTCTGTACATTTACGTATTAGATTCGCGCTTGTTCTTTAATATTCCTTTGTTTTTGCATGACTTACTTTTGATCTCGTATAAGCACGATGTTCAAATATGCAAACCTTACCTCCTTCATTTAATTAAATTTTTCCTACAACTAACTTTAGAGTAGTTAAAAGTAAATTTATAAAAGCACAAAGTCGGTTTATAGACCTATGAGTTTTATTAAATATTTTAACGTTTTCTCAGTATTTTTTATACGTACGTGCTACTAGTATTATTATTTTTTTTTTTACTTTTATATATCAATGCGAAGATGCAATGTTCGCATTACATGTAGTTCTTTTTTGCCATGTTGCAGTTAACTCGCGAAGTATGTTATAAAGATGCAATAATTATTTTAAGTACTCGTATATCTGAGATATTCTTATATTTTTCCATATATCGCAATTATTTTTATTTTCATGTGTCATATATATTATGTTAAAATTTTAGTTTAAAATTTCTGTACTTACCAAATATTTGTAACCATATTATTGCATATTGTAACAATTATTATTATTTTATTCAACATATTTATTAACGTAAGTTTGTAACATGAATATTATTTATTCAACACGCGTGAGTAATATATAATTTCAATATGTTTGGTTTTTTTTTTCCTTTTTTCCCATAAGAGAAATCTATTTATTTAAATATGTTTGTCAATTATTGTAGGCTACTAAACACAAATCATGCAGTAGGTTGTCTTAGTACACTGTATAAATTGTTTGTAATACTTGCTGTTTTTTTTACTTACATATGACAATAAAGCTTTATTATTATTATTATTATATAATTTCGGGGCCCTGCTAAATTCGGGAGAAATAATAAATTACTTCATGTTGACGTGTACAGTGCTAATAATGAGCCGAAACTGTACGATAATGTATTACTGCATAGTTTCTGGACCAATAGGAACGCGGTAGCGAGCCGAAACTGTATGGTAATGAATTATTACTGCATAGTTTCTGGATCAATAGGAACGCGGTAGCGATTTGTATATTATATGAAAACAGCATCACAATTCAGCGAAAGTCAGGGCCATCTTGTGTGCATCGAGGGCGGTGGGTACGTCAATCAATGAAGTGATTTATTATTTTTCCCTCTTTTATCAGAGCCCCGATTTCATATTACTCGTGCTAGTTGAATAAAGTATTATGTGCGACCATTGATCGAAGAGAATATTCCACTCACGTGTTACCGCACTCGCTACGCTCGTGCGGCAAATTTCACGCTCATGGAATCTTCTCCTTCTCTCACTAGTCGCACAATATACTATTTTCAACACATTTATTAATTTTAATTTTTTAACATAAACACTACTTCCTAGTTCATACGCTCCGCTGCCATCTTGCCTCTGTTTTTCTACATGACCACCAGAGTACACCAGTGGCGGCGTGGCTTTTTAAGACGTGGTGTTACAATATTTGTTATTAGTATAGCTAGTGGCAAAATGTCGATGTACAGTATAAAAAAACGTTTAGATATAAATTTATAAGCTTATTTCTTGTAGAGACAATAGCTCTGTTCCAACCTCTTTGCGAACGGTAATATTATCATCACAGCCATGCGCAGTAGCTAAAACGTGTTCCAACCGAGATTAGAACGGTTCTAGAACTGTCCTTTAAGACACAAAACGGTGCAAAATCGAAGCATGTCGCACAAAACCGATACAAAACTGTGACCATAATATTACCGTTCGCAGAGAGATTGGAACATAGCTAATACATATATAATATTTTGACAAACGAACGCAGTACACGGCAGAGAATCTAATTATTTGAATGACTTTTTCAAGTGATTTTTGAACGCGTCCCACATTTTTTACAGTCAAATAAACAAAATCTGTACTTACAGGGTACTTGATCGAAATACACGTATTCATTATTGATGTACAGATCGAATTGGCGGTTTATATTTTTTTAGTGTATTATTTTTTATTCGTTGCTCAGCGATTGAATGTAATTCAAGTGTTTGCTTTGTTCGTGATTTTAATGTTTAGTGATGTACAGCCGAGCCGTAGAATGACAAACAATTTTGATAAGGTGGGCAACTGTTCGAGTGCAGGAAGGTGTCCGGTTTAAAACAGACAAACAGACGCACAGATTTATTTCCAAAAATGTGTGTTTTGATGCAATTTCACATTTATGATGTTGGAATGGTAAAATAGGTCAAATATTACAGTCAATATTTCGACAAATTACCTCCTTTACCCCCCTTATATCTACGCCCTTGATTTGAATAACATAAATAAATAAGAAAACTTATTTTATCTTTTTTCTTTATCATATAAATGGGGACTATTTTAAAGAAGAACCACCCCGCTATTTAATATAGTTCTAAGTTCAATATGGCGAATACTCCAAGATGGCGGATTACATTTTTCTTAATAACCTCCTTGAAATGGGTACCAGATTAAAAAATTTGAAGAGTGGAATTATATGTTCTTACTCCTATAACACGTCCTTTGTATAATTTCATTCGGAGGTAGCGCTGTGTCCTCCTCCTATTCGAAAACGACAGCTTTCATTATGGACCAGCTAAAAAAACGAATTTAAAAAAAATTACTCGACGCTTTTCTGCAAACTGCAATTTCAGTCGCCTAAAAATGATTAAAAATTAAATTTCAATCATGTAGCGATGGCCCTGTCTGGATATCGCAGTGTCAATAACTGGGTGACATGTTGACAGTCACAATGTCACATCTATAGATATATAGGTACATGGATGTCAATTTAACCAAACTAAAATAGAAAACAGGGCCGTCGAAGTCTGTCCCATGAAATGTTTATATTCACTGTACTTTATTTTACATTGAATGTTTATTCTTTTTAACAAAACAAATCTAATTTACGAATCACAATATATGTGAACGAGAGAGGACCCGAAAGTATATGGCGGTGAGTAAATTAGAGAGTTTCATTTCTATCGTGTGGTCTAAATTAAAGTATTTTAATGCTCAATCGCTATTCATAGTTCAGTTTTATATAAATGTATGAATGAGAGAGTATTTATAACAAACTAGCCGGTCTGTTCCGGTTTCACCCGGGTGCGATGGATATAATTCTGCAAAATGAATTTCGTTTCCGGCCCGTCGTCTGAACTAGTATAGCTTTGAGCGAAATCAGATGTCACTACTTGGTACTAAAACAGTTTTTTGTTTGCTTCTGCACTAATAACGTTTAGTATATTCTGTGAGATGTCGCTACATGTTACTAAAACAGTTTTATTTTCACGGTAATTTTGTACAAAATATATAATGAAAACTATACTTTAGCGTAAGTTTGGATCAGGCAAGACACATTTACAAAATTTCATTAAAATCGGTTCACTGGTTTTGGAGATTAGCGCGGACGAATATCGTGACGCGACATTTTTATAAGATTGAAAAATTGGTAATAGAAAAGCCGGGCAGTCCATGACGCTTGTCTTGCAGTCAAAATAGATTTTATATCATTTGGGAGGATGAAATATTATGTTGAGTGTATTGAGGGGGCTGCGAAAATGAAGGAACTTCATAAATTACCCATAATTCATAGCAGTCATAAACTCACCCCTGTGTTCAACCGTCCTAAACTCGGCAATATAAAAACTGCGTTGTTGCAAGATTCTAAACTAGAAAGCGCTTGAAAGTGTAAACTTTTAAACATGTCGAGCTTCATAGTATTATTTATTCATAAATTACTGTAACCACCCCTTTTTTACCCTCGATCTTCTGACTTTACTGTTGTTAGTTGAGCCAGTATATTTACGTTGTTGAATTTGCATTATTTATTTATACCTGCAATGAAAACAACGCCCATTTTATCAATATAACGAAGTAACTGAAATAGTAATTAATACACTTCACATTGTAAAATGACAAGCTTTTACAGTTGCTCTTTATTAACTCATTGAATACATTTTTAAGTTTGATAAATATAAAAGTAAGATACGAGTATAGTACGCGCCACGGATCTAAAAGGTTCGGAAATTAGTCACAAACAACGTCGCAAAGGCACATTTTAGAGCCGTTGTGACTTTAACCACCTCCCAGCTACCTGCACGGAACGTGCGCTCGTCGGTGATTGGCCGTGATCGCTCGTTGCCTTTGTCACTTATCGCTTTCCTGCTTTAAAGTACAGTCGAGTACGCTATTGTCAAGTTGTTATTGTTATTTTAGTTTTGTTGAGTTGCGAGTTTGTAGTTTTTCAACAGACTGTACAAGCGCAAGCCCGCATTTGCATCTAACTTCCGAGCCTTTTAGATTCGTGGCGCGTATTATATGTAGATTTTGCGAAAGTTTTGGTATATAAAAAACTATTTGAAAATAATTAGTTTCCCTGAAATTCTTATCTTTCGTACAGAAAAATAATTGAGTTGAGAGACTTTCTGAGATTTCACGTGCGTAATTTTTTCAGATGTGAAAATTCTAGTGTTATAATAAATTGTTCGAATACAGGTTGTTTCGAATACGAATCCAGTGATTTCACCACTACGTCACTCATACGGACAAACACATTTTAAAACGATTATTAGATTTTGCTATAACCGTCTATCATTGTATGTATATGCAGACATTCTTAGATTTTCAGAATATTGTGTTGCTTTGATACAATTCGATTTTTATCTTCCGTTCGTTTCTGTTACAAGGAGAGAGTATAACTGAATTTTCCCCACAAGTAGACTGCAATTTATTTGACATGAACTCTATCAGCCATCAGTGAACAGTGCATTTTCCGTAAGTGCAATACGGTTACACGTTGCATGTGCCGGCTGAACAGTTATCTTTTTTCCCAGAATGTATGAGCAGAAATAAAAAGATGGATTCACATTCAACTACCTATATTTATTTTTTGCGTTTTGATAGTCGTTTTTGGTACCTGTTTTAAAATGAAAGTCAAGCACATTTAAATTTTATTAGTCGTGGCAAAAATAAATATACGCTTTTGATGTTAGCTACTTTAATGTTTCAATTTTATTAATAACATGCTTCTTTCATATTTTCCGCGCAGTATCTTTATTTAAATTGTATATTAAAAACTATTATTCAGAACTTTATGTACATAGTTAGAGAGCTGACGCGCAAAAAAAAACATGACGACCCAACCTTCTGCCGCTTGGTACATAAGATGTTTAAGTAATTTAGGGCATTTTTGTATATGATATATAGGCGGAATCTCGACTAATTTTTAAGATAGGGGGGATAAACAATGTCAAAGGTGGTAAAAAAGAGTTAAAAATTAAAAAAAATTTGCTGCTTCGTTTTTAGGTTCTGTTAGAGCCAAGTGAGCGGGAAATACCTGTGGCAGACATTTTTGACCAATTGCATGCTCCCCAAGCCACTCCTTTCTGATCATAAATCCATTTTCTGGGGAGCGTGCAATTGGTCAAAAATTTCTGCCGCTGGCTTTTCGCGGCCATTTGGCTCTAACAGAACTTAAAAACTAAGCGGCAGATTTTTTTTTAATTTTAACCCTTTTTTGCCACCTTTGAACATTTTTATCCCCCCTATCTTAAAATGGGTCCAGATTTCGCCTATATATCGTAGAAGAAAAAATGCTCTAAATTACTCAAATAGCTTTTGAATATGTACCAAGCGGCAGAAGGTTAGGACGACGTGTTTTTTTTGTGCGTCAGCTCCCTAGTAATGAATATGATTTAATTGTTGATATGGTAGCTATAAGGATTGCATTACAGAAAATCGTTCCACATAAAATAGACCGGGCGCCTATGAGAGGTTCGTATGCTTTTGATGTGGAATGATTTTTTGCAATGCATTAATGATTTCCATAGCTACCATATCAGCAAAACTTTAAAAGAAATTCACTTGTTAGCGTCTCGTCTGGCTAATAAATAGACATCCTCGTTATCTCGTCTCGAATTTCGAGACGAGAAATTTTGCAAATCTCGTGCATCTTAAAAGTTTTAATATTTCAGTAAGTTACCTCTCTTACAGAGCAGCAGAAATAATGTATCAATGGACTCCTCAAGACTGAAACCCTTACGTAATTTTTCTACTGAAGTTTGCCAATAAAAAGTTATACAATCCTAACGACTGAGTCATTAATACTGTTTTCCAGGTCATTAAAAACAATTTATTCGAATATATTTTATATTATCAACATCGTAAATAGTTGGATACTATATTTCGACTGAGATTTCTGTCGAGTGAATAAAATGGTCGATGGATTCAGTTTGTCGGTCAAAATGTGGCCTGTATAACGTGGTTCGTTTATCGGGCTAAGCCCATTACTTCATGTCAAACAAGACCGCTAATTTAATATCAGCGAGTCATGCGATGTGTTAGTAAAGCAGAAACCTACCTGTCTGTTAGTGTTTAAATTTTCTAAACCAGACACGTAAGGTTATAGTTCGTCGAATTAAACTGGGAGTTAATATACAATCATTTTATGTGTAGCCTGATTGGTAAATTGAATTAATATTTGGTAAATCGTAAAATTAAAAAAAAACCAGTGTGCTTTAGACCACACGACTGAAGTAAAACTTCTTCCTGCCATAATTTGTTATTATTCACCCGAAAATTCACAAAATACGAACTTTAAAATGAATTTACAATTTTATTCACTTTTAACGTAGAATATTTAATGTATTGAACAAAATATTACTTTTTTCAGTCACCCGATAGCGCCACTGGCAAGTAAAGTATGTGTCATTCTATTGTTAGTACTGCAACTTACGCTATAGGATAGTTTTTATTAAATATTTTCCACAAAATTACGGCGTTTTCTTAAAAAAAAAAACTGTTTTAGTAACATGCAACGACATCTGATAGAATTTAGTCAAAGCTATTAGTTCAGAAGCAAACAAGGAAATTGTTCTAGTACCAAGTATGACATCTGTTAGCTATTAGCTCAGAAGCAAATCTGGTAGAATTTGCTCAAAGCTATTAGTTCAGACGCCGGGCCGCAAACGAAAACCATTTTGCAGAATTATATCTATCGCACCCGGATGAAACCGGGACGGACCGCTAGTATATTTATAAAACAAATGCATAACAAAAATAAACATATGTGTAAATGTGTATGTATTTTTTTGTCGCGCTCAAGGTTTCTCTTATAAATCCCCGCTTGTGAATCATTTTCCCCTTTAACGTCACAGAATATTGCTAAATAAGTTTTGCTTCAAAAGGAAAGTGTGAATCATAACGAAGAAAGCCGTGTTTCTGGAAATTCTCCGTGTTATAAGCAGTCAAGTAAATAACGTGCCAGTCAGAGCTATGCACAGAACACCGCAAAAGCTCAATGGAAGTTTCTCTATGCACGATATGTGCAGAATTAGCAATTTAAAACGTAATTGTTTCTTGAGATGACGCTGCTGTACAACTGACAGTAGGTACCTCTATACAGACGTTCTATAGAGAAGCTTTCGTCTGCATTGTTCAAACTAAAAGATGCACCCGATGGCCCCTTTTCAATTAAAAAAGACTGCTGTATGTACGAGTACATATAGTCGCAGTTAAAGTACAAAGTGGTGTAATTCAAAATTAAAAAATAAAAGCATAAAACCCAATATGCGCGCTGCTAGCACTGCAAGGAAAAAATAGATTATATTGATACTTAGGTAACTACGCACACTGCGCAGAGGAACGCAGCAAAGTGAAGCATCGCGATTTCTGATTTTTTTTAACTTCTCAGTACGTTGGGAAATTAACTCGAAATCAAAAACAAATTTTTATATTTAAAGGTCACTACACCATACTAAATAGCAGTGATGGCGAAATTATGACCCGCGGGCCAGACACGTGTTTATTTCTATAAACTCATTTTTATCTATCTATACTAATATATAAAGCTGAAGAGATTGTTTGTTTGTTTGTTTGAACGCGCTAATCTCAGGAACTACTGGTTCAAATTGAAAAATTTTTTTTTGTTGAATAACCCTGCATTTATCGAGGAAGGCTATAGACTATATAAAATCAGGCTACAACCATTAGGAGCGGAGCATTAATGAAAAATGTTGCAAAATGTATCTCAAAAATAAGCTTCTATTCAGGTAAAATGCACTACCTAAATATACTCATATTAGCATTGTCAGAATACAACGCCGGCTAGTTCAATCGGTAGAACACACGACTGTCAATACGAGGGTCGTGGGTTCGAGCCCTACGTTGGGCGAATATATTTTTATTTTATACATTGCTTTCTTCTAAGGCTTACATTTAAATTTATTTTAATTTTATTTAATTAATTAAAAAAAATGTATTATTAACTTTAAAAAGTATAAATACTGCTTTTTATCGACAAAAACTTTTGAACGGAAACTCCGATCATCATGAAATTTGTACACAACATTCATCTCGATAAACTAAGGTGAATGTGCGTACTCATGTCCCTCCCTTCCCCATTCGTTTTTTTGCACCCGGGTGAAACCGGACGGGACCGCTAGTATCCTAATAAAGGACCGAGCGAGACACATTTACAAAATTAAATAAAATCGATTCAGTGGTTTTGAAGATTAGCGTGAACGAACATCGTGGCACGAGATTTTTATATATATAAAGACAAACACTTATAATAAAAAAGAGAACTAATAATGTAGACAAAAAGCTTCAATTTATAAAGAAAACTGTAAATCGGTTGGGTAGGGAACGGTGACGAATCGGGAAAGAAAACCGCTTGCGTTTTAAATGTATAGATATTTATTTTTTTGCTTGACTAAGTTCCAAGGTATCCTGTGGGACGTTGTTAACCTGTTGTAGAAAGTTCACGGCTCTCCAGACTGACGTCTAGCTCTACGAAAAGCAGACAACGATTATTCTGTGTCGGTATTCGTTTCTACAGTATTCGGTCTTTTCGCGAAAACAGACACGGCGCGATATTATTATACATTTTTCTCGCTCTCGCTCAACTGTTTTACAACGGCATTATGTTGCATTTCGTTTTATATTCTGACAGATCTATTCCTTTTCTAATAAAAACATTGCTGCAACAGCATTGTTAAATGAATTTAATTAAGTTAAAAGTTTCTACTTTGCCAGAACATTGCGGAATATGTACAGCACCGTAGAACATTTTTCCATTCAAGTTTCAGATTTTTTAAAGTATGTGGTGTGCATTTAAATATCGATTTTTCACAAATTGAAACTTAGAGAGTTTGAAAATAAACTTATTGAAAATATTGAGTATTTATCAGTGTTCAATTTTTATTTTCTTAAGGGCTCACATACGCCTGCGTGCGTTGAAAACCTAGTCAATTTGAAAAAAAATATTATAAAGGTTATATAACTTTTGAACTACTTTTTTTTTGTTTTGTTGTTTCTGTTTTGTTTTGTAATACTATTGTATAATTTGTAAGGTGGCAATGATCTAGTTGTCGACCCATGTTTAAAAGAAAAAAAAACTTTTGAACTTTAAAAAGACAGCTATTTGGAACCAGCCTGTTTTTGTCTCCGGAAAGGGACCTACGACAACTTTTAAGCTATTCAAATGCGATAGATTTTTTCATTCAGAAACTATATATGGCATCTTATAGTTTCTCAAAAATTAAACGACCATGTTTAACATTCTTTTGCAAAATAGAACACAATGTAACGCAATTTCATTAAAAAATAAACGACTTGTGTAGTTTCACGAATACTTATCTGTTTGTAATCCACAATTGTGTTCTTTACGGCCCTGTTTTTTTTCACACAGGTGTACATATTATGCAAGACACAGATCTAGATTTTTGATTACAAATAATGCATTTTTGTTTTATATAATAGTAATTTGTGTTAAGAGAGATGCTATTTTCTTTTACACAGTACTGTACAAACACGAATGAGTTTATTTAGAATATTTTTATTGTAGTGTGAAATTTTCTCTGATTGTTTTTTTTATTCTACAGAATATAAATCTTCATCAGTTGCAAACATGCAAATAAAAATATGTGTATTCATTAGCTGTTTGGTTTTGCAATTAATGTTAACGATGTATTATGAAACTGTCTTCTCGAATGTTTTGCATCCTGAAGCCGCACTGCGCCCGCCAAGAGGTACAAGCTGATCGATCAAACGATCGAAACATTATGATACGATCACTTAACCTGTGGGTCGCGATCGACCCGGGTCGCAAGAACTGATCGATCGACACACGTCTACCGCCAACAGTCTTGCCCCTGCTATATTACAAAAGCTGTAGTCGGCGTGAACATTGCTTTTCGGTTTCATTAAAAACAAAATTAAACCCCTTTCAAAAAAGCGTTATTAAAAAGCGTAAAATAACAAAATTTTGAGGTTGACACCAATTACCTAAATACATAAAACGTGATAATAATTAAATTAGTGCCGACCTTAAAACTTCGTTATTTTACGCTTTTTAGTGACCCTTTTTTGAAGGGGATTCAATTAAAAAAACGTTTTTTTGGCACGATGTATATATTGTGTCATTCTACCTCCAAGTGATTTTATATTAAATCTTGATTGAAAATTATTAGGATGAGAGAAATAATTGCAATTTTCCGTGCCTTTGGTTATCCTTAAGTACGGTTAATTTTATCGGACCGATGCCAAGTAATAAATAAATTGAGGTTCGGTTTTAAAGGGGTATTAAACGGTCAGACCCGGTCGCATATGTATCGATTTATAAGGATATAGAGTTCGTTTTACTGCAAGGCGTTCTGTGCAGATGTCTTTTTAAACCCTCATTTATTTCTTCTAATCCTTGCGGTTTTAGGATTTCCAATAGCCTTCAGCTTATACACCGTAATATTACTGTATTTTTTACCTACACCCACTCATTCTCTATCTGTCATTCGAATCCTGTGTGATTAATAATAATTAATCAAACGGATGATATATCTCCGATGTTGGACACAAGTGCGCCTCGATATTGGGTGAAGGAAAGTCGGGAAGCAAGATCTGCGCCCACTGGAGCGCGAAGAAGAAATTAATACTCCACACATGTTACCCGATTTCAGAACAAACTGATTAGGCGAAATCAGTTTATCCTGAACAGAGTATAATAAATATTTTAGTATTACTTCATTTAGAAGTTAAAAACAATTTTTTTACTAGAAATCGACACTCCTGAACATTTCAGGATATTTTAAGATCATTTAAAGATGTTATATAAAAAAAATCGAGCCGACGTACGATTTTCAAAATTTTGCAATTTTTTTATTTTTCGAAATATATTTTTGTTCACAGCCCCAAATATCTTCTTTAAAATGAACTTTGGTCTATTTCTGTAACTATAATAGTTTTCAAGATATTTAAAAAAAAATTGGTTGTCTGTAAAGTCGGTTTACGGACGATAGTTTTACGTGATAACGTATTCCGTAATACATAACCTAAATTCTACATATAATAATTATAATAATTCGAATCTATGATATTGCATCTTTCGCTTCAAATTTAGGTTAATTTTATTTATTAAATTACTCACCATATAATATAATTGTTTTTTTTTAACTTTCTTTGTATTTATTTTAAGTCTCAAAGATTAGCTGTCATAATATTTATAAAACAATTGTTTCACTGTTTATAATATAAAATTCCAAAACCTACTTACAATATTTAAGTATTTTCATACGTCAAAAAATTGATTTTTATAATGATAAAATTTGTATGAAAACGATTTTTTCGAGAGATGAGACCTAGCTAAAACGATTTTTTGCCCCCCAAAATCCCTTTTCAGTAAATTTCATCCAAATCGTTAGGGCCGTTTTCGAGAAAAGCACGCACAGGGTCAGGCGGAACGTTACGCGTTACGCGTTACGAACGTTAGGCGTTACACTTTTTCGTGCATGCAGCCGGTGTTTTATCAATTTATAAGATTGGTGATTCATCAATTTATAAGACGTTATCACGTCAATAAACTTGAAAAATCTGAAAAATGGTGAAATCAATTTTTAATTTTTTTCCTTTGGCAGAACTTCGTTTTATAGTATAAGAAAACTCCTCACCAAAAAGTGGTTGATTCCAATCAGTGGTCGAGTTGGAATGACCCAATTAGATGAATGCTCGATTTTTGGTACAACTTTGCAAGTAGATTCAAGAGAAAAGCAGCTGTGAATTTCACATAGTACCAGTAAACGGAACATAGAAATACCTATTTATCAAATCCTTTTAGAAACTATCTTAGATTTAAAATAAGTTTCACTGTATTTTAACGATTAATTATTTTAATCCGGAGAGTGTTGAGGATTCCACTGTAATATAAAGGAGAATTTGTTTCCTTCTAACTGCACTTTCGGCTCGACTACTTTGTCACGATCACAGCACAGCTACTTATAATCACATCAATTTTTCTTGTTTTCGGTTTATTTCAGTCCGCGCAGTTAATGGCCGCATTAAAGCTCGATATCCGCTTTAACCGGTGTGTTCCATCCGGTTCCTCGCTCTTAAGTTTTCTTACCCTTGCGTTTCTCCCTATCATCTCTCCTTCAGCTATTGTTTCTTTCCGTACCAATCGAAATTCAGGGATGGGTTGTCTCTTGAAATGTGATGATTGATGTATTTTGTACAGTAAAAAAAAAACAACTCGATGTGTGTGTCCTCTCTCCCTCGGCATCTACTATTAGTAAGTAATAGCTTTGAGCAAATTCTACCAGATTTGCTTTTGAACTAACAGCTTTGAGCTAATTTTATCAGATGTCGTTACTTGATACTAAAACAGTTTTTTTTTGTTTGTTTCTGAACTAATAGCTTTGAGCTAATTTTATCAGATGTCGTTACTTGATACTAAAACATTTTTTTTTGTTTGTTTCTGAACTAATAGCTTTGAGCAAATTATGTCAGATGTCGCTGTATGTTACTAATACAACAACACCGTAATTTTGTACAAAATATTTAATAAAAACTATTGTATAGCGTAAGTTGGATCAAGAGAGACACATTTACAAAATTTCATTAAAATCGCTTCACTGGTTTCGGAGGTTAGCGCGGACGAAGATCGTGACACGAGATTTTTATTTATGTAAAGATAAGGAGCGATCGATTCTCAGTTGCTATTTCTACCACCGTGAACGCGATCTGTCAGCTACCCCTGGCCTCTACGTGTAAATAAATGATACGCGTTTTAAAAAATTACCACGACTAGTTGAAAAGCATTTATATTATTATATGTTCACATTTTAAAGCATTTATGTTAAACGAAACAAAATAAATAAGGTTGAGTTTTTATGACGCTCAAATTGCCTTTACTGAAATGCAATATAAAAAAAACTTAAGTGATAACAGGCTGTAATAGTACCAACATATAAGGTTTTTATGAACAAAAACACTATAATATAACAAAACAAATTTGTCCCCAAGGGTACAAAACAATTAATGCTTTTGTGAATGTCCATTAATCATGTTTTGTTGATAATGTGTACAAAATGACCAGTGTAGTGTGTTTTTGGCTCAAATGGATTTTAATATTTTACGTATTTTATTCACACCGAATGGTGAATATGTACTGTTTTCTAAAATAAATAAATAAAGTCGATATATTTATGCGTAACCATCATAGCTGGGAAATATCTCGTATTTAATAAATAAAATTATCGACCAAGTTATTTATTGAAGAATTCTAATCAGACGTTAAACAAAGATTTAAATCTTGTATTTAAGATCGATTTTTTTTCGAAAATTCGCATTATAAAAAAAAAACCTTACGTCTTTCAACCACTTTTTGGGAACCTCTCCTCCGTCTCTACTACTGTCCTCATAACAATAGCTAAAAAAAGCTAAAAAAGAACAAGATAAAAATACGCGTAAATTTAAAAATTGTTCGTAGAAATCAGTCGAAACATACCTAGGTAAAAAATGTAGCTCCCTCTAAAAATTTTTTTTGCTGGTTGTGCTACTGGCTAAAAGTATTATTTTAGGGAAATTAAGTAGCTTTATTAAATTGATAAAATGTAGTGTAGGTGCCTAATGATAAGGTCTTGCCCAAGGCACCAAAAAAGCTAGTTACCGCCCAGCCACTTTCTTTTTTAGCTTCGAGTCATGTCGAATAAAACCTAGACGATTCAGTGAGTGCCCTGCTCTAAAGTCATAATATATTTAATAATTTACTATATGAATCATTGTCTATCTACTCAAAGCGTATCGAAAATTTATCTGCGTCTCTTTCTTCGATGTAATTCCCTGATTTCTCCGATGATAGGAATGGTTGATGTAATTGCATTCAATCTGAATAAAGTATTTCTGTTTCAAAAACTTTGTCTTTTTCTATGATGTTAACATAGGCGTACCCAGCTTTTGGCCCAGGAGGAAGCAAATTATAAATTTCTTAAGCCGAGTCCCCCGTGCTTGTTCTGCTCTCCTGAATACGCCAGTGCCTACGGCGTAAAAAAAGACAGAAGTACATGTTTGCACCCTAATGGTTCGATTGCGATTTTATTCCTATGCTCAGTATAGAATCATATATATTAATACGCTAAGGTTAAAGATGTTTGCCTCCCTTTTTAGAAAAAACCTCAGAATTTCTCCACATAAATTATATATCATTTTACAGATAATTGCTTGCTCTACATAGACAACTAAAAAATGTATTATTGCTTTTATTTTTGTAAAATTAATTAAAATACAGCAACGCTGAACAACGTCTGCCATCTGACGGCTTTAATTTTGAAACCACGTCAACACTTCGATCTGTCATCTGACCTCCATATTGTAATACAACAGACACAATACTGCATACTGCCATCTAACGGCTTTAATTTTGAAACAGCGAGCAACGCTGAACAACGTCACAGCAATGCTGCATGATGCCATCTGACGGCTTAGCTCAACGCTTTTGCTACTTGCGCATATTATGACAATTTTAGTAAAATATTTCTTCGATCTGTCATCTGAGCTTCATATTGTAATACAACAAAAAGAAGAACATTATAAGCAGTGTGCAAAATTAGAAACGCATTGAATACCTGCAATCATATTTAAAAAATAATTTTGTAAAGTGATAATTATTATACTTATTTAGTGCGAATAATTCGCACAGGTCACACTAGTAAAAGTATATATGTTTAAAGTAAACGACACATCCCTTGTTTGGAGACGTTGAAATAGGCATAGAGGATGGGTAGTGGCGTCGCATGGGACTGTCTGCTTTAATTGCACTGACGGAGTATTTTTAACAAGTTATTACGAACACGAAATTGCAATACGAATGAATTGAATTCTCCCGAGCCACATTGCTGTAGCAATGTACCTTCAGCCTTTGCACCTAACAGATAATAACAAAACGAGTTCCCTATTTTGTTTTGTTAAATTTTAATTGATCACAATTAATTATTGTCGTGTACATATTACAGGGCCGAATTTGAAGAGGACCAGAACATACTTCTAGAAATTATTATTTTTAACTTTTTTATAATCCCAATGTAAAAATTATTACCTACTGCCAGTGCTTCGTTATTGATTTATTTACTTACTTTGATTCAACAGGGGGCAAAAAATGAATTATCCGAAATCTCGAATTAATGTTGTTTATTTATTTATTTATTGTAAACTATTGGTGCTCGACAACTAAGGTCAATAACGTTTAATTACATTAAAATGAAGTATAGGACATTATAAAACATCAATATGTATCATTATATTATGTATCGCTATATTTATGTATACAGTGCTAGTGGCTAAGCGCCGATGCACATTTTGTTTTGTTAATAAAAAAAAAAAAAACATCAATGACATTGCCTGGATAGGATTTGAACCAACGACAGTTTGACTCAAAGGCTAGCGCACAAACCCTTACACCAAGCCAGTGTTTCCACCTTAGGGTATTTTCCTCTAAGAGATCAAAAATACTAAGAGTATTGTTATTTGCCAAAAATAATTAATTTTAAAAATTTAGGGAAGGTATTTTAAAAACTGCTTCTTAGGGGAATTTTTATTTTAGGATTAGGGGAAAATAAATTTCCAGGGTGTCAACACCTTATTTTTATTACTTATTTCTCAATTGATCATACTTTATATTATGTAAGCAGTGTTTCAACTGAACGATTTTAGAGCTAGTACATAACACAACAGTCGTCCCAAGGGTGAAGAAAAGACTTGCGCGTTCGAACATTATCTAATGGTCACACCGAAGTCCCTGCGGTCCCGTTTGTACTCACTGTTCATCCCTAGTCTTATAGTGATATCATGCGCCGTACAGGGTTTAAAAGAAAGCTATTAACAATACAAAACCCGGCTATTAACGCCGCTGCACACGAGGCTGGAAACACTACTTGGAATTCTGCTGGCCGGCAGGCTGGGTACGAGACTGGACATGACGTCACTGTGGGCTCACCTGCTAGCTCACAAGATCGATTTTAAAATTTGAACAGGGGCTATTTTTCTTGCTAGGTCCTCTGTTTGCTCCGAGCAAGAACCAATTAGGAAACAGTATCTTGTCACGAGAGCGACATGCGAACAAACGTCCACAAACCAGCATGGCGCCAGACAACAGACACATTTTGCTCAGTGTTTATATTTGAACTGTCACTGCACGCGCACCAGACCCATCCACAAAACAAGATAGCAAAGACGGCTCGTGTGAAGCGAGCACATAAAAGCATCTAGAAAACTAGTAGAATCTAGCAGCTAACCTAATCTCGTGAGCAGCGGTCTTTAAATTCCATTAACACTGATGATTTTGTAAACATAACCTTTTAATTGTACAAATTGTCTTTTATTAATTCATTGTATATTTTGTATATGACAGTCAACCTTATATGTTGAATAATAAATCTAATCTAATCTAATAGGTCAGTGGACACATGCGACTTTTTGACGCGCGATTTTGCAATTATGTCGCTTGAAAATCGTTAGATGTGGCAACTGATTATTATCGACACAACTGTTGTCAGTGGACATCGCATGTTATAAAAAAAAGCACTTCAAATATAATACAATTTTGTTTCAACGATTTGTTCAAAGGGTTCAAGTTTATGATTTTTGTTCGATAAAAAATGCAAGTACCTTATTCCATTTCTTTGTTGTTTTCTGAACTTTGATCTGTATCAAGGGAGAGGATTTTAGTTAATAGTGCCCTGACACCCGCTTCATCTCTAGTTCGGTCTATAACATGAGCTTGATTTAGCCATGTCAGCACAATCCCTGGTCCCTTTTCTTTGTAAAAATGCTGCTGACGAACAAGTAGTATAAATGTAAAAGATAGGTGTTTCATGAAATGGCGAAAAAAAAGTTAAACAGCGTGTATTGAACTAAGAAGTTTTTTTTATCGATCTACCTAATATTGCTTACAGAGCCTAAACAAACTTTGAGAGTTCTTTTTTATTGTTTAATAACAGCTATAGTTATTTGAGACACTGATTCATGTTTTCGGTTTACCATTCTAAAGTTAAATTTTGGATGAGAACCTTGGAACTGAGGGTTTGTTATAGAAAAATCGTAGAAATGCAATATTTGCAATATACAGTCCGTACATGTCTGCTAAAGTTCCTAGATTATGACCCGTTTGATACAATGCATTGAAGTTGTAAGCAACAATTTGAGATGGATATAATTGTTCTATTTCTATCTGTAGATAAATGTGTACCTACAACGAGTGCACTAGACATTTGTCCGCAGACAGAAACAGATATAGTTTTCTATCTCAATATGTTGGTTACACTTTCGAAACAGAAGTCGCCATATAGAACTTTATTTACATTCCAATTTTAGACTTTTAATAACAATTTTTTGTTCAGAAATGCAGACGTAAATAAAAACGTTTTGTCGAAAAATGCGTTGCATATAAAAAACAGTTTGAGAAAAAACTATTTATTTTTGTACGTTTATATAGGTATGTACCATTCAGTTTTCTGTTTTCATTTGTTATAAAATATAGTCGGGCTGTTTATTTTTGTCATTTGAGTATTAAACATAACCCTAAATGTAATAAAGAGTTTACTTACCCCTAAAAGAATCCTTTATTACTGACTAAACGATAATTACGAGTCTTTATACATCCATTTCACTGGATATTATCTTTATGTCTTCATTGATATTGCGTACCAATTTCCGAACGTAATAAAAAAACGATTTTTATTGTATTTTTGTCACAATTTCGTAGTATTTTTTTTCATCATTGATTTTTACTACCCTTTATTTGCCTGTTCAAGAAAGGAAATTTAAAAAAGATAGTATTTTATTTGTAAGCATCTTTATTTAGGAATAAAAAAAATATTTTAAGACTGTTTGAAATATTCTTTTTATTAGTAACTGGGGACTTTAATATTAAACTGGTGTAAATTTTCATTCGATATTTTCAAGTAACTTTTATAACATCGATTATATAAGGGCAAAGATGAGCTTTTACTGAAGAATTGTATATATTGTTAGATTCCAAATTTAGTATTGCTGTTTTTATTGCTAGATAAATTCTAGACGCTTGACAGTTGAGGTCATCATCAGCGTCGATGTTATTTGTAGTTAA
Organism: Xanthostigma xanthostigma; assembly: GCA_963575645.1. Lineage (NCBI taxonomy): Eukaryota > Metazoa > Arthropoda > Insecta > Raphidioptera > Raphidiidae > Xanthostigma > Xanthostigma xanthostigma. The sequence continues at coordinate 2,815,537 of OY754470.1, read as the reverse complement.
AGTGCAAGACATGACTCTGTTTTATTTAATTTTAGCAGTGAATTTTAATTCATTGTAGTTTCTCAATTAATTGTATTTTCTCTATAATTTGTACTATATACTGTAGTGTTTATTTCTATAAAGGTGGCACTTCACATGGCTATTTGTGTTCGCTATTAGGTGTTTGTTGTATTTGGCAAAATATATGACGTTCAAGGCAAACATGCAAATAGAGGCAAATACAACCATCCACACATGGCAGTCAAATAGCAAACACACAAACATTTGGCATCAGAACGCAAGGTTCAAAATTCCAGGAATTTTAGCACTGTTTCATTGTCCCAATTCATTTTCAATAGTAATTGTTCCAGTTCTCGCTCACAGCACAGACACAAAAATACTGCACGTCCGTACAGGTTCACGGCTATATATGGCCATTGTGTGGACGGTTTATTTGCGTATTTGCCTATTTGACTCCTTTGATGTGCCTCGAAAAACCGACAAGCGCACGGTAACGCGTATTTGGTATTGGCCTTATTTGTCAAATAGGCAAATGAGGCCAACACTTTGTCAAATAGACTGTCCACACTTGGTAATTGTTTGCCAAATACACAAATACAAATAACCATGTGAAGTGTCGGCATAAGACTTCTGTGAGCAGTTTTATATAAAACTACTTAAATTCTTTTTTACGGCGATAAAGATGACCTTTAGCATACCTCCATGTCTCGAACGACAGGTTCACGGCGCGTGTGCTTCTGAATATGGCCATTGTGTGGACGGTTTATTTGCGTATTTGCCTATTTGACTCCTTTGACGTGCCTCGAAAAACCGTCAAGCGCACGGTAACGCGTATTTGGTATTGGCCTTATTTGTCAAATAGGCAAATAAGGCCAACACTTTGTCAAATAGACTGTCCACACTTGGTAATTGTTTGCCAAATACACAAATACAAATAGCCATGTGAAGTGTCGGCATAAGACTTCTGTGAGCAGTTTTATATAAAACTACTTAAATTCTTTTTTACGGCGATAAAGATGACCTTTAGCATACCTCCATGTCTCGAACGGCGTATAATAAATTACTTTGAAGTTATGTATTTGCTTTTAGAAAACTTTGTGCCTACCGATTTGGTGTTTAATAACCTTATTTAATTACGGTAGTAAAACAGTCTTAATAAAAGATACTAATAACCTTAATAAATTGAATTTAAAGACTCTGGAAGATTAATTTCAATAAGTTTATACGACGAACCTCGTGTTACGACATTAAAACGGTGTACCGGCCCCGAAGTCCAGTAAATTTTTAATGAGTGCAGATTATTTATTGACATAAAAACCTTAAATTCATCGCAATGGTTAGTAATGAACGAAATGGATTTAAAATGAAAAATAGATGCGAAAAAAACTCTTTTATTGCTCCCAGGGAAAAACATTTTTCATTAAAGATTACAGAGCGCTCGTGATTTTGTGTGGATATAAAGGAGCCCGCTTTAATTCAGGGATGTAGTCAGATCAAAACGCGTCAAATTATTGTAGAAGTGCGAAAAAAGTTTGACACCTCTTAGGATCTAGATTTTATATTTTTGAAACACAAAATATTTTTTAGGATGTTGGGCTTATTCAGGGTGTAATTAAGATAGCTATATTCAGTGAAAAACTAAATTTAACATTTACAGAAATTTGGAAAATCATATGTCCATTGGAATGGACAACAGGTCAAAAAAAAATATTTTTTACGGTCATCACTAGCATAGGATGTTTAAATTACTTTTTAAGTATAAATAGTAAAGTTAACATCATAAAATTAAAATAAATATCCGCTCAAAAAAAATTGATTACATCATGAAAATGCGTAAGTTATACTAAGTAATACATAATCAGAATGTACACTTTTACCAGCTTTGCTGAATTAATAACCGCACTCAACACTTGACTCGATATTTCTACCTACCCACATAGTATTGCTTTGTTTTGTTTGGCATGCCTACATCTCAGATAAGCAAGCACAATAAAATGTTTAACTTTGGTATTTAATTATGCTGACTTAAGGACGTAGTCTGGTGTTCGGGTTTTGAAAAAACGAATTTATTTTTTTACATTTTAAGTAAATATATTATATTGAGAAAATACTGTAAAAATTTTAGACCGAAATATTAAATATTTACAAAGCTATAGCATATAGTCGAGAGCAGCAACGGTCTTACGGTAAGACTCTTACCTGCTCTTACCTCTCAATTGTTATCACGTTACCCTTATACTCTCGCAGAGTAGAGCAAACAAATTAGCAGAAAACGATGTCTTTGAAGAAACGGAAGGTTTACTATACACCAGGCATAACTGATTAGTGTAAATATTCATTTTTATTTTTTTGTAAGAAATCTGAAAATAAAAATTTAAACAACTACGTTTTTCTAAGCGGCGCGGGTGATTGAAACAATTGTATACAACCGATTGCTTTCAGTTTTTCACAGGGTATTCTACACAACAATAGCTCCGTCCGGTACTAGAATTACTTAATTATAAAAATTATTTCTATTTTTTTAACCGATTTTCAACGAAAAAATCACGATTTTCTCGTTGTTTTTTTTTCTAAAACCTGCCATTTTGTTATTTATCAATAAAAATGTTTATTTCTAGTACGGGATAGAGCCACAAGCCTACGAAACAATAAGCAATTTAATTTTTATAATTCAGTTGACTCCAAGTGACGTTATCACCCGCGCTAACCACCTACCTCAATTTAAAGTTGTCTACTTTAGGTTAAAAAAACAATTATAAAATGGCGTAAAATTAAGCAAAAAAAAATTTTTTTTCTTAGTTTACGATGTCAGTAAAAACATGTAACAAAATTGAAAACATCATACATTATTTTGATATTAAAAAAAAATTCTGAAATAACGGTTGAAAACGAGCTTGAACATAGGACTACGTCCTTGAATAACGCGTTATAATAGTATGTCCATGGAAATGACCGCAAGGACCGAAGAGGTTCAGCTAGTTGCGATGATATTTTTCATAGCGATGATTATTATTCGATTTATTTGAATGTAAGACTACAGTCATGTTGTCCCAACATCCAATGTTAAGAGCCTTGAGTGGGCGCCAGGACGAAAGCCATTAAATATGCAGATGGAGTTTTAATTGCTACCGCACTCTTAACCTGCCGTTTGTTTTTCTCGTAGAGATTTCAAATAAATGCCATTGTTGTCGACAAAACGAGTTTTTCGTATAGACATTAGAAGTGTCCATTCTTATAGCTCGACAATACAAATTGATTGAATCGAATCGTCCTTTTTAGATTTGATTTGAAACTTTTAAGGTTATGTGTTTTTGATTCGGATATCTGGCTGGTGACTAGCAGAGACACAGAGAGATTGTAAATGTTAACCAGTAAAATTGACTTAGAACATGCTAATCAAACAGCCACTGAAAAACTTGACCGGTTTTGAAACCCGTATAATATACGACCGCGGCCATGGATTAGATATAGTGTAACCTCTTTATAACGTCCTTCGTTATAACGAAAAACTCCCTATAACGTAGAAAGTTTTACAATTTGGTTGGTTTACCTTAAAATCAATACCCTCTTTATAGCGCAACAGTCATTCTCTATTACGAAGAAATATGTTCATATTTAGGCGTCAGCAAATATTTACATACGTAAAGAGGACGATTATGAACCATCATCATCTACTCAACAAGCACTTGATGCCGCTAAACTTATCGAAAAATTCCTATTGTTTAATGAAGATGATTCCACCACACCCAAGATACGCATAAGATACTTAATAAAATACAAAACAAATATTGGCATAGCAAAAAACGTCAGGCAAAGTAAACAGACTATATTATGTGTTTAGAATAAATTAATTAGGTGAAATTTATTTTTTTTCTTCCCTCCATATAACGAAAACTCTTTATAACGAAAAAAAATGCTCGGTCCCTTGAGATTCGTTATAAAGAGGTTACACTGTATATTGAAAATATGACCATATCAGTATTAAGGCCGCTGCACACGAGGTTAGAAACGCTGCTAGATTCCTTGCTAGATTTGCCTACTAGTTTTCTAGTGCTGGTTTTCTTGATTGCTGTTATGTGCTCGTTTCACACGAGATGTTTTTTCAAGTTTGTTTTGTGGATAGACCTGGTGCGCGCGCTGTGACAGTTCAAAGATAAACACAGAGCAAAATGTGTCTGTTGTCTGACTATGAGCAGAATGACGCCATGTTGGTTTGTGGGCGTTTGTTCAAGTCGCCCACATGACAAGATACTGCTTCCTGATTGGTTCTTGCTCATACATAGCAGCGGACCTCTGTTCTAATTTTAAAACCTATCTTGTGAGCTAGCAGACGAGCCCGCAGAACTCCAAGCAGTGTTTCTAACAGCGTTTCTAGCCTCGTGTGCAGCGGCCTTTAGTTTTGTTGTGGCTTTATTTTGATTAATTTAAAAAGTTGCTTTTATAGCCTAGCGTTATCTACTATCTTTTGGTACAGAACCTTTGACATCCCGACAGCATTGATTATGGCCGTAGTTACGGCAGTTGAAGTTGCCGAAATATGTAGTTGCTAATATAATATGCAGATTTCTGCTTGTAGTATGACAACGATAGCCGTCGGTCAAGTTTTCGTAAATTAATTAAATCGTATTAATACACCATCACCTCTTGTAGTAGAAATATATACAAGCTGTTCATTTAGAAATAATTGTAATAAATATACGTTGGCAAACTATAATTACGGGTTTCACTAAAAATGTCTCAAAGTTGGTCCCATATAAATTTTAGCGAAATCGGTTCAGCAAGTATTTACAAAAAAATATTTTTTTTTTGTAAAAAAATTAAAAAAAAAACTTCAATACTCTGCCTTAAACTAAAAAGTTAAAAATTAAAAAAAATTGGACCACCTTAACGGTCACTAATAAACGTAAAATAACAAAGTTATGAGGTCGGTGCTTATATAATTACTATTACGTTTTATGGGCCGACCTTAGAACTTTGTTATTTTACGTTTTTAGTGACTTTTTTTGAAGGAGATTGAATTAAAAAGAAAAAAAGTTTTTTCGAGACGAAAATATATTTCTTATATATTATATAGGGAGCTAACGTTTGGGCACTTTTTTGAAGAGTCCCTGTATATATTCAAGTTAAAGGACTACATTATGTGTTGATACGTCACAAACTATAGATAACATAACTTTGGTAGTGATATTGCATAATGATTGGTTTATAGCAAAGTTAGTGAGAGTAGGAAAACACATTCTGATGAGATTTAAACAAAATCCTTTATTTTATACAGTGATTATAAACAAGTAACGCATAAGAACAACGTTACAAAAGAGGAAAAAACTTCTATGTTTATTTGTGACGCTTTATCTCTGGAGTTACTGAACCTATTTATATGTGATATCGGCTATTTAATACATTACTAAGTTATCTTAAATATTGTATGGAAAATTATTTTTAAAATTTTTTCTATTGGTTGTGTATTTGTATTTATCATAATAGATATTTTAGTTCACATAAGTTAATAAGGGATTCAGTTTGATTAGGATAGAATAGACAGGGTATCCTCAAAAACGATGGAATATTAGGGGAACACAATATCTCTTCTTTGTTGCAGTGCAGTGTATCTTTTGATCCCTATTTTTATTTATAATTAGCGACCCGGTCCGGCTTCGCTAGAATTTATAGATTGCCATCGTTTTTTCGTCGACTTACGTTGCAAAATTGCACTTAACTTTAAAATAGGTATAGTAAGCTATCTTTAAAAGATAGACATATGCCATCGCGGAATTTTCTGAAGACCTATAAAATAGGAACAATTCCACTATCTATACATTGTTTAATTATATTATCTCAAAGGGATTAGGCAGCGTTTTCGATGCAAGTTCCCATTCGGCTTGATTTTTTCCGACGTCTTCAACAATCATCATCATATTTCAACCAATTTACACAAAACATTAATGAAACCTTTCTCTTGAATCACTCCGTTCAATGGTGAAAACCGTATGATAAACGCGGCGGGGTGTTTTTATAATAATATGTAGTGATTCTAGTTTGCATAAAATTGCCGCTGTTCTACGCACTGTTCGATAGATACGAGATAAAGAAAACTGTTTGATGTGAACTGGATAAAATATTTTGGTAGGGCATCCCTGTGTCAGTACACTTCCTGCGACTGACACTTCCGTGTCACCTTTGTCCTTTACAGTTAAGGTCGCCCGTATATACGTAGCTGGTAAGCTTGAGAATCATTTAAGGATTATGAACCGTTATGTAATGCCTAGTGACCGCACTTCTCTGCCAATAGTAAACAAGTTTATTTGAATAAATCCCTCTTACACTTCCATTATACTTGTCTTTGCTTAGAACAAGCGATCCAAAAAGTGTTAAATTCTACAAGAAGTCATGTCGTAGTTTGACGTTTGACTTAAAAAAAATTCACATTTGGATGTGTGTTTAAGACGCTTATGAGTTTTGTTGTCGAGCGTCTATAATCTCCAATCGATAAATTACGGAAATAGTAAATTAAAAATATTAATTCGTACTAGACTCAAGCACACTTTAACTCAGCCCATATACAATTACACAATTCAAAATACCCGTAGCGTAATATACGGTTTTGTAACCGCCTGGCCAGACATTTAGATCCAACTAAATGATCTGGCTTATTTATTTTTTATTTTATTAAATACTAAATTTAAAGGTAGGTACTAAAATTTCAAAATGCCTCACTACCCTTCAGCTAGCTCTTCGATTTTGTGTTTATTACAAAAATTACACAAATTTTCACCCTGCTAAAAATGTTTGATAGCTCTCCCGCTATATAATAATTGTCCATGTCGCTCAGGAAAAAGATAGGCTTTATAGTGAAGTATTTTGGGATCTAGCCTGCTTTTTTGCGTGGGTTTGACGTTGGTCCTTTCTTAAATTTAGTTTAATTCTACTCGATAGATTTTTTTTAAATGGAGACTTCTACAGTCATTTGTGGATCACCTGTATAGTAAGATTTGAGAATCTGTTTTATCAGTCAACTAGTTAACTTGTTAATTATCCACACGTATAAATGCAAATGTTACATTTGTTTAAGCTGACCGCATTGCTCTAGTGATAGTTTACACAATGACTACGAACTTTGTTAAAGCTGCTCCCAATTCTATTGATGTTGTATTTTAAGCTCATCGTGAATTTTCGTACACCGAAGGAAATTACTCGGCCTACTTTCTGTTAAATTATTTACAAAACTTGACAGAAAAGTTAGTAGTTTAATTATAAAAATATAGTTTAAAAAAAACTAAAAAACACGCTTTATATCGAACTAAAAAGTAAAAAATATTTTTTTTAAAATAAGCTTAAAAAGCGTGGGGCGCTTTGTTCCACATTTTCGTACATCGAGCGCCCCACGCTTTTTAAGCTTATTTAAAAAAATATTTTTTACTTTTTAGTTCGATATAAAGCGTGTTTTTTTAGTTTTTTTTAAACTATATTTATTTTTCACTTTTTAGTTTGAAATAAAGCGTGTTTTTTAGTTTTTTTAAACTATATTTATTTTCCACTTTTTAGTTCGATTTATTGTCAAAAATTTGCCGAAAAAAAACTATTTTTTTCGGCGTGGATGGGATTAGAACCCACGACCCGTGATGCCGAGAGTTGACGTCAGCGAAGACCCGTGCCTTAGACCGCACGGCTGCCAGTGTACTTACTGTGCTGGCATATTATACCGCTATATAAACGACTTGATGTAGTCCAAATGAAAGTTACAAACATACATACATACATACAAACTTACAAGTGAAGTTAATATATAAAGCGTGTAATTATAAAGAAACCTGAAGTATATGAAGGGCAGCTGTAACTTGGCGAAATGTCTCGCCACGAACAGGGGAAGGGGGGGGGGGGGTGATACGAAAAAACATTTTTTTTTACACCTCGTATATAAGATAGTTGATTTTTATGCCTGTATAGCCGGTACTAAAATAACAAATTTAACACTAGTACCGTGAACTAAAATATAACCGCTGCATACGAGGCTAGAACACTGCTTGGAGTTCTGCTGGGCTGGGTATGAAGCTGGAAATGACGTCACTGCGGGCTCGTCTGCTAGCTCACAAGATAGGTTTTAAAATTAGAACAGGGGCTATTTTCCTTGCTAGGTCTGCTGCTAGGTTGAGCAAGAATCAATCAGAAAGCAGTATCTTGTCATGTGGGCGACTTGAACGAACGCCCACAAACCAACATGGCGTCATTCCGCTCAAAGTCAGGCAACCGGCACGTTTTGCTCTGTTTATATTTGAACTGTCACTGCGTGCGCACCAGGTTTATTCACAAAACTAGCTTGAAAAGATGTCTCGTGTGAAGCGAGTACATAACAGCAATCAAGAAAACCAGTGAGTGGAGTGAGTTTGATTTTTACTGTGCTATTTTTTGGCTAAATTAGACTAAATATTTTGTTATTTGTGGGCTCAATCAGTATTTATAGTTCAGTTTTACATAAATGGAGAGTCGCTTAGAATGAGCAAGATTCCATGTACTTATATTATGTCCTTGAACGAGATCCTTACATATCCTTGCCACTCAACATTTTATCCTATTATTGAGGATTTTCTATATATACCTTCTTTCTTATTCCCTTTGTGTAGTCCTAATTCCAGCCTCTAATGCACATTCATATGTATAGTATCTTTTATCCGACACAAAACTCTACTGCAACCAACTCGAGAGATATGATTTGAAAAGTTTTTAGACTTGGCAACGAGCACACGCACAGCACTACTTTGTTTTTAACACTGATTTAGATCTCTCGCAGCTCTGTATATAATTTTTGTTTGCTTAGAAGTATACTTAATGATCGGTTTTTTCGTGTGAAAATTGTCGAACTATTCGAATATTAAAATATCTTTCGGTAGATTATTTAAAACCATTCGTATGCTTTTTATACCTACGAGTTACGACGAAAAATATTGTGTGAACTGATAAATTTACAGGCCAAACTTGACAAGTTTTCAAGGGTCTCAATAATGTTCACTTCTTTAATGAAATCTTGCCAAGTTTGGCCTGTATCAGTTGACACAATATTTTTTGTGCTTAACAAAACACTGCTAAAACGTGTAGGCAAGAAACTTGGCATATTTTCTACATTTCAGTTACTTATATAACAAAACACAGTTTTGATGAGAACTTGGCCCCTTTTTTCACAATTATGTTTTTGCTAAGATCTTACGATAAAAATGGCGATTATCTATATACTAATATATAAAGCTGAAAAGTTTGTTTGTTTGTTTGTTTGGTTGAACGCGCTAATCTCAGGAACTACTGGTTCGAAGTAAAAAATTTTTTTTTGTTGGATAGTTCATTTATCGAGGAAGGATATAGGCTATATAATATAATGCTATGACCAATAGGAGAGGAGCATCAATTAATTATTATTATTAATTATATTTGTGTAGCCAAATTGGATACAAATCGTCGAAAAATATAAAATACATTACAATAAAAGATCATTTAGAATTTAGATCATAAGGCACAGATTCTAAAAAGTACTTTTTCAAACGTTTTTTAAAATTAATGGTGATACTGCTAGATTTAATATCATCCGGTAGATTTGAGTAGATTTTATAGCCAATATATTTATATAGGACTTTTTTCAAAAAATGTTGTATTATGCTTAATAGAGGTTTTGGTAAGTCGTGTGAAATAAAATTTATTTTTTTCGTTTAATTTACTGAAATAATGTAGGTTATGCATCTGCGTAAGCAGTTCAAGAGCATAAATCCCGTAGTATGTTAATATTTTGTTTGCTTTAAATAGTTGACGACATGACTCTCTACTTCCTTTGTTAAATATTATTCTTAAAATTTTCTTTTGAATAATGAAAACTCTATCTCGTTCTATAGAAGCACCCCAAACAACTATGGCATAACTTATGCAAGAAGCGACAAAAGCGTGATAAAAATGTAATAGCATCTTTTGATCATAAATTTTTTTCATTTGTCTTATTTGGTAACAATAGTAATTAAGTTTTTTACAGATGTTATTTATTTGATGAATCCATAAGTCACATTTAAAATTACTCTTAATGAAAAATGTAACTCAAAATTTGTCCGTCCGACAAAAACTTTTGAACGGTAACTCCGATCATCATGAAATTTTGACACAACATTCATCTCGGTAAACGAAGATGAACGTGCGTATTAATGTCAATTGGTTCTTTTGCACTCGGGTGAAACCGGACGGGACCGCTAGTAAATAATAAAGATTTGCGAATTAACGAGACGTGATATAATACCAGATCAAGCCAACAAGCACTAATACAGGTCTATATTTGGGTGTACGTAGTTCCTACCGCGTTATTGATGCGATCTACTTGCTTTGAATACAACCTTCTTATTCTGTATTTTCTTTATTTGAATGTCATGCGAGCATAAATTCAACATTAATTTTAGAAATTTTTATCCTATCGTCTTGAATTAGCTTAATCAGCTACCGTAATAAAAAGCTCTTACCGCTCAACAAATTTATAAAAATTAAAAGTTCTAACTCTATGTAACTATTGCGGAAAGTCCACTTATTTCGAACCGCTGTTTATCTACATTTTGAAAACACCAAATCTAATGAAGTAATATTACGCAATATGACAAAAATTTGTAGATATTTTGGAAAATGCGGGCAGAATTTATTAATAAGTAATTCTTTTATTTCCCTGATTTTTGAAATTCCTACACTACTGACTACATCAAAATGAATACGGGTGTTTCCCCGCTGTCGGATAAGGTTATTGCAGGTTGCCTAGCCAAATGATTGAAGTCGCTATATGCACTATCTTTTCTTAAAGTTTAATTCTTTATAGAAATAGAGTTCATTATTATGAACCATAAAGTATATCTATTCATTATACAATAAATATAAAATATATGGTAGCTTGTGGGTACTTTTGCAAACGCGTTTTTAGAGTGAGGTTACGTTCAATTATTATTAGTATTTATCCTAATTATTATAATGACAAAAATTAAAAAGAGTGTTATTAGTTTTGTCAGGTTTCTTGAAATCGTACTCTTTTATTTTTTCTAATTACATTTAGATAATGTTTCGAGTTATTGAAAGTTAACTTCTGTAAAAAATGTTTCTAACTTTAAAGAGAATATTGCGTGTTCACAAAAATTATAGTCAAATTATTTGTTATAAGGAAGAAAATTATCTTTAAATATTCTTCAAATTAAATTGCATAATACCCAACTATTATCATTAAGATGCTAGAATTTTATAGTTATTTTAGTTGAATAGTATAGGGTGGAAATAATGTCTAAAACAGCCAAATACGGGTTGTCGTGTTATATTATGTGTTCGAACACGAGCTTATTCCTTATTTGTTTTTTACTATGTATACATTTCTCTCTTAGACTTCTGCTTCAATCGAAACAGAAGTTCGGTTTCGGCTGAAAGCTAAAGTAAATAATATATTTCAGACTTTATGATCAGTCTGTTTTCAGGTGAACTGATTTAGATCTTTCGTAATTAAATTTTGACTAAACTGAAAAATTAATTTTAGAGAAATGTAAGTGAAATTAAATTTGTCACTTCATTTTTTTAGTATTAAGTAGTTTTATTCACATTGACTCTACAATTAAAAATTATGTTGCTATTATTATTATGTAATGGACTTATCTCATAAATTTAAAATACGGAAATTTGTAAAAGAATTTATTATTACACTTTGGTAAATATGCCATTTTTTATATACGATAATTACTAATGCTGCGAAAGTAGTAAACTTTTATTGTATTTTTTATCTTAATCATTGCGTATAATATTATAAAACTGTTTAAAATTAATTAATATCACAACAATAATTACAAATCTCTATTTTTTTTTCACATAATTATATTGTTTTTATTTCATTACAGATATCGTGAACAAACCTTTGTCTTTTCATCTGAATGGTAAGTGAAATCAATTAATATTTGTGCGAATTTATTTTTAACCGTGGGGTCCGTAAACCGGCTTTAAATATTTAATTTTACTTTTGTTTGTAATGCATTGTTCAAAATTATATAACACTATCAGTGATACATTCAATTGCATCATTTTCATGAGATGAATACAGTAGGTAATGGTATTATTAAAATGTAGTTTACTAATGTTATTTCTCCACAAGGAAGCAAGTTATACTTACTCGGCTTCACACTGTATGGCGTACGAAGAATCATTTGTTTGTGAGACGTATAACCATTGAGACTAGGACAAGGAACCACTATAATGTTCTTATGTACCGAAGCGTTGGAAGGGTGTACTGTAGAGATTTCGTTGAAAATTAAATAAGTAATTTAGCTTGCTTTAATTTAAAGTAAATAAATAATGAACATTTCCATTTAAACACTGTTATATGCTGGTTCTGATCTCAACTACATACATTATTAATTTTATCGAATTATCGCAATTGGCAATAATACTATACTCTAGCGTCTCGCTATTCAGTTCTGTCCTTCGAGTATTGTTTCTAAATTCTACTATGCGAACAGAAAGAGACGTATCGATCGTGTTTCCCCCTCCACGTATTACCTGACAACCAATGTTGTTGGGTTCCCCGCCAGCAACTTATTTCATTTCCCCCACTCTTGACGGTGTTGTGTTTAGTTTTTTCGTTACGCTGCTAAACGAAATTAATAAAAAGTTCAACGTCAAAAAGTAAAGAATGAATTTGAAACATGACAATCGTTTTTATCTTTGGTGGGAATAACAAGAGCGTAGTTGATTTCGATGGACAGCTTCTGATGTAAAGAATATAAATAAGAACCCTTGCAACAATGTCGTATCTGACTGTCTTTTTCTGTGCGCGAACAAAAAGAAGGGTATATGTTTGTAGGTCAGTGTCGTGAAGAAGATGAAGCTGTTTGTGCACAGAAAGACGTGTGTGAAGTTAGCATCTCAAGTATTAGCATCTCACAAATAAACCGCATATAAACTGGCATCCCGCATAGTTCTACAGTTCTGGACAAGTTTTAACAATAGTTCCGTCAATTTTACTGTCTAAACCGCATTTTGAAAAAATGAGATGCTAACTTCACAAATCGGATTTTTCAAGTGTCAGCATCTCACAAATAAACTGCATATAAACTAGCACCCCGCATAGTTCTACAGTTCTTGACAAGTTTTAACAATAGTTCCGTTGATTTTACTATCGAAACCGCATTTTGAAAAAATGAGATGCTAACTTCACAAATCGAATTTTAGCATCTCATCGAATTTCACAAATTTGAGTGTACTAGAGGTGAAATTAAGAATGTTGTAGATCCTAAATCTATTCTGTACATAGTTCTACCGAGTTAAAATAATTAGGATCGCTGATAATCGTAATAAGAGAAGTGAGACTGTGAGATGCTGTGGTATAATTGTCAGTTGTATGAAGATTACGACGGATAATTATAGGTCTTTTATATAAGTTGCGGAAGAGTTCTGGTTTTTTGAGTATCCTGAGAAATTACCGTTTACTGAAATAAATAAAATATCCATAAAAACGTAAGATAGTTTGTTATAACTAAGGTTTCTACGCAGTAACAATTTCCTTAAATGATAACTGAAAGTCCCTTACACAAATTTTGAAATAGTTCTGCTTTTTAAAAATTCCAAAATTGATGGTTCATTGTTAAAAACAAATGTTCATATATGAGTGAGATACTGTGTTATAACCGGCGTTTTTGAGTTGTATAAATGTTTTGGACGATAACTAAGGGTCTGTTACATAAGTTCAGCAAGAGTGCTGGTCTTTTGAACATCCTTAGTAATTATGTATCATTGTTGTAAACAAAATACCTATGCATACAAACGTGAGATGCTGTGGTATAACTTTTGGTGAGCTTATCGATCTGTGTATTCAGAATGAAGCTAAACCCGATAAATCCTATAAAAAGGGCTGTTAAAGTTTTGTTTTTGTTTTTAATACGCAGGTACTATTATGTTATAATATTATGTTTGTATTTTATTGTTTATGATTTTTTAAAACTTAAAAAAAAAGAATTTTTTACATAAGTAGTTTTTATTTTGAAAAATGTAGGTACTTTTTCTTCTTTTTATTCGGTGTTATCATATTAATAAACGCTTTCTAAAATACTTAAATAGGTATTTGATTTGCGAAAAAACCCCGATACAATTCTGGTTTCATGCAAAACCTAATAAATGAAAACAAATGTTTTTTGTTTTTTTAAGATAATATTTCTTTTTATATTCAGTAAACTCATCTATATTTTTGTCAATATAATTGTCTGAAAAATTGGTCAATAATTTAATTTATTGAAAATCTCATCTATGACCTATAGGTATAATTATCGTAAAATGAAATTTATTAATTATCTAAACGATTCTGTGTAACAGATTTTAGCGATTTACTCGAAACTAGTAAAACTGGATTTGTCGGGTTTTGCATGTTTGCTCTTCAATTTTACTCCAGAATATCACTTCTCTATGGATATTTTGGTTATTATGATTATCAGCGATCCTAATTATTTTAACTCGGTAGAACTATGTACAGAATAGATTTAGGATCTACAACTTTCTTAATTTCACCTCTAGTACCCTCAAATTTGTGAAATTCGATGAGATGCTAAAATTCGATTTGTGAAGTTAGCATCTTATTTTTTCAAAATGCGGTTTTGATAGTAAAATCGACGGAACTATTGTTAAAACTTGTCAAGAACTGTAGAACTATGCGGGGTGCCAGTTTATATGCAGTTTATTTGTGAGATGCTGACACTTGAAAAATCCGATTTGTGAAGTTAGCATCTCATTTTTTCAAAATGCGGTTTCGATTGTAAAATTGACGGAACTATTGTTAAATCTTGTCAAGAACTATAGAACTATGCGGGATGCTAGTTTATATGCGGTTTATTTGTGAGATGCTGACACTTGAGATGCTAACTTCACACACGTCACAGAAAGGTGGGGCAGAGGTAGTAGCTCATAGTATAGCTAGTCGAGACCTGGGACATCACCACTTGGAAGTATAGAAGTGTCTTGTTATCGGAGATGGAACACCATTCCGTTCGTCTGTTTACAGATTACACTGTTTACACAACAACCGGACCACTATTTACTGTTGAGCCGGCTGAGTTAACTCGTTAGCGAATTACACTGTTACCAGATTATTGATCTCGTCGAAGCGTAGTCAGCAATAAATATCCTAATTTTAAGTCAAATTTTGAAATTATTCTTTACAATACAGCAATTATTATCTGAAGATTGGTATTATTTTTTTAACTTTTAACTTAAAATTCCAGTTTTATTTTTAAACTAGCTATCCACCCCGGAATTGTTTGGGTTTGATTTACCACATCTTAACTTGGAAATTCCGTTTGAGATATTTGGTTCACTGCGTTCATCCCCTTTTTGTCTTAGCGTCTTAAAGTTTATGTTATCTGGAATAGACGTGTGTCGATCGATCATTTCTTGCGACCCGGGTCGATCGCGACCCACAGGTTAAGTGATCGTATCACAATGTTTCGATCGTTTGATCGATCAGCTTGTACCTATTAGACGTGTGTCGATCGAACATTTCCTGCGACCTAGGTCGATCGCAACCTACAGGTTAGGGGATAGTATCACAATGATTCGATCGTTCGATCGGCTGTCTGAGTACCTATTTCATTTCTATACGAGTTACCATTGACCTGTTGATGTAATTTTCTGCGCTAGCTTGTTTGTACGAAACAAAAACTTACCATTGAACAGAACAATGAGGCTTTTATTTAACTCGACTCAAATTACTTATATATAAAATAGATAATGAGATACGATAAATTAACACCAAGTAGGTATTTTAAGATTAAATTAATGTTTATATCTATTTTATGACACTATAGGTTATGATTAAGAAATAAAACTTGAGAATTTTTTTCGGGTTTTAAAGAACTTCTTTTTGCACTTATTGTCATTCCAGCTTTGGAAAAAAATCGTTCGCATGGTACAGATGTAGCATTCATTCAAGTGATTGTTGTATGTTATTATGACTCACGAGTCACGACTCTACCATAGAAATTCATCATTCAATCACTCGGTCACGCTCTGTCATCTATTCCCTGTGACTCTTTGGTTGCTATTGAGCTGACGATCGACTCGAGACCGAACGATTGGATCTTGTGAGATTCAGTGATTCAATCACTCAGTCACGGGTGGTGATCGAATCAAAACGATTCGATCAATCGCGATCGACACACGTCTAATCTGGAAAGAAGTACGTCTTTAAACAGGAAAAGAGTTTTTTTAATTGGATTAAGTACCTTTGGAGATTACCTACGATAAATAATATTAGGATAGATTAACATTTAACTATAAAAAATTTACAAATTACAAAAGATTAGAATTTTCCTATCCAACGTAAGCGCCGGTCACACTAGGCTGCTTGTCAGCCGCTGCTGATCAGCAGCGGACAGTAGCACCAGCAAGCAGCGGCGGGCAGCCCGGTTACACTACGGCTGCTACTCGCTAGTCTACCGCGAGCAGTGGCTGCCAATCCGGTCACTACATCATCGAACATAAACCACGTGGTACGTGATGGATTACTCGCCTATGATGCATTGCTTCGGTCAGACTGCGCTGCTCGCTGGTCGTAGCGGGTGCGAGTGAGTCACGTGACCTGCTAGTCGCCGCTGCCTGGCTACCAAATAGAACATATCCAATTTCACCAGCCGCTGATAAATACTCGTCGACTGGCGGCGCATTTTATGCTCACACCAAGCTGATTGACGGCTGACAGTAGCGGTTTCCACAACTCGCGGCTGGCAACCAGCCTAGTGTGACCCGCGCTTTAGCAAGCCAGTGCTAGGCTTGAATATATTGAATATTGATTGGCAAGCAAGAGAATCCAATCTAGCAAAGTCGTGGCAACAGCTAGTTATTAAATAAAAAACATTATCTATACTAATATATAAAGCTGAAGAGTTTGTTTGTTTGTTTTTTTGAACGCGCTAATCTCAGGAACTACTGGTTCAAATTGAAAAAAAAAATTTTGTTGGATAGCCCATTTATCGAGGAAGGCTATAGGCTATATAAAATCAGGCTACGACCATTAGGAGCGGAGCAGTAATGAAAAATGTTCCAAATGTATCTAAAAAATAAGCTTCTATTCAGGTGAAATGCACTAAGTATATACTCATATTAATGATGTAAGAATACAACGCCGGCTAGCGCAATCGGTAGAGCACAAGGCTGTCAATACCAGGGTCGTGGGTTCGAGCCTTACGTTGGGCGAATGCATTTTTATTTTTTTTTTATTTTCTACATTGCTTTCTTCTAAGGCTTACATAAATATTTATTTAAATTTTATTTAATTAATTAAAAAAAAAATATTAGTTAAAAAAAGTATAAATACTGCTTTTTATCGACAAAAAATTTTGAACGGTAACTCCGATCATCATGAAATTTGGACACAACATTCATCTCGGTAAACTAATATGAATGTGTGTACTCATGTTCCTCCCTTCCCCATTCGTTCTTTTACACCCGGGTGAAACCGGACGGGACCGCTAGTTTTATATAAAGCATCAATATATTTAAAAAAAGTGAGAATTGCATTCAAAAAAACATTTTTCAAATGTCAAATTATTACAAGTAGAGTTTTTTTGATACAATTTTTCTATTTCATATTTGATAACATTTTTCATTACTATTCGACAGGTTAATCGAATGACCATCTTTTCCTTGTCACATTTGTCTGGTAACGGTTTCATCCTTCGTCAGTGAAGTTTTTTTTTCTTTTTCTAATTTAGCTTGTCGCGTGTCCTTTGTCACAATAAGGCGGTGTATTCGGTTGCAATGTTTTTTTCCTTGATTCGCCTGTCACATTTTTCGCACCAAGTGTCGGCGGAAGGACAACAACGTGTTCCTACAATAAATGGATTTCACTGACATCCGTCCGTGGAGACGTTGTTAACTTGACCATTACTTATTGCAAGCTTCGTACACGATGTAGCTGTATGGGTGTGTCCATTGTACCGCCACTCAGTCTTGGCATTTGACTTTGGATTGACTGAATAATAAGCTATTTTTATTTTTTTGACCCAACTCATGAATTCAGAATACAGTACTATATATTGTAACAAAACTGTTCTAGTTCGTGGTGGCAATTATTTATTTACAATAATAAACGTTTAATAAAATAGATAAATAAACAGAAAGCACTTCTTTATAGCGTAACAGAAACAAAATCAAGTTATTTTTATGTTTTAAGGCAGTTTCTGATGTCAAATTCTTTTTATTCCGTATGTAACTTTATTAATGCGTAGAATTAGTATTGTTTCGTATGACTGAATACATTGTAATCTTTTTTGCAAAATTAAAACAATACATTAGTGATTCGAATATTATTCAACAGCTGTTAAAGAAAGTCAAGTTAGATTGTTATTGTATATGAAAGGTTTGTAATCTTAAATTTTAGAGAAGACTTACAAACGATTTACGAAATGGTTGGATCAGATTCTGTTCAAAACATTTCTCTTATTGATGTGTCAATCGCAAGAATCGATTATTCCCCTCTTTTACTACAGTTTGTTCTAGTTGAGTTAAAGATGTCGTGAATTAAGGTCTCCATTAATTGTTTGTGTACCGTGTGAGAAAGCAGAGAATTATTTTATTCGTTTTTAAATTGTTTTGTAATTAGTTGCAATAATTTATATAATTCTTCATAATATGTAGGTAAAAAATAACTTTTTCAAAATAAACAATTTTTCTGGTTTTCATTTCATTTAAGAATCGATATATTTATTGAAAACGACTTTTTTCATAAATTTAAGGTTTAAGTTTTCAAATATATTTTTTTAAGACGTTTTTATTATCTGTTTGAAGAATGTATTTTGGTCATAGCTATAATAAATAGTTGTGATCAATTTGGAGTTGGGATAGTTCTAAATCAAATCAGTGTATATTTGAAGTGCTTGTGTGTAACAGATATTTGTGCCGGTGTAAACTCTAAACGAATATCTCCGTTCTAAACTGACACCTTTTGTGACTGAAAAACTGTTTCACCACGTCAACAAAAAGCTTTCCAAAGTTTTCACTTATGTACTGGTGGAAAGCTGGAGGTAGCGGTCTACCATTCCAGTGTAACTTCTGTGTTTCTAATACTTGTCGAAGTTACGGTAATGTTACAAGCTATCTTATGTAAGTGTTAATACATATTTAAAAGTTTACAATACATTTATTTCATTAAAACTTAGTTTTAAATTTTTCGATTTAAAATCTATACATACATACATACAGACACATCTTTATAAAAAAAAACAGCTGTTAAAAATTTGCAACTGTGGTTTTCCCGTTGAGATAATTAGATTTTGTTTGGTTAGTTTATCAGTAAAAATTACCGCAAACAAAATTATGTTAAACTCTTGTGTTACGGATTATTTTCCTGCATGTTTTTAATTATGTAGCCCTCCGTTCTCTACTTCTACAGTAGTGCATGTTAAATAACGACTTTATGAATATTCAACGACTTTCAAAGTAATTCGCACTTTTTTATGATTTGCGCACAAACGCTGTCGAGCTTGCGCTGATATAATATTCAGGAGTTCTTCTATTCATGAAACACGAAGCATGAGAAGATTTCGGATAATTATGATTTCTAACCCAAAGGGGCGCTAATTGGGAGACGCAACAATTCCAAGATCTAAGGTATTGCCATTGTAAGGTTACCACACCCAATAGATTACATCAATTTTAGTTAAAAATATTCGAAAACTTTTTGAACTTTTTCGAAAAAGGAAGGTTCACTTTCGGTTTTTGACGGAACAGTTTTACCAAATAAATATTAATGAGGCTGTGGTGCGACTTGGAAAATTAGAATTTTTCGCGCAAATGTTGTCAATTTTTTTTTTTCAAATAAATCTTAAAAAAAATCTTCGCTAGAAACCTAAATTGGTCTTTTGTTTTCCTTATAAGAAAATAATAATCAATTGGGATTCGAACCCCTATTTTATGTGTAATCTCAGAGCGTTCCGACAGCATTAAATGTAGGGAAATAGTAGCTAGTATATGTATTGTTGGAATAGCATTGCGCATGAGGCATAATATTGTATTTGTTGTACGTTCCTCCTATGACTTTATTTTCAAAATTTTTAAAATTTTGCTTGTGATCAAACGTCAATTTCTAATTTCCTTACGGGAAACGTTGGAATGTTGTCGGAATTCTTTACGTACTGTAGTGCGAAAAATGGTTATTTTATAATCACGATACAGCTATGAAAATCAGCTATTGTACAAAGAGCTGTGCAAAAAAAATATAATTATTTATATGTATATTCTGATATTGTAAATTAACCGCATATTTGCTTAAATGTTTGCGCCTAGCATTAACCAGTTGCCGGTTAATAATTTGATTCATCTTTATTGTTTAAGCTGTGTTTGTTCGATGTATTTTATTACTGCCACGTAATAAACTATTACGTATTAATATGTACAGTCAGTTCACAAATTATTTTCGTTTTAATTCATAAAATAAATTGTTGAAATTATTTTAATGTGTTGATTAATTATTAAATTAAAATATATACCTATAAATTTATATATTTTGTAATACTTAAGTTTAATAAATATATATTGTTTTATGACGTTCAATAAGAGATGTCAAAGCATCTTTTTAATAAAAAGAACATCAAAACAAAATATATAAATAAGTATAAAAAGTAAATAGCAAGCTAAATACATCACACATTATGTACCGATTTGACATGAAGTTGTGACAAATACATTTTACTGTACTTACGTATGTTGTTACCAGATGCAGCGTCGGAAGTCAAATGCCAGCAGTGTAGGGAGTAGAACCGTTAGAATTTTGAAATTATTAATGCAAAAATATTCAACTGAGCAGCTGATCGATGCCACAAATGAAATTAATTTTGTGACGAAACGAGAACGGACTTTTTTATGGACAGTCGATAAACAGACGCTTTGGTCCTTTATTTATAAACTTACATAAAGATAGGGATAATGCAATGTTCGCACAGCTAACCGGTTAACGTTATTGTAATGTAATTGCGTTATTATGTATATTTGTGAAGGCAGAAAGCCATTAAACTGAAACTCGAGGGTTAATATGAACATTTGCAATACATTTTCATATACGCGCTCATGAAATACGTATTATAATGGAACATAATAAATACATTCATTTGCCAGCATAGATATGTTACGGTCTATGTCCGGAATCCGGGCAATATCGACAATGCCCGGGCAATGTTGACATTGACCGGTCAATGTCGACAATGCCCGAGCCACATCAGGCAACGTCCGAAATCGGACAAGGTTCAAAAACTAGATTTTTTATAAACATGAAACGCTGACATTTGATTGTATCTTTATCATGATAAGTTATCATTAACGCTTTATGGAATTTTTATCACTGATATCAACTATTGAAGAATTTATTTATACGTGTTTTCAATTATCAATAATTGTAATAGAAAGCTGAAAAATATATATATTCTTCAATAGTTGATATCAGTGATAAAAATTCTATAAAGCGTTAATGAAAACTTATCATGATAAAGATACAATCAAATGTCAGCGTTTAATGTTTATAAAAAATCTATTTTTTGAACCTTGTCCGATTTCGGACATTGCCCGATGTGGCTCGGGCATTGTCGACATTGCCCGGATTCCGGACATTGACCGTAACATATACAGGTTGCGTCAACAAGTCTTAAGATCCTATTTCTATGGGTATAAAGGCCAGCCCCTAGATCCATTATTTTGCTTTTTTTATCTGCCTTTCATCTAAGATCATAAATCTGAATGAAAAATATTAACGAATAATTAAGAGTGAACATTATATTTGGACGTAAACTGATCGTAAGAAATTAACAAATCTATTAATTGAACTTTTAGTTTGAATAAGGGCTTTAGTATGTATTTTTGTGGTTATATTTTTCTTTTATGGAATGAAAAAGTAAAGTGAACTTTGCTTTATGTCATTACTTTAAGAAAGTTTTTATAAGAGACGTGAAAATAGATGTATATGTCTGTAAACTTGATTTCAAACTTTCCGTGTTTTTACAAAAAAAAAAAAAAAAAAAGAATTGTTCTCGTCATATACCACCGATTTTTATGAAAACTAGTTTTTTAAATTTCTTAAAATATTTTACAACGAAGAACTGAATTTTTAATAGAGTTATAATCAGTGTTTTTTTTTTAATATTTTATACGAAGCTTTTATTTTTATCGATGTAGTAGATTGGGATACCCCACTTAAGTCACTAGCTTTGAGTAAATTCTATCAGATGTCGTTACATAATTACTTAAACAGTTTTTTTGAGAAAACAGGGTAATTTTGTACAAAATATTTAATGAAAACTATTTTATAGCGTAAGTTGCACCAAGTAAGACACATTTGCAAAATTTCATTAAAATCAGTTTAGTGGTTTCGGAGATTAGGGCGATCAAAAATGTGACACGAGAAATTTTAAATATATAGATTTCAGATTCTAATCGATGCATATCTTGACGAGCCGGCACTGTTTTATATCGACTATTGATTTAGTTTAAGTAATTATACATAATATCTGGCATTTAAAATAAGCCGTGTTGAACTGAAAAGGTTACCTAGTTTTAATTGATTTTAAAAATTAATTAGTTTTAAGAATTAATGAAGTGTGGGAATATGTGAAAAGAGAAGTAATTAATGTGATAATCGGACGAAATGCCATTCATTTTATTTTAGTTTAATAAATGACAATTGCCTCCCAAAGAGGGTTTGTTTTCCCCTCATGTTTAAAAAAGCGCTCTAAAGCTCATTAAAAATATATTGAATTTTTTAACGAATGGATTTGTGGGATTATGTAAGCTCTGAATTTTTTTTTTTTTTTTGTCTGTTAGGGTTTTGATAAGTACGAAAACGGGTTGTTTTTTTTTTACTGAATTTTCTGGACTAACTATTCCATTGATTGAATGAATTGGTAAATTAAAAGTTCAATTATATTTCATTCTAAAATCTAATTTGCTCTGAAGCTTAGAAAAAAAATTTAAAAAAAATTGTAGTATAAACATAACGTGTTTTTGTTTTTTTGTCCAGTCGTTTATTTTCGCACTTTCCGATTGAAATTCGGCACAGAATTTCTTGGAAACTCAAGAATAATAATAGAATAATTATCTGTGAATGCTCCTCAAACAATCTCCCAGAAAAATGAACTTAATTTCTAATAATGTTAAATACAAGCCTATTTTAATTTTTTCTTAATTAGTCGACCGACACTAAATCGGTACCTGAATGGTTTTTGAAAATCTCGAAAATTGTTATTTCCACTTTTCCACTTTTTATTTTCAAGAAATTTTGTATCGTTGGATTTTTAAGGTCGATTAACACGATTCCGATATTTATTTATTGAAATCAGAGTCAATTTTTCGAAAAATGAGGTTATTTATCTATTTTAAAATAAGCGTAAGCGTAAATTTTAATATTTTAATAAAGGAAAATATGAACGATTAAAACTAAAATCTTTTTTTTCGTTCACCACGTCGCTTTTTGTAATCTTTTAATAAAACGTAAAAGGTAGAATTATGCAACGGTGAAGAGAATTATTTTACACGCATTTTGTCACGGAGACATGACAACAACAACAACGAACAAACAACAAGGAGGAGAAACAGGAAGATGATGTAGCTAGCACACCGGGACATAAAAGTATCTAAATATTACCTTCTCCGTGTAGATAATATAGAACAGAAAAACACGACACGTACTAAATAAGTATATTCCTACAAAAAAAAAAATCCAAAACCGTTCTCGGACGACACGAATGTGCGCAGTGTATTTTTGGTTATTCAAAATTCGAAATCGGTACATAGCTTTAATCCATCTCATCAAATCTTTGGTTGCTAGTTAAGACCGCTGCACACGAGGCTGGAAACACTGTTTGGACTTCTGTTGGCCAGCAGGCTGCGTACGAGGCTGGAAATGACATCACTGCAGGCTCGCCTGCTAGCTCACGATAGCTGTTTTAAAACTAGAACAGTGGCTATTTTCCTTGCAAGATCCGCTGCTAGGTATGAGCAAGAACCAATCATGTCACGTGGGCGACATGAACAAACCAACATGGGCGTCATTATGTTCAGAGTCAGACAACAGGCACGTTTTGCTTTGTGTTTATATTTGAACTGATATTAAGCGCGCATCAGATCTAACCACAAAACAAAGTTTAAAAGACGTCTCGTGTGAAGCGAGCACAAAAAAGCAATTAAGAAAACTAGTAGTCAAATCTAGCAAAGAATCGATTTTTGTAAAGGCTACCAACTTATGTGGGTGGGCCTCACAAGAATGTCGGACAAAAAAAACCTGAAAATCAGTAAACACTTATTTTAAAACTAAGATTTATCGTTCAAACAGATTTGAGATTCAAGATTTTCGGTTTTTGTTTTTTTTTATTATTATTTACAAAATGTACATATTACTACGAGGTGGAATACCTAGATGAATAAAACAAAATAAATCTGCGTTGTCTCATATATATATTATTTGCATATTCAACTTGCGTAGCGGAACAAACAGCGTTTTCCGTAGGAACAAACAATTTGTTTGCTACCGGAAGTTGTCTAATAGCACTTCCTAACGCGAGTGTATTTGTTAAATTCGTCTAAATGTTGTCGCTGCAACAATATTAATCTGTATTATAGAGCGTTTCTATTACATATTATGCCGAAATTGGGAGGCTGTTGAACAAAATCTTGTTATTTGAAAACTATTTTGACTTTTTAGTCCATATTGCTATAAATGAGTGTTTTTTTGAGTTTTTTTTAAACTTTTATTTTAATTATAACCTTAAAAACCAACACACAAATGCTTATATGTTTATATTATAAAATATTTTTATATTTATGAATATTTATATAAATTATTGTATTGTCACAGGTTCTTAACACGTGTGCAAAATTTCAAATTATTCAGACGTCTGGGAGTCAGTGAAAATTAAATTGAGATTCCATTAAATAGATACAAACAATGATACAAGTGAACTTAATAAAGTTCTGTTAATATCAGAATATCTGATTGTGTGAACTTATGACTTGAGATCGTGGGTGTCAAGTCTTTTGAGTTAATTGGAAAACAAAAAACGTACGACCCTATGACCTTGAAACTCTTCAGAAGTACATGTGAGTACAAGAGTAATAAAATATGTAAGTATCTGGATGTTACTTCTGCGGTGAACGATTTCAAATGCATTTGCATTCACCGCGTGCCATAGCGTGGGTTTATGACGCCACCTCGGGTGCTTTGCTTGCAACTCGGAAACTATCAGTATAGACGCCTTTCCTTTCTGTGCGTCTTATGTTATGACGTAATAGGGTAAAGGCGCCGGCTTCCAACCGCTTACCTGTGACCGACCATACTTTTATAAAATTAGTTGACGGAATACAGTGTACCCGCATTTTTAAATTATCTCAAAAAATGTAGTTTTATTTTTTTAAGCTAAGTATAAAACTATTAAAATTATTTTTGTAACTCCTCCGTGTTTTTATTGCCTCTTCCATTTGACAGATCTGAGTACACAAAATACTAGACTTAAAATAGTGGAATCTGCGTTTGTGTCTTGTTTGATTGAATTCGATAAATTCAATCTCAATTCTATGTTGGCCGGTCCTTTTCTAATACGTCAATTTAAATTCGTGTTGTGAACGACGATTTGTATTCGGAACATGAATACAACATTTTTTTTCCACCCTTACATATGTACGCAGATAAACATCGTGCATGTTATTTCATGTGTAGGCGCATAAGGTGTCTATAGTACGATTCGTAAATAGTAGAGAGAGACTCCTACAAATATACTTCGCAGTCTCTATATATATTGTAACAAAACTGTTCTAGTTCGTGGTAGAAATTATTTATTTACAATAATAAATATTTAACAAAATAGTTAAACACACAAACGTAAGCGTACTTCTTCAACTTAACAGAAATAATAACGTTAACAGAAATAAAATAACGACAGTTCTAAATAATAAAATAAAAGAGAATATAGAGCCACTAATTTATGTACACAAAGAAACACATACAATTATATTTACAATACAGGAACACAACAAAGTTTATCTAGTACAGTAACTTATTCAAACTTGTATTTACAAAAAGTTATTTATGTTAACCCAGATTTATATAACTGCACTTATTTATGTCACAACGCACTGGCACTGTATAAACACATAAACGCTTTACGAACAACTAACCAACTGCCCAACCACTCCGCTCGCATTTTATAGCGTCGTCTCCCACCTATCATAGGTTCTGGAAGCACCGAGATCCTTTTCTTTACATGTATTGGTTTCTCCAAGCGATTCTCTGAAGGTCGTTTTTTTTACCTGTTTTCTATTGTTGTTGTTGCTAGTAGATTCTACAGAATCCATAGTCGTCCCAACAGGGGGCACGCAACAATATAAAACAAAGTCGTCCCCCCGCCGCGTCTGTTTGTCTGAACGCGATAAACTTAAAAACTATCGAACGGATTTTTATACTGTTCTCACTAATAGAAAGAGCGATAAACGAGGAAGGTTTCTGTATATAATTTGTAAATATTTTGTACAAAATGGCTGAACTATGACTGTGTTTTGTCAAAAAAAAAACTGTTTTCTCACGTTTACATGGCTAACGCTGGCCATTTTTTTAAAGATACACCAAAACAGTGTACTTTGATAGTTTTGCTGTGTAGATGAGAAGGTCAATATAATATTTCCAGAACAGTTTTGCCGTTCCGTTTAAGCGTACCGTACTATTGTGATGACTCACTCTGTATTATTTCGGAATCGCAATATAGTATCTATAGAAAAACATACATAATATTACTTAGTATCCTAGTACATTCTGTGTACTACCAAACAAACAAGCTCTTTATGCTGTCTTGCCTAGTGATTTATTTTGTTTTCCGTAACAGAGAAAATAGTTTTGTGCAAAGGAAATCTTTTATATTTGCTCATTACTTGATCTTATAACTAGTCATATACCTGCTTTAAAGCATTTCATATGATACCTGGAATAGTGGATAGACAGATAGATGCATATTTTATAAATTGTGAGCATATACAATGCTGTAAATACGTTAACACATGCAATTAGTAAAAATTACATAAAAAAATGATATGCAATCCGACAAATCTATACTTATACATAAAAACCTCGTGTTACGATGTTCGTCCGCGCTAATATCCGAAACCACTGAACCGATTTAATGAAATTTGTAAATGTGTCATGCTTGGTGCAACTTACGCTATAGGATAGTTTTTATTAAATATTTTATGCAAACTAAAAAACGAGTTTTCATTTATTCACAGCCCGGCAATGCTTGACTTTTGTTCTTGTATATTTGTACTTGCGCTGTACCGTCGTGCAATATGTGAAAGGATTCTTTTTTTTTCTTCGTGTTATGAAACATTACATAATGTTCCAGCGTCGGTATAAATATTCATTCACTTCTCTTGTTTATAAAATACGACTCTTTCAACATTCATAAGTTACCGTAAGATGATTTTTTTTTGTTTTTCTACGAAACTGTGTTATTTATGTATTCGCTGAATAAATGTTTTATTTATTAAATTTCAAGAACAGCACAATTTTGGTAATTATGATAACAATTTGGCATAAAAATTATTCTATATTTGAAGATAGCTAAGCGTTTAGTGATGTTTGTCTTGTAACAAAAATCACTTGGCTACTTAAAATACGGAATAATGTTGATAAAAGGTTACAGATATAGATGTGTTATAACAGAGAATATTAAATCGATTTTATTCGCAGTCGGACTTATTCGACGGTATTTGTTTGAAGCGGAAATAAGGTTGCTTCGGCCTTCCCTACCTTACTATCTGCTACAACACACAAATCTAGATGTGGGTAGCGATGCAAAAGACTAAATCGAAATCTAAATTGAAATATTCTTGAACGGGGGCTCACTTGACATACCTTAAAAATATAAAATCGTCATTTTCTTGCGATTTGTTTAGTTTTGAAAGGATTATTCGAGAAACAGTGAAAGTTTGATTTTGACCTGGTCAAGTATAGATGTACCAGTTTCGGAAACTATTCTATTTTACAGAATTATTTTGATAACTATATATGTATATGTCACCGGGATATTGTCAAATCCGTGATATTGTAATTTCACTAGTGAAATTACAATATCACGATTGAAAAAGAGTCGTGATATTGTAATTTCACTAAGTGAAATTATAATATCACGGGTTTGACAATATCCCGGTGACATATATATTACTCTTACTATCAAAATAAGACATTTAAAGTGTTTTAAAGATACAGTTTTAAAATTTTTGTGTATTTTTTATTGTCTAAAATTTAATCAATTCAATTGAAAAATTGATTGTAAAATTTATAGCGGGCGTTGGTAACACTTTTTGTTTAAAAATATATATGAATATAAATACAATTTTTGTTTGGCCATTTCTTGTGATCGTTGTCAGTTTGTTATAATATAAAATTATATTAATTATGTTACAAGTCATTTTTAAGTACGAAGGCAAAGAAAATGTAAAACTTTATTTTCTTCATAATCGTCACCATCTAATGGGTTTTATGTTTAAATGAATAAAAAGAAACTGTATTGATTGTACGAATTTCATAACTTGTTATAGTCCCGTTTCTTCCACTACATATACCCGTTCTTCCACCACATTGTCAATAGCGAGCATTTAAAAGTCTACATTGAAATATAATGAGCTAATTGGAATATTTTAAAGAGATTTCGTGAACTCTCGACATTTTTATCATTTTTGTTTGAAATCACCTCTATTAAAGAAACACATAAAAAATAATGATGATATATGGCTACAATTAAAAAAAAATATGTCAATCAGTTGAGTAGAAATCGGCTGGCGGTTTGTCTAAAGAAATAGGGCTTGTATTTTAAATATATAGATGGGGAATTTTCTTCATAAGCGGAAGTTTCAAGTGAATGGATAAACGGTTGGCTTGAATATATATAAAAAACAAACTTGTCAAGCCGTCAATTTGGTGGGTTGGTACTTACCCTCTGCCCTCACTCGACTGTACAGTCATTGGCGTTGAGTTTCGTTTGGTATACAACTCGACTTCAATTTATTTATTGCGGTTTTCACTTTATTTTAAAACTAATCGTGGCTTCGTTTGCGTTAATGGTGAATTTTTTTTATATTGTTTAGCCCACTGTCGTTCAAGCGCTATGCTCCCTGTAGACATTACCTACAGTAAAAATCGATCAAAATCGGGTCCCTCTTTATTTACAGCAACGTATTTTATACATGGAACTAATGGCCTTTGCTGCCGAAGCCTAAAAAAAAATAATCGGCTTAGTACAGTTTTTGAGTTAACCTAAAGCAGACACGGAGCAAAATCAAAAGCGTTCGATGATTGGTCCCGTATTTGTGCTGTAGCTCATCGAGTAAGCATTTTCAAAAGCTATGTTTATGGGTACTTTTTTTCTTTTAATTATCTTAGCAATCAGTAATCACCCCCTGAAATCTTTCGCAATACTTATGACACATTTTGTATATCCAGTGACTCTACCTACCTCTAAATCGTTAATATCTTCAGTTTCAATTGAGAGACAGGGAAGTTCAGTATTAATCGTGACGTATACAACGAAACTTTATTAGTTTTTTTCAGCTGTCGATAGATCGCAACTTGACATGTAAATGCGCTGAATAACTAATTTTGAAATATCTTTATGTTTTTATAAAATGTTTGACGTGTTTTACGAAATATATTAGCATAGTTTGAAATGTGAAAAAATAAATTAACTAAGGCATAATTTTTTTGTTCTGACAGACAAATAGATTTTTGCACTTCAGAAATATAATATAATGAAATTTTGTAAAGTGAATTTTTACCTTAATTACGTGTGGATTTTATGCTGTACGTACTTATAAAAAATAAAACGCAAGGATATTTGAGTTATTCCAACCGTTATTTAGGTTTTTCATAATCACGTTATTTTCAAATAAATTTTTTGACGCTCCAGAAAAATGTTAGATAACAAAAGCAGAAATTTAAAAAAAAAAACGGAACAAAAAATAAAATTTTATTTTTAGAATTCATTTAACATGCCATAAAAGCTGTCCAGCGATGACATATACTTGTGCGCATCGAAGCGAACGTTATGACGATTAGAATAACGGACGTGAAAAGTGAAGAGGGGTGGGGTAGAAGGGAGGGGGGATAGATATTTCAGACACACAGACCACCACCAGCACAGATCATATATAGAGTCGCGCGTATTGTCCATGCAATAATTCATACAGACGTTGTCATTACCCATCGCATATAGCACATGCTACGACACATTATGATGCTCTAATGTTCCCGTTACGTTCGCTGTAAATATACCAAAAGGTCGTCTATTTCAACTTCCGTGTATTCAATTGCGACATTTCAAATGAATATATAATAGAGCTGTAACAAACCGTATGTATTCGTTACTGAGTAACGGGTACATCGTCTGACTCGAAGTAACGAATCGTTACTTACAAATTCATTTCGTTACTCGCATTTGTCGTATCCTTCTCAGTTCGACTCGTTTGATGCGGTTATACGTTATACGAACTAAGTCATACCGTATCACGTATGCGACGCGCCTCGATGCGATGGTACATGCTTGATGCTGTTAGTACACGATTGTATGTCGTATGAAAAGTAACGAGTAACGTAACGATACGAAAGTAACGGGTACTGGTTTTTTAAGTAACGAATATATACGGGTACACTATTTCTCGTTACTTTTACAGCTCTAATATATAACATACTAGCGGTCCCGCCCGGTTTCACCCGGGTGCAAAAGAACGAATGGGGGGGAGGGACATAAGTACTCACATTCATCTTAGTTTACCGAGATGAATGTTGTGTCCAAATTTCATGATGATCGGAGTTACCGTTCAAAAGTTTTTGATGCTCCGCTCCTATTGGTCGTAGCGTGATATTATATAGCCTATAGCCTTGCTCGATAAATGGGCTATCCAACAAAAAAACATTTTTACAATTCGAACCATTAGTTCTTGAGATTAGCGCGTTCAACCAAACAAACAAACAAACTCTTCAGCTTTATAATATATTAGTATAGAATATAGATAACACATATGCTGCAAGTATAATGTCATTAGTAAAGCTCTAAATATAAAGTCACCAGAGTCAACTTTTACAGTTTTGTTCAAACTGACGTAGATTTTCTTTCAGTGTTTTAAAAATTTCATACAATTAATCTTTTATCAGCTAATTTTAACAACAACCTTAGAAATATTTGATGTAAATGCAAAAATGATATTTAACAACTTTTATTTAATGAAAAATCGATTTTATGTCAGTCAAAATGGATAAAAATTAAAATTTAATTTAACAATTGATGTTTTATTTTGCAGCGAACTCGTTTGATTCGTATTTTCATTTCGCATTGCAATTTGATGCCACCAGCTGTCACATGTCATAAGGTCGTAACTCGGCGAATAACAAATAAATAAATTATACTGCCATTCGCGGCTATTCTCTCTCGTTCCGAGTGCTCTCTGTGACGAGTCAACTCTCGTCAACCACTATTGGTATTACGTCAGCTGAACAACCCCCTTCCCACACATAAACATTCACAATATGCGATCCGCAATCGATCAGTTTAAGGGTGGTAGATTTTATTTTCTATCCACCGACAATCGACACTATCGTTTTTAATTTATTTTTAATTTTCCAGTCTATTTACATTTGAGTTTTTATGCATTCTGACAGTCATTTTATCGCCTTGATATCGTGTTTTCGTTTAATAAGGGTTGAAACATTTGGTGCGAACAAAAACAATGCCCATATTCACCGAACTCTATTAAAGATAGAAGTTACTAATTTTTGAACAAATTTATTCGTTAGAATAAAATTTTCTTTCAATTCACCAAGCAAATTATCAGGTAGACAAGTTAGTTAAAGAATAATTATACACTGCACTATACTCCTTTTGTTAAATATTTTGACGTTAACCCAAAAATCCGATCGATGGCGTTAGTGTAAACGTCAGCAAAAAAGTTTCATAAAATAATAATGTTTTATCCTAACCTAATTGCACACAAACACTTCCACTAAATTTATTGTTTTACATTCACAAAAGGTTGATAAATCCACAAGAGCAACTGTAGGTATAATACTCCACGTTTATAGATTAGGTATTAAGATCTATGTGACGGACATTATTATTTTATCAAACGAATAAATATATATACCCTGGAAGTAAGGCAGAATAGATTTATGCCTGCAGTAAACATAATTATGGTTGGTGAATTGAATTATAGCTATTTATTCGGAGGAATAGTTACCGGAAGAACAAATGAATCGAATAAATAACTACTTACGTTCGGTGAAAATGGCCATAAAAGACCCAACATTACTATCATCAGCGAAACGTGCATCGAGAAATATGTATTAGTAGTTTGTGGTTACTTTTTAGTATTCAGTAATTTTTAACATCTTAAAAATAGATTCGAATAGGTACACATTTTTAAAGTGAAAATCCATGATATTCTTACCTCAGTACAGTGTACGTCCCCGTGCATGTCAACTATCAATTTACGTTAAACGTAAGTATCGGATACGGAAATCCGTACTTTATTACGGAAGTTATACAACTGTGAACACCAGACTTAGACGTATTGATTTTGTGTAACATTAATCCGACCAAAAACATAAACGTAAAAGAAAAAAACAGAATTGAAATCTAAATGGGTGCTAAGTTTTCACGAATCGTGTATTTATAATTGAAAACATTCCAAGTGAAAACTTCACATTCTTTTTTGCAGATACCGAACTTGACCCATTTTTTCACATTTAAATATAAACCGGGAGAGATTAGTTTTTTTTTTTTTTTTTAATTAAAAGTATAAAGGTGTTTCGACATTTGTCACTAACACCAACAAGTACATAGTATACAAAAATAATAACAATAGTAATAATAAGGAATACATATCAGATTAGTTGTTCTGCTTATTTGCTAGTGAAAAGAATTTTGGAGCAAAATGCCAAAACCAATTGATATGCATTAGATTGTGAACTGTACCAATGTCCGATGGCAACGTAATCCTACAGAGCGCACAGGGGATTTTGGTCTCATTTTTGTGCAGATATTAGACCACCGCCACTGCTATCGTCCGTCAGTGCTTTTATTTCCGTTTCAGATCGGTTGGCATGACTGATCTATAAAATAATATTCGGTTTCACGATACGAAACGTTTTCAAAAAGTTCTGTCATCATAATTTTATATATTAATATCGTGGTACCGAGCAGTGTAACATAGTGATGAGGGCACTAGACTCGCATTCGGGAGGTACCGAATTCGAATCCTGGCGAAGGAAGATGTGGCTGGGACTTTTTCCTACTGCCTCTCGCCGAGAAACTGTAATTCCTGTACCGGCCATCTTGTTGCGGATTTCCATGGTTTCCCTCAATAGTTCCAGATAAATATCGAGACGGAATCGAGGATTCAAGGCCATGTCTCGATTACCTGTTCTCAAATGTTGTCTGCCTTATCCTAAATTCCCAAAAATTCCTTCATTCGCCCATTGCTATTAATTAAGTTAAAGTTTAAAAAATGTAGAAAATAACGGGAATGCAGAATGTCGTCTAAAGTCGAGAAACAGACGTTGAATGCATTATTATTATTATATTAATACTATGCTGAGAGCACAACTGAATTCGAATCTCGGCAGAGACATAGTATTTTGAAAATGCTCTTCGTTGAAAAACAGTCATTTTTTCATCAATCATTTTGAGTTAAAATATCGGCATGGTTTGCTCAAAATCATGGCCGAATGCTTGCTAAACTATATGTTTAAAGTCAGCATATCCCGCGCTGCATCTGTGGGCAAAAAGTTTAAACAAATCGGTTTAGCAGGAACCGCTGGCGGACTGTCGAAAGAAAACTACTTGTGTTTTAAACACGATAACAGATGAACTGAAACTGATAAGGTCGACAATGTTTAACGTTGGGAATTTTGAGTGGCCCTCGTATTCGTATCAATATAATATAATATTGCACACATAAATGTCAGATATCAATACATTGTGATGGCACTGGTCTGGTGGATTTGAACTTGATGATGCCGTCACCGTGGGGACTCGCATACTCTGATTCGTTTAGGCAGCAAGCTAGAGATGGGAAAAACTGATCATTTGAGTGATTTGCATCTGGGTATCGTATAGGATTCGACTCTTTGAACTAGCTCAAAAAGATCCAAGCTCTGAATACATTACTGTAATTGTTATCTATTAATGTTTACTGATAAATATGGCAAACCGTTTTGCTTATATAAAACAAAATATTTTTTTTAATTTGATATCAAAAAAATTAATTCAAATTAAGCGTGCTAAAAAATTGTATTTTCCATGCATAAGAAAATATAGCGAATCGTTAATATGTGTATATAAAAATTTAAATAATATTTATTATACTCCAACATAATTTTAAAACAATCATTCTACTTATGTAGCTTTATTCTGGAATACTGTAAATACAGTGTAGAATGCGTCATATTAAAGTTGCAATGGGTATTTATAAAAATCTATCTTAAAATAGTCATTCAAATTGTACAAAGTTTCTTCAATTAAAATGTTTTTTTTACTACAATCACTTGTACCGCGTCCCTACTACCTAGAACATATACACATTACAATGCAAAGTGCTGTGCTGGTTCTGAGACTACAGAGAGAAAAACGCATCAGAACACTATAGAGCTGTTCTGCCTCTGCTACAGAAATGTCATGTCTATAGAGAATACCTGTGTTGAATATTTCACTGAGTTAACTGATCCGTTGAACCGTCGCGTCGGGTCAGAGAGAAATTAGTCGACTCCCACGGATCTTTTGTCGGAATCGGATCTTTGAACTGGTTCAGAAATTACCCACCCTTATATCCATCATACAGTCATCTTTTTTCAAATGGCACATTTTATCGACTAAGTAAATATTTTTCAGATCATTTCAGGCAGATGAACTAAAATAAAAATTCTATATATAAAAAAAAAAACAAAACGTTCAAAGGGCAAGTGTAACTCGTTCACCGAGGGTTCCGTGCAACTAACAAACGAATAAATGTATGCGTGTGTAATTAAATTATATTTCAATAAATCTTTTCCAAAATAACACTTAATAGAGATTTTTCCAGCCGAATAATTAAGCTTGTCTGTTATTTTTTATTATTATTTTTTCGAAAACTGTAGCTGTTAAATACATCTAGGACTATTTTTATTCGAAGTTTTTTTTTTTTAAATAGACGCGTTTTTAGAAAATTTTCGAAAACTACTTACCTTAATCTACAACAAATTAGTTGTCGACATAAATGGGAAATTAACTGATTACATAGGTTACTTTTAGAATTAACTACAACTTTTGCTTAATATACATCAAGATATTAAGTATTAATAATAACGCTATTATATTCTTTTAGAATTATTATTGTAAAGAAATTATTCTATTCTTTTCTATAACTTTATTCGTGCATATGCCGTTGATGTTTTGGATATATTTTCTCTCCTATGTTTTTTCACTTCGTTGAAAATCTACTATACGTCTAGAATACATAATATTCATATTTATTAATTACCCACCTGTCATTATTAATTTGTATTTAGTCAATAAATTCTACGTATGTCAGATCTTCTTCCGACATATAAATGCGGTGTATAAATATGTGAGCTTATTATTTGATGCATGCACTGATTTTATGTTGATTAATTGTTTTATGATTATATTTTGAATACCTATTATAATTTCTGATAAGCATAAGCGTACTCGAAATTCGTTATACCACACAAACACATTATATTTCCATTTTTAGGGGTCCGTACCTTAAAAGGAAAAAAGGAATCCTTGTAGGATCACTTTGTTGTCCGTCTATCTGTCTGTCTGTCTTATCAAAACTTTAAATGTTTCCCGTTAACCTAGAATCTTGTTTGGCGGGAAAAAAAGTTGCATAGCACAAGTAAAGAAAAAAATTCGATAATCATAAATTTCTGATTTTAGGTAGGTATAGAATTATTACCTGAAAAATTTAATTTTTATGAAATAACGGTACAGAACACTCAGGGCGCGAGTCCTACTCGCACTTATCCGTCTTTTTTTAAAGGAGTCGGTATGCCTTGAAAAAGTCGCAAAAATCGAATATTTTAATGTCCTTTTGAAATTGAGAATGCTTACAAAAAATAAAATACGCTGAATTCAATGAGAGTAAGCAAAAGTTTGTACCTTTTTTAGTTTGGAAACTACGGCCATTCGAAGGTGTTATATGATTTTCTGAAAACTTTAAACGCAAATAACTTCTAAACCAAAAGACATACAGACGTTTGTTTGTGCTCATTGGATTCAGCGTGTTTTTTTCTATAAGCATGATGATTATGCAAAAGTTCCGACAGATTTCGGTTTTCGTCAAAAATCGAATTTTTTTAAAGGGGTATGCCTTGAAAAAGTCGCAGAAATCGAATTCTTTAATATACTTCTGAAATTGAGAATGCTTACAGAAAAAATTACGCTGAATTCAATGAACTTAAGCATGCGTCTGTATCTCTTTTTGTTTGGAGACTACGGCCATTCGAAGGTGTTATATGATTTTCTGAAAACTTTAAACGCAAATAACTTCTAAACCAAAAGACATACAGACGTTTGTTTGTGCTCATTGGATTCAGCGTGTTTTTTTATATAAGCATGATTATTTTGCAAAAGTTCCGTCAGATTTCGGTTTTTGTCAAAAATCATATTTTTTTGAAGGGGTATACCTTGAAAAAATCGCAAAAATCGAATTCTTTAATATACTTCTGAAATTGAGAATGCCTACAGAAAAAAATACGCTGAATTCAGTGAACTTAAGCACGCGTCTGTATCTCTTTTAGTTTGGAAACTACGGCCATTCGAAGGTTTTATACGATTTTCAGAAAACTATAAACGCAAATAACTTCTAAACCAAAGGACATACA
Organism: Xanthostigma xanthostigma; assembly: GCA_963575645.1. Taxonomy (NCBI): domain Eukaryota; kingdom Metazoa; phylum Arthropoda; class Insecta; order Raphidioptera; family Raphidiidae; genus Xanthostigma; species Xanthostigma xanthostigma. The sequence goes on along the minus strand of OY754470.1, from coordinate 2,778,621 downwards.
GACGTTTGTTTGTGCTAATTGGATTCAGCGTGTTTTTTTCTATAAGCATGACGATTTTGCAAAAGTTCTGACATATTTTGTTTGATGCAGCCACATCTAGCAAGGAATCTAGCGCTTTTAGTCGAACATCATGTTGAAACAAAATATTATAGCAGCATTTTCGCGCCTAAACGATAATAACAAATTACAATCGACATGTGAGTCATTTCAATAAGTTATAAAAAAACAGTTGCTTCATTACAATATAAATTATTTGATAACTGAACCCGCATACATATGATTAATTCCGTTTTGCTTTTTGTATACTATGCATTATGTATAAAAGATCTCACACGACACTTCCACATTAACATTATACATATGAGGCGAACGATTAATTTCAGAACAGTGAACAGTAAGCATAGCATAAATGTGTGCCGTAAACAACTTATACAGCTGGTGTGCTCTGTGAGTGACACTTCAAAGAAAACGCGAGTCTAGAGAACATCGTTATACTGCAAAACCATTCAACCATTTATGATGGTTTTTAACCATCGAGATTCGGTATAGTTCATCGCACGCGTTTCTTCCGTCTTCCATAGTCCTCTTCCCTTTTGAAAAATTTGTATTTATTACAAAGATGGATTTTTTTGCGAGTTTTTGACGTGAAACATTTGTCGGTGCGCCTTGGCAAACGGCATGACGCTCTCCCCCTCTACGCCACCGCTCTCGACTCCCTTGCGTGTGTGTGCGCGCGTGCATGCTATATACACTGCGTGAGCTGTGTACTGCGTGTGACTATAGTATACTTGTTTTTAATATGACTGCAACATTTAGTTACAAGGTATTTAGAGTGCGTTGCAAAACTCTACAATATAATATATCTTTTTATTTTATCTAGTATTTATGGAATTGTTTGTTATTTTTCAGATAATCAGGCCCTTTTTGGAATTTAAAAACGGCTACATTTTTTGGTGAGTAATTTTTGAAATTATCAATACGAGAACTGCGGACTGGGCACCTGTTGTTTTACATAAATAACAAAAATCGAAAGATTTGATATAATGTTTAAATTGAGGACTTTCGTGGAAAAAAACTAAGCTGATCTCAACGACCACAAATAAATATCTGTATCTATTCTGATTTTAGAGTTATGGATACGCGAGGATTTTTTTTTTTGGAAAATTTTTGGAAACTTTAAATCAACTTAACTTTTAAACCAGAAAACAATTATATATTATGTTTGCTTGTGCATATTGGAGTTAGCGTGTCTTTTTGTACATGCATTATGTAAGTTTTAAAATAAATCGTTTCTTAAAGTAAGGAAGCTAGGGGAAAGTTGTAACAGGGATTTTTCATGTGATACCTTTGACGCTATATTTTCGACTTAATTGGTTCTTCAATAACTAAAAAAAGACATTAATCAAAGATTTTAATTTGTTCTTTATAAGGGTAAGAAGTTTATTTCGCGCGAGTTGTTTTAGAATTTAGATGACTGAAGCTAATTGGTATTATTTTTTATATTAAATTTTTTGAAAAAAAAACAAAAAATTTTACAGAAATTTTATGTTAAAAACTTGTTTTTATTATAAAAGTTTTATACAAGAACTTACAAAGGAAAAGTTCACTCATTATTTTTATTTTTTGTAAAAAAAATTGTAGGTTAACTATTTTGTGTCGTGTTCTAAAAAAAAACTTTATCATTTTGTTGTCTGTTTCTTTCGATATTTTTAATTTCAACAGACTTACGCTTTACTTTTGCTTGTCTTTCTCTGTTTTGACTTCCCGAAGTATTTAATAATTAGTAAAATGTTTGTTAAAGATTGAGAAATTAATTAACTTACTTTGATATCCATAAAACGGATATTAAATCTCTTCGGAATGAAAAACTGGGGGAGAAAAAGTCGCGAGATGTTTAGGGGATGAGATATTATTGTCTGTAATAGGATTTGTGATCGCGAAGGCTGGTTTTATGATAGTGTGAGCCGCCACAGGGGATTTTCACGTTCACAGTTGGCATCATTGTTGCCTGCATGCACTTCTCTACACACACACATTGCTACCATAATATACAGTCATGCATACCAACCCCTGAAGCTCTATTTAAAGCTTCGTAACATTATTGCACACGCCACACGTATCGTGTTGTCAAGCGAAAGCTCACTGCTCACGTGATTCTCTCTAACCCTTCACAATACAGTCCTGTTCAACTTTTTATCTTTCCAGTACGTTGGGAAGTTATTGTAATGGGTCCGAGAATCGAAAATTTTAACAAATTTTTATATTTTTCAAGGTTACTGCACTATTTTTTAAAATATGTCTCACTGTATGTATGTATGTGTGTGTGTATAGGTACGTACGTACGTACGTGGTCATTTCTTTGAAGACGAAATATGGAGACGCGTATTAACGTAAATATGAATTGAAAGAAATTTTTTTGTAATCGGTCGAGTCGTACTTTTTTCACAACTAAATAGACTTTAAAGAAGTAGATAATATCTCGCGAATAAAAATTATATCAATTCCGCTAGGAGCTCAATCGAGGCGTGTTAACGTCTTTGGTTCGAAAATCGCCAAAGCTGCAAAAAATGTATTTCGAGGACTTTTTGGAAAATATTTCTTGGGTTTAATTTGTTAAATACCTACATATATTAAACTATCACTATTGATAGGGGTGGGCAAATCTTTTGATCGTCGGGCCACACTGAGGATGAAAATTTGACCGTGGATCAAACAATTTCTTTTTCTAATTTTTAAACACTATTTACTATTTTTCTAAAATTCTTTTTATGCGCCAATTTATATTGGCAAACAGTAATATTTTTGCTTTTAATAATCATTTATAAAATGCTTCGCGGGTCGGAGAAAATTCTACTGCGGGCCGGATCCCGCCTGCGGGCCGCCATTTGCCCAGGCCTGGCCTAACGTGTTGTTGAGCATTAAACGTTGGTATTTCTGTGGACAGAATGTGTCTTTGTTGCTCAGGTCTATTTGGCGGAATGTTTCGCACAGATAAATTTTGAATATCCTGTTGTTAGTGCATGCTACAATAATTTTAAATTTCCTTGAAAGTCTAGAGGCAATACAATTTAACACTTTTATATTTTAAACAACTTCACATATGATTGCTAGAACGTTTTAATTTTATTTTAATGGAAGTGTATTTTTATAGTAGTTAAATATTGCTATTAAATCTATTTTTTACAAATTATTTTGCACCGTACTTATATTGTCCCGGTTTTACCCGGGTGCTATAGATATAATTCTGCAAAATGTATTTCGTTTGCGGCCTGGCGTCCGAACTAATAGTTTTGAGCAAATTCTGCCAGATTTGCATCTGAACTAACAGGTTTGAACAAATTCTACCAGATGTCGCTACTTGGTACTAAAACAGTTTTTTGGTTTGCTTCTGAACCAAAAGCTTTGAGTAAATTTTATCAGATGTCGCTACAGTTTTTTTTTTACAGATCACCGTAATTTTCTATAAAATAAGTATTATAAAAACTATCCTATAGTGTAAGTTGGACCAAGCACGACACATTTTACAAAATTTCATTAAAATTGGTGAAATGGTTTCGGATGTATATAGATAAAAAATGAAAATCTCTATATAAATACAAGGTATTGAGATCGGGAAAAATAATTATTTTTAAAGAGAGTTTAGCTTTACTGATTTTTATCAAGTGTGATATCATGGCATTCAAATGTTCCGATAAAACCCGATTCATACAGAGGCATGTTAAAAAGGGGCGTTTATAGTTGCTTCTTTGTGTAATTTTGTTAAAATTAAAAAGTAAACAGTAATGACACATCTGTAAACAAAATGCTACAGCTTAAAAACGGAGTGTAAATCTGTTGAGTAGGGATCGTACGATGTGTACAAATATCCATAAATCTGAAACTAATACTAATTATAATGTACTAATTACACAAGATTTATTACAAAACGCAACGTGTTATTTGCATGTAAAATATTAGCTATTAGAAACATATTTCAAACGTTTTGAAGCCATAGGTTCTCAAAATATAATTTTGTTATTCGCATTGATTGTAAAAAAATGGTTTCAGAATATCAAATTATAATTCTTAATAATTACGAACGTTGCCATAAAAATTATTATTTTTGTAGATATTGGTAAGTATAGAGATATTTAAAGGTGGCACTTCAGATGGCTATTTGTGTTCGCTATTGGGTGTTTGTTGTATTTGGCAAAATATATGACGTTCAAGACAAATAGAGGCAAATACGACAATCCACACATGGCAGTCATATAGCAAACACACAAACATTTGGCAGCAGAACGCAAGGTTCAAAATTCCAGGAATTTTAGCACTGTTTCATTGTCCCAATTCATTTTCAATAGTAATTGTTCCAGTTTTTTCTCACAACACAGACACAAAAATACTGCACGTTCGTACAGGTTCACGGCGCGTGCGCTTCTGAATATGGCCATTGTGTGGACGGTTTATTTGCGTATTTGCCTATTTGACTCCTTTGATGTGCCTCGAAAAACCGACAAGCGCACGGTAACGCGTATTTGGTATTGGCTTTATTTGTCAAATAGGCAAATAAGGCCTAACTTTGTCAAATAGACTGTCCTCACTTGGTAATTGTTTACCAATTATGCCAAATATACAAATACAAATAGCCATGTGAAGTGCCGGCATAAGAGATATTGGTATTTCAGGTAAGTTTAATTTTTTTTGACAGGGTCGAAAATATTTAAAAAATATTTTTTTGCGTAAATTGACTTTGAAGTTACAAATCTGATTTTAAAATACATAAGTAATAAATAATTCAGATAGTTTGCACGTTCTTTATTAGTTCTGCAAATTACCTTATTTTTGAGCGTCTCAAAGTTTCATAAATACAACGTTTTTTCAGATGATATCGTTGAGCTAAGAAACCATTAAATCAAAGAGCTTATAACTTTTTTTCAGCATTTTTTTCTTCTCATATTTTCAAAGATATATTTAAATACATGTAAAAAAAAGTTGTAAATCCTGGTTGTAAACATGAATAAGAGGAGGGAATGGAATTATCTGCGTCATAGTTTTAAAATTTTAATTTATGTATGAGTTTTTATTTTAAAATCGAAAGGTCTGCTCGGCTTTTCTGTACCCGGTAATCGATTTACGTGAACTAATCCCTATTATCAAAGTCTGTAATTGGCTTATGTAAATTATGTAACATATATTCTCTGCTGCTGCCAGATTGCTTTTTGAATTTTTTATAAACGTTATACGTTTTTGAGCGGAGTTTTGTAATTTTACGGTATTGGTTATAGATCGTTTCTATAAAGATAGGACTGAAAGAAGTGATTTGTTTACGCCGAATATTTATTTATAAATTTTCAGTCTCACCCGGGTGCGATAGATATAATTCTGCATAATGTATTTCGTTTGCGACCTGGCGTCTGAACTAATAGCTTTGAGCAAACTCTGCCAGATGTCGTTACATGTTACTAAAACAGATTATTTTTACGAAACATTGTAATTTTGTACAAAATATTTAATAAAAACTACCATATAGCGTAAGTTGCACTGAACAAGGCACATTAACAAAATTTTATTAAAATCGGTTCAGTGGTTTCGGAGATTAGCGCGTGACATCTCAATTAAAAAAAAAAAAAAACAGTAGTTTTCTTTCGCCTATTACAGTTCTGTATTTCTTGAAATTGAGAAACTATGTTGTTTAAAGAAAAAATATGTATACTGCTGCAACGGTTTCAGTTTAACAAAAAAGTTTTGAATTTTGTTAAAATTGCATAACGCCATTTTTTTTAAGTTTTGACGTAAAAACATCTGTACTGATCCCCATCTGCAAATGACGTGATCAAAAGTCACGCAAGTGTAACGCTTGTGACGAGAATCCAGAATAGTTCTACACCTCCTAACCTCCTTAAGCCGTTGTTAATTTTTTGTGAGGTTATGTGTAGCTGTCATCATAATCGAATATCTATTATCTAGATGTTTACACCTCTCTTAAGAGCACCGAGGATTTATTGTTTTTTTTTTTTATTTTAATAAATATTTGACTTATACTGACAAGCACAAAGATTTCCTATTTGTGGTAAAAGTGAGGTTATATTGTTTTAACGTGAACGCACAGTGATCGAGTATCATTCGTTTCATATTTACGCTGGAAGCACGAACAAATCACCTTCAATGCATGCAAAATATCTTATTATAACAACCCAGTTATGCCTTCCGCCTTACCGTATGCAACATTGAGGTTAGAATCTCTGCTGGAGGCAAAATGTTTATTTTTGTCTAGTTCACATGTCCCTTTTTGATGAATTCCAGTTCTTTTTCACCTAAGATTATGATCATGGTGTCATTTGATTCGGAATGACATCTAGAAACTTTTTGAAAACATTGAAGTGGTGCACGAAAAAATTGCAAAAGTTATAAACATTTTAGTAAAAGAAAAAAGAGAGGTTGGGTTTTTTGCGAATATCTCAAAAACTATTGCAGATATCTGAAATAACAAGAAAAATTCTGAAAGAGCAGGGAGTTTTCTACAAAAAAGTCCCATCTCCCGGAACACTACCACCAATATTTCTGATTTTAATTTAGAGGTGAAAATAGGGCTAAAACGTTTTTTTTCTATTTTTAATCCGACAAACTAAAAGAGACGAAAATATTGAAAATTATATAAAATTTTTAGCCCTATTTTCAGCTCTAAATTAGAATCAGAAATAGAAGCACGATTAAAACAAATACTTGAATCGGGTTTTATCTGACCTTATTCGCTAGTTTAGGATTTCTTCGAGCAGTTCCGCTGAAACGTTCAGAAATGTTTGTTTATAAATGCTAAACGGTTATAATTAAAAAAAAAAATAGTGCAAAAAAATGTAAATTTGTTGAGTAAGAACTGTTGGCGGACTTTGTGTTTCCTCCTTGATATTATTATCTTGGTTGGTGTACCCTTCCTCGCGATGTATCCTGCCGATTGTGCTTTTGTACGCCTTTCTCATTCTGCCAGCTTTGTCCCACTGTATCAGCAACGCATTCTCGCTACATCAGATACCCTCACCCCACCGCCCCTGTATACGCATGCTAAGTACAATAGTGTGCAACTGTGCAAATTTAAAGCATACACTAGCCGTCCTGTTGCTCTGATATCGAGCAAATTAATTTTTTCAACTAAACTTTCTTGTCTGTTTTTGCCTTTTTGGCATATACAGGGTGTTTATTAATTTAGTGCTAATACTTAAGTGTGTGAATCCTTGGGTGATTTTAAGAAGCAAAGTTAATATCAACATATGTCCTAAACCTCTTAATTTTTGAGCTACAGGGTGTTAGAGTTTTAAGTGATGACAAAATTATGATAAAACAGTTATATTTTTCTTAATACCTTGACATCCTGTAGCTCAAAAATTAAGAGGTTTAAGATATATGTTGATATTAACTTTCCTTCTTAAAATTACCCAAGGATTCACACCTTTAAGTATTGGCACTCAATTAAAAAAACACCCTGTATATACGCAAATTGTTTTTCCAAAGCTTGCTCATAATTTATCATATATTTTGTGCGTTTTTATTTCGTGACTTGTGTGATTTAAAACTCGCTGCGTCATAAAATAAAAATTTAATTTGGTGATTTGAGGAAACTCTTTTTAATATACAGTATCCTCACCATTTTAAGAAATTCGTCGATCGTATTTTTGTGATTCTTTTGCACATTGCTGTACTCTGATTTTGAATGGCAAATCGGATTGTGTTTTATGTTAACATTACAATTCTCAGACACGATTGTATCAATAATTGGAAATTGGGATTTTTCACAATTTAACACCAAGTTCCAAAGAATACAAATATGTAATTCTCTTTTTTTGTGTGAGAAAATATTTTTTATTTATCACATGTTTTTTGTGGTATCGGAAAAAGAATGAAAATATTAGTTATGACTACAAAATCTGATATTATTGTTTTTTAGCTGACGTTTTGTTCTCAAACAAAACTATCATTAGAAAACGAAATTTTTTATTTTTTTAATTGCGCAATTATTCGAGAACGCCTGGTAGTCACTCAAGCAATTAAATAGTCGGTCGACTAAAAATTGCCTGTCAGCACCTATCATTATATACTGTTCACCTCTACCCGCAACCTCCACCATTAATGTCCCAGCACCTCCACCATTGAATTATAAAACCAATAATTTTTTCTGATAGTGCAATTTTTAATTTTATAGTTCATTTCACTAAAATTTAACAATTTTATTGAAATCAAAATTTTGGAGACATTTACAAAATACCCCTAAAAAACTCTCAAGAAAGCTAAGTGAATGAGAGATTTCTCAACAATATTGTATAACAGTGTTGATTTTATATTTTACATGAAAAACAGTCTGTATATATAAAACGGAACAAAGACAATGTTTAGTTATGTGTAGTCCAATTGTTTAGCTTACAAGTGTTTGTTGTTGTTATAGAGATTGAAACAGGCCGCAACAATTTCCGGTATCAAAAATCCGGACGGGTACCGTCAGTCTGTAAGCGTTTAACCACTTTTCCAGCTTGGTGAATCTAAGCTCCCCCGTAGGTTACGTTCTCTTCTACCCTTTTTACTGGCAGCACATTCGAACGCTTCTCTTTTATGTTTACTTTCTACAAGTAAACTAAATAGTACAAATTCAAATGTACTTCAACAAACCGGATTCGACTCGAATAGTTAAATATCTAATGTATTATTGAAAATAATTAATTTTAATCGGAAATTTGCAATGAATGCAGCCTTGGAACTTGCTAGCCTTTATTAAATATTAATAAACTTTGTACGTTCGCGATTTATTTGAAAGCTGCTTGACCGATGTCAGTTTGGTTTTGTTCTATAAAGATTTATAATTTTTAGGTTATATCACGTTGAATCATGGAGGAAAAACTCATTTTTAAAGTTACGTTTGCAATTTTTAGTTTTGGAAATCTCGAAAACTGATTCCCCTCTCTACAATAGAACTCATGTATTTTCAACATATCGGGACTAATCGACTCCTGTATTTTCAATTTCTCACATACAAAAAATTAAAAAAAGCCTTTATTAATTTGAGGTTAAACGTTAAAAAAATATCATTTATTTTTTGAGCAAGATCTAGTTAAAATTCTACAATGCTTTTCTTCAGGAAAAATATGTGTGGTCACTCTCAAATCTCATTTTTTGACAATGCTTTATGCAACCCAGCATTAGTAAGTGTGTTAAGTTAACGCAACTAAATAAGCAAAACTGACACAATTAAAAACCTAACCTCAAACGATTTAAAATGAAATTGGTTGGCATTCAACTAAACAACCTTGATAAATCTTAACATGCATAAACGAAACTACTGCTGGTTCTTAAAGCCTTCGCGTCAACAAAAACCATTATTTGGATCAGTCAGTGGAAGTATGAAGTCTTATAGTAAAGGTCTTGTAATACATAAGTGAATTTATATATACATGATAAATGTACATATGTATATTGTTGGACAGCATCCTTACTTCTTAGACTGAAACATAAGCCGACACCAACCCAGAATCTTTTCAAATTCCAATTTCCATTTCAAAATCGACTCGTCGTTTATTCCATGTCGCCGGCCTTTTATGTACTTAGTCGGTCTGATCTTAAACTAGACTGCGTCTAAATTGAATCACTCATTTCTATTACAAAACCATTTTACCTATCGTTTCTCGGTAATGATAGGGTAATGAGAAACTACCTAATAAACTTACTGGATTTACCAAGTACTGCACCATTTGTAAAAGTATCAATTGAATTTTCAATTTATTTTAAAAAAGAAAAATCGTTGAAATTATGATCTGATGCTAGATCCAAATGATCTTAGCTGTTAATGACCTCAAACAAAAACCTTGAAGTGTCGATTGCGCTTTACTTGTTCCGTCGAGTTGGTACGGAGCCCCACTTGTTTGGTTCGTTCAATCGAACTTAAAAGAATAACTAGACAAGGAAACCTAGCCCTTTCGTCTCGTCTCGTTTGGTGCAGAGCAACGCAATTGGGGTCCTGACTGGACGAGACTATAGTTTGTTTTGGAATCGTTACTTATGTCATGTTTCTATATTTATGACGTTTTTTCCGCACAAGATTTCATTCTTTTATCGCAAGAAGTCGTATTTTCTCCCCACCTGGTTTTTAAATCTCGCGAGGATTTGCATGTTTTTTTAACTTATGTAGTCTGACAACACATTAATTTACCCCAGGAGATTTCACCCTACACTATTTATCTAACGAGATTTTATCTCACCGTATCTTTGTTAAATTTCGTCACCTTTTGCAACCTGTATACCTTCTGTAAAAATCTCACAAATAATTCAGTTTTGATAAGGTTAAGTACCAGTTATATTTTTGTCAAGCGTCTATAATTATCTAATCTTATTTACTAAGACTGTGTGCCTCCAAAAATTTAATAAAAAATATAGCTAAAAATAGAAGGTGGGAAATGGTTATAGATTTGATTTTGCTATTTTTGAAGAAACAAATCAAGATGTTTGTCTGATGCCCATATTCACCGAACACTATTAAAGAGAGAAGCTGCGAATCTTGAAACAAATTTATTCGTTAGAATAAAATTTACTTTCAATTCACTAAGTAAAATAATAGGTAGAAAAGTTAGTTAAAGAACAAATATATACTGCACTATACTCATTACTCATTTTGTTGAATATTTTGACGTTCACCCAAAAATCCGACCGATAGCGCTAGTGTAAACGTCAAAAAAAAATTGGTTGTCTGTAAAGTCGGTTTACGGACGATAGTTTTACGTGATAACGTATTCCGTAATACATAACCTAAATTTATATAATAATTATAATAATTCGAATCTATGATATTGCATCTTTCGCTTCAAATTTAGGTTAATTTTATTTATTTAAATTACTCACCATATAATATAATTGTTTTTTTTTAACTTTCTTTCTTTCGTATTTATTTTAAGTCTCAAAGATTAGCTGTCATAATATTTATAAAACAATTGTTTCACTGTTTATAATATAAAATTCCAAAACCTACTTACAATATTTAAGTATTTTCATACGTCAAAAAATTGATTTTTATAATGATAAAATTTGTAAGAAAACGATTTTTTCGAGAGATGAGACCTAGCTAAAACGATTTTTTGCCCCCCAAAATCCCTTTTCAGTAAATTTCATCTAAATCGTTAGGGCCGTTTTCGAGAAAAGCACGCACAGGGTCAGGCGGAACGTTACGCGTTACGAACGTTACGTTAGGAACGTTACACTTTTTCGTGCATGCAGCCGGTGTTTTATCAATTTATAAGATTGGTGATTCATCAATTTATAAGACGTTATCACGTCAAAATGTTTCACAAAATAATAATGTTTTATCCTAACCCAATTGCACACTAATTTTGATGTTTTACAACTATACACTTCACAAACGATTAATAAACAACACATAAATAATTTCACAAGAACAAACTGCAGATATAATACTCCACGTTTATAGGCTAGGTATTATGATCTTTGTGGCGGCCATTATTATTTTATCACGCGAATAATAAATACACTCGAAGTAAGACAATAGATTTGTACCTGCAGTAAACATCATTATGGTTGGTGAAGTGAATTCTCGCTATTTATTCGGAGGAATAGCTACCTGAAGAATAAATGAACCGAATAAATAACTACTTACGTTCGGTGGCCATGAAACGAATGAAGAAAATAATTAAAATTTTAATCAAGTTGCCCAGTACAAAAATTTCTTTTTTGACGGCAAATATTCTATTTCATCCATCCTTACCAATAATTAGAATTTATATTAAATTCAAACGCAAAACCAAGTAAATCAATATACTTGGATTTGCGTTGAAATTGCACTTAATTGTGTCACAAGTTAGTTCTTTAACAGATCACCAATGTGCAGTATGTTAAACAGTTTTTCCCGTTCCCCGTTTTTGATGATTGTCGCCACAATTCCAGTCGGTTTTCATTTTATGAATTGTCGTCAATAATCGGTTTTATTCGATATTTTTTTATTGTTTTTATGTACTGAATCAGCAAAAACAATACGCTATTCCTGTAAAAATAAAATACAATAACTATATAAATGGGTTTCCAGTGGTTTCATTTCCATGTTTTTGTTTTCTATGTATATTTATTTAAATTTTAATACAGAAACAGAACTGAACGATTTTTAATAGAGTATTGTAAAAAACAGTACCTACTGTTTGCACTGACATTTTGTTATTATTTGTATTTTTATATGTGGATGATAATTACAATTCGATTTATCATTCGCGTTACTGCGTTATTGTTGTAACATAATACTCGTAGACTAAAAGCCGCTGCACACGAGGTTGGTTCTGCCGCAAGAAATGGCCGGCAAACGGGCTACGAGGCTGAAAATGACGTCACTGCTATCCTACAATTAATCTTCTATGTATAACGAAAAATGCATATAAATCCATTGTACAATTTTGTGTTTCAATTATAATGTACATAAATTAAAAAGACGATTGTGTTTCAAACGCAACATTCGTTAAACATTTTAACACACCTGCGATTGATTTACATACTAAGCATGTCTGTTTGCCTAAAGCGTTAATTTATTCAATATTCTGATCTGATATCGACATAAAAATATACTTGTTAATAAAACTTCGCGTTTTCATGCCTCAGGTAAAATATTAGCAGAGTGCCAACTTCTGTTTTTTTACAAATAATATTGCAACTTTTTTGAGTTATATTTAGCTGCCAACGTATTCGAATCAGCATGCTTACATATCGCTTGAAACTATACTAACTCACTGCTTTTTTGTCTAGATTTTTTGTATATCCTCAACATACTTCGTTGTATATGTGATTAGTTGTTGAAATTACAATTCATTTAATTAAACTCAATGAGTGCTGAATTAAAAAAACAACTTTTTTTTAATTGGTTCTTACGCATTTGAAATGAAGTAAACACTAAACAGAACGGGGCGTGTCGATCGGGTTTCTCCCTCGACGCATGCGTACTTACCCGTCAGCCAATCGGTTTCGTTCCCCGCTAATACCTCACTTCCCCCACTCCTTACGGTATCGTTTTCGTTACGCTGGAGAACAAAATTACTCCCATCGCTGCTAAAGAAGTTTCATTAAAAAAAAAAAAAAACAAAATAAAAGCGTTTGAACCAAGAAACGTATATTTGCCTACGTCACATGTTGAAGTCAATTGCAACAACGCTCTAAATTAGGTAGAATGAATATAAAAGGTTACATACAAACTGCTGGAACAGTTACTGTGTGATATATGACATTAACTCATATCTATTTGACCTGTATGTTGCATAACCCACGTGTTTCGTCATCAGGGTTAAGCAAATCTGTCATAAATATCGTCTACTTCAAAATTAGCCCCCTTTGACCAATATTATTACCAGTTTGCGATTTTAGAAAAACTAAAATACAACATGTATATAGACGAAATAAGTTTCTCATAATATATAAAAATAAGGTTATATTTGGTAACCCCCAGAGCCTCTTCCCCTGCGTTTTCTGAAAGGGATTGGTGCTAAGAGAATGTTCACTGGTCATGTGTAATATTTAATCAAAATCGTTGGAGTCGCTTTCGAGAAAAACATACTTTCGTTTGTTGTGGTAGCACTTCTTTCATTTTTGAGCTACGGCTGATTTTGCGATTTCATTTCGAAATCATAACAATCGCTTGCAAAATTTTTGCTGTTTTGGGCGCTGGGTGCAACTACAGACAGACTGACGATAGGTACAGAATTAAAAAAAAAAACTTTTTTGGAATCAGGGATTTTAAATTCATTAAAAACTCACGATCGAATTTATGCACGGATTTTCTGTATGGAAACACCACATACATTATTATGGGGATGTTAAAAATTTATGATTAGCTTTTTATTGTTGATTTGTTCAACCCTGTGGCCACTGTGTTTAGTGTATGCTCGTTCTATATTTGACTGTCACATTAGCTATCTAAATAGTCGTACTTAATTTATATCTCAAATGGGAGCCGGCAGTAACGTGTTATAGCTCCCCCTCAATTCTCCTCCTCCGTCAGCTTTGTGAACCCACACCGACCGACACAGTACTGGTGTACCTAGCTCAGATAGCTCCGTTCTATTTACTGCGTGTTCAGTAAATATGACAATTCTACTGTAGAAAAAGATAAATGCTTTTTTATAATATGTAAGAATACATTATATAAATTGTATATTTTTTGAGGAAATAAATAAGTAAATAAATAAATAAATAATAAACTAGCGGTCCGTCCCGGTTTCACTCGAGTGCGATAGATATAATTATGCAAAATATATTTGCGGCCCGGCATCTGAACTAATGGCTTTGAGCAAATTCTATCAGATTTGCTTCTGAACTAGTAGCTTTGAGCGAATTATATTAGATGTCGCATTTTGGTACTAAACAGTTTTTTTGAGAAAACACTGTAATTTTATACGAAATATTAAAAAAACTATCCTATAGCGTAAGTTGCACCAAGCAAGACACATTTACAGAATTTAATTACAATCGGTTCAGTGGTTTCGGAGATTAGCGCGGCTAAAATTGTGACACGAGAATCTATACTAATATATAAAGCTTAAGAGTTTGTTTGTTTGGTTGGTTGACCGCGTTAATCTCAGGAACTACTGGTTCGAATTGGAATTTTTTTTTTGTTGGATAGCCCACTTATCGAGGAAGGCTATAGGCTATATAATATCACGCTATGACCAATAGGAGCGGATCAATGAAAAATGTCGCAAAATGGTACTCAAAATTTGTCCGTTCGACAAAAACTTTTGAACGGTAACTCATCATGAATTTTGGACACAACATTCATCTTGGTAAACTAAGATGAACGTGCGTACTCATTTCCCTCCCCCCATTCGTTCTTCTGCACCCGGGTGAAACCGGGCGGGACTGCTAGTTTTATATATATAGATATAGAATAATATTATTAGATATAGGAAATGCTAGGTCCATTTATATAGGTACTATCAAGTCTTTGTGAGTAACATTTTTGAAAGTCACTGGTATTTGAGCTGCTAACAGGGTGTGTGTAATTTGTCCATATATTACAATGACCATTGGGATCCATGAGTCTTGATTAACATTTCGGCTTGTCCTTTGTTTAGAACGAAGTAACGTGGCCACTATCCATTGCGCCGTAGTTTTATGTAAAGGCCGCTACACACGAGGCTGGTTTTACCGCTAGATTCCTTACTAGATTTAACTGCTAGTTTTCAAGCGTTGGTTTTTATACCGCCCACATGTATTGTTCAACATATTTTTACGACGTGAAAAGTTTGAAAGAAATTCTGAGCATGCAATCAACATATACCTACAAAACATTAAAAAAAACTTATTTGAAAGTTTCTTACTGATTAACCGTCTTTCTTTAGCTTTGGCTACGATCAAATTATTTGTGAATGAATAAATTAAAGTAAAGAAGTCATTGAAATGCAAATTTTGAAATTTCAAACTGAAGAGGTTACCTGAGTCAAAGAATTATTCAAAAAAACAGAAATAGGAAGTATAAGAATTTATAGCTTTTTGCATGAACAGTTTTAAAGATTGTCTAATCTATTGAAAGTTTTGAGACTTGCCAAGTTAATACACAGATAGTTCTTTTCAAATCAAACGAAAAGATAACAAAATAAATACATCTCTTGGTACAGAACGTTTGTCGATTCAATTCACAACTAATACCGAGTGGAGTGGCGTAGTGTTGAGAGCACTAGACTCGCATTCGGAAGGTACCGGGTTCGAATCCCGACGGGGGCAGATGCGACTGGAACTTTTTCCTGCTGCCTCTCATCGAGAAACGGTAATTCCTGTACCGGCCATCTTGTTGAGGTTTTCTATGATTTCCTTCAATAATTCCAGATAAATATCGAGATGGCCGATTACCGGTCAAACTCCTAGCTCAAAATTTGCCTACCTTATACTAATGTACTAAAATTCCTTCATTCGCCCATTGCTATTAATTAGTTGAAGTTGAAGAAATGTAGAAAATAACGGGGAGTGTAATAGATGGAAAATAGTAACGGTGCGAATGGCGTCCGTTATGATATAAAGTCGAGAAACGGACTTTAATGCATTATTATCATATATATTAATACGCTAAGGTTGATGTTTGCCTCCCTTTTTAGAAAAAACCACAGAATTTTTCCACATAAATTATATAGGTATCATTTAACAGATAATTGCTTGCTCTACTGACATCGACAACTAAAAAATTTATTATTGCTTTTATTTTGTAAATTAATTAATTATTAGCAACGCTGACCATCTGACGGCTATACAGCGAGAAACGCTGAACAACGTCACAGCAATGCTGCATGATGCCATCTGACGGCTTAGCTCAACGCTTTTGCTACTTGCGCCTCTATATGACAATTTTAGTAAAATATTTCTTAGATCTGTCATCTGAGCTTCATATTGTAATACAACAAAAAGAAGAACGTTATAGGCAGTGTGCAAAATTAGAAACGAATTGAGAATACCTGCAATCATATTTAAAAAATAATTTTGTAAAGTGATAATTATTATACTTATTTAGTGCGAATAATTCGCACAGGTCACACTAGTTATTATATTAATTCACAACTAATATATATAAATATAGCTTGTACCTGCGGATTCTCTCGCATTGATGTTTTAACGCAATCGCAGTCGAATAAAATACACCACAGTGGACAGAGTTTTGTCCGGGGGAGTTTAGAATGCACAGCGTTTAACTCAAAAAAATCTTATCCCTCCCCATTTACTGGTTTAGGTAGTTCTTTCTTTCGAAAATACCTTCGAAAAGATTGTTGTACCCAAAATTCACGTTTCTAATATGTATAAGCGGTGTCAATGCCAGAATTAGATTTTACACGTTAAGTAATATTTATTTAAATCTGTGCTCTAACCGTGTACCTATAATTTTTTTATTGAATACCAGGTTTCAAGGAATTTGCTTTTTCCGATATATTTTATTTTTATACATACCTATATATTTTTGTACAATTTGGAATTACTGTCGGTTTAATTTAGACAAACTAGAGTTCAGGTTTGGCCTTATGTATAATGCAAACTCAATATTGAGTTCTCGGTGCTTCAAGGCGCATGTTACTGACTCAATATACCACCTCTATGCGGTATTGTTCTCTTTTTATTTCGTTTTGCTGCGGCGGTAAATGTCTTCTCTCGCCGTTGCTGTTGGTTCTATTTACAAAATGTCTGTATTGATGAAGAGCTGTATAAGGCATAAAATACACCAACCGCTGTAACTTATTGCTACTTTACTAAAAAATCTTCCAAGTTACTTGAGTTGTAAGAAAAAAATATGTTTAATAATAATTTTATTATACTAAGAACCGTTTTCGAGATGTTCTGGAGTTTACTCGTTTTCCTTATACGTGGTATACCTCCAGCATGTTAATTATGATTGTTAATATCTCATAACTCATTTTAATGTCGGTGAAGAAATTTCATTTTTTTAAATTAAATATATAAGGCGCTTTTAAATCTTTTATTAACGTCTGATTAGAATTCTTCAATAAATAAAATTATCGACCAATTTATTGTCTAAAAAATTGGTAGATAATTTTATTTATTAATAAAGCACTTTTATTAACCTTAAAATTTAGTTTTATTAAATTCCAAAGAAAAGGCGTTTCACGAAAGAACTACTTAAACTTGATTTTGCAGTTGTTTTTCCTTCTCTTCCAAACTAAAACAAAACACCCTATCCAATCAAATATATAATTTCTGCTTTACAACGAATCTTTTAACCGAATTTGAAATTTACACCGATACGCCACTGGTAACTCGTACTTCGTAGGTCACCTTGATGACGCCTTGATGACTCCATGTATCTACATAATAATGTAATCGTAATAAAGAAGAAATGAAAATAAAAACAGATTAAAATTTATGTCCTGAATAGGTTACACTATTGAAAATGAAGCGTACAGAAGTTCGTAAGTTAATAAACCTTAGCGTGGTATTTTCGGTCGCTTGGGACTTGGCGAGTATAAATCTTTAGAATAGCCTTTTATCTTGGCTGTGCCGTTGACATTAATGGAAGATAAACCTGCATACTGACCTGTGTCTGACGTTTACTGGAGTAAAATACTCAAATCGTTATCTTTCGGTGCAAATTCGTCTTTTTGGATTATATTATTTTAAATTAAGGCTTAAGATATTTTTATTTATATAGGTACAGAATGTTCAAGAAAATTGATCGAACTTTTATTGAAAATTATCCTGTTTGTTTATTATTTTCTAGTCTGAACTCGTCGTTTGATGGAGTGAGACTATTGAAGAAAAGTATCTTACAACTTAAAGAAAACTAGTGGTCGCCCAGTGGGCAGTGGTCACTTAGATTATAGCCTATTCTGCCACGTAGCCCATATGGAACCCCTTTTGTCAAAAATGTCTGTAAATACGTATTTAAAAAATACTTTTAATATGAAGTTATCCCATTCCGAAATTTAAAATACATTTTTTGAATGTTCAGTCGAAATTGATTTCGTAAAACTGATCTATTGTCAGCATTTTTGACGTCAAAAAAACTTTTTAAAATGGTTTGTTGAAATGTTTGTATTCACCTGCATACATTTCAGAACCAGATTCTTAAAACGAATACAATTATTTTATTTTTAATACGTTTTGCATAAAAGTTTTTACTTAAATTCTTGCAAAGTTGACAGCATAAGAGAAGTTCTGAACTTACCTACTGAAAAACGATTAAGGTGATATTACACTTGGAAATGTGTTAGACTAGCCTAAATCTGCGGCTTCACTTGCTTCGTATATCTTATACGGGCGTCTAATTAAAAGAAAACAAACGAATGTTTTGTTATTAACAAGTGAAAATAACAAATGTCAGGTATTATTTAGTATTATTGATTGCACTGTAGGTAATTTCTTCAATAAGTGAAATTGGACATTGCTCATAATAAACATTTTCTTAAAATTTGATTAGCTTCAGAGTTTGTTGGTGAACTAATAAATCATCTCAGTATTTAGCGCATCTGCGCTCCCATGGTCATCAATTTTGTTTGCAGATTCGCTCGGTTTTGACGAGAAGACTAGCATAAATAGTACTCGTAATTTTAAGTTTATAATAATTATTATTATTTTATTCAACATATTTATTAACGTAAGTTTGCTACATGAATATTATTTAATTCAACATATTTATTAATTTAATATGAACACTACTTCCTATAGTTCATACGCTCCGCTGCCATCTTGCCTCTGTTTCTATACATGACCACCAGGGTACACCAGTGGCGGAGTGGTGTTACAAGTTTAGATATTAAGAAACAATAATTTTATTCGTTTCACACTTTTTTTTCGAAAACCACTTGGAATTAGATTGATATTCTTCGGAAGTGTCAGTGCCAGTTACACCTTCAGATCACCCCGTAGCCAGTGGCGTAACTATACCGTTTGAGACCCGCGGTAAATTTTACTAAATGTTGTAATAATAAATGTTAGGATCCTCCTGCGCTTACGGCCATCTCGGGCCCGTGGAATTGTTACGTCACTGGCCCTGGCCCTTAAAAAATTTAGAGATCGTGGAAGTGACTCTTAATTCGGATAGTTAAATTGAAATCCATACTAGATACCTTTGCTTTATTTTAATATATGAAGAGTGGAAGATAAATATAGTTGGTGAGAGTTGACCATCGGCTATTCTCTAGATGGCTCTTTCTAGTACAGGTCGTTGAAATATAACGATTTGTATTCAATCGTAAAACACCTCTAAAAGCCATAACCATTTACGACAGCAATTTCGCGAAAGTTCTGGGTTTTATTGAATTCGCTACATTATACATAAAAACATAAGTTACTATCATATATTTTTCTTAAATTGCTGTGTATCAGTGTTCAAAAAAAATATTGTGTTTAAATTCAACAAACTTTGCTGTCGGTGAGATTGAACAGTCAATTTCTATTGTGTTTTAATTTTTTCACACACGCACATTTTTTTGAAACCGCGCGCACTTGTCAAGCACGACCCTGCACGTCCAGCACAGCACTGAGCAAAAAGCCTGTTCGTGAAGGCACCCATGTTATTTAACGGAATAGCGCACATTACACCAGCATCTGCAACCAGCAACGACCGTCAGGCGGTTTAACCGTTCTGAACCATTCTATAGTGTGCTAGTGATGTGTCGTTTTCATTAATTAATTTTAATTAAACTGTACCGTACATTATTTAATTTTGCTGGTTTGTGCTGGTCTAGTGTGCGGCATCGAGTAGGTCGCATATTTGTTCTGTGCTGGTCGTGCAGGCTTATGCTTGACAAATGTGCGCGGTTTAAAGGGGTGTTTTGAATGTAATGCAGGAGTTTCACGCAAAAATCTTCATTTATCTATCTAGTATTTATCTACCGTAAAATATACAATTACATAAAATTGATCGTAAACCAGTCTATAAAACACATGTTAAAGGTATTATTTTAAAAGTAGATTTTAAAATTCAAGACGAAACTTAATGAAGTGCATCCCAAGTCGCTCACTACACGAAAACGGCGGTTGAAATGTTCGTTCTTTTGTACCTGGTAATTTTATTTTTTTAACATGGAAATACCACAAAAAAAAACTCGTTTCTTTTTCTTGTATATTCCTATTTTCACAAACGTACAGAGAATGTAATACGTGGATGAAAATTGAATTTTTAAGTCTGATTAAATAGATTGAAAAAGGAATGTCAGAAGCATACATTCCTTGTTATATTTTATGATGGCATAAGGTAAAGGACTGGTGTAGGGTGTACGTTGCAAGTTATTCTACATTATGTAGCCCGTGTAGCACATTGCGACCGCCAAACCTCGCGTCATGCGATAACCCGCTACTATATAACAGCTTCAAATCATAAGCCGCCATTACAGAACTCGTCTGTGTCTCAACTTTACTGTAATTAGATGTAGAGTTCGTCAGTTTATCTATAGCATATATATAAAAAATCAATTGCCACATGTATGACACAGCATCACTTGAAAGCGGCTCGACCGATTTGGCTGATTTTTCTTGTTGTGTTCGTAATTGTCAGGACAAGGTTTGTATGAAAGAACATTTTAGGAAAATCCACCAGAAACGTCGGAAATTTTGATGGTATTTTTATATGAAAATCTCCATAAAAAATGTGTGACGATCAGTTTGATAGTTCTGTAGATGGGAAAGTCAATATAATATTTCCAGAAGAAGAGACTGTGTATTAATAAATCTTACAGTTTTGCACCCGGATAAAACCGGACCAGGGCCGCTAGTAAAGTATATAAATATAAAATATATATTAAAAAATCCGGCAAGCGCGTGTTGGATACATACATGATAGGGTTTCGTAGTGTTCGTATTTTATGGACTATTTAGTTTCGACAACTCTGTGCGACCTTTGAAACGATTTCTTTTCCGCATAACACCAAATATCTCTGCAACGGAACTCTTTATGTTTTTGGAAAGAATGCTTGCGCAGCATCGTAAAGTTATTGCAAGTAGCAAATCTTCCACCGCGCCTTATTAGTTGTGTGGTCATTTGCCGGTCTCAAAGTTAGCCGGATTTCGTCAAAGTCAGAGTCAAATTATTTCCTTTAAAGCGAATAATATAGCAGAAAAATCGGGCGGTGCATTAATTTTGATCAGACTTATAATAGGTATGTCCCAAGCAGCCAGAGAACGGAGGAGGTAACTAAAACGTGTTCCAAAACCGATACAAACAGTTTCGTTTTAGCTACTGCGCATGACGGTGACGGTTTCGTGTCCGTTCTCTGACTGCTTGGAACATACCTATTAATGTTGCAGCTCACGATAGTTCTGTACCGTATTACAACGATGCAGTCTGATGTTGGGTAAGTTGGTGTACATGTATATTTGTTTGTCTCTGTGTACGTTGTGCCTCACAGCTTCCTTTCCGGTTTCCACATCTTCTAACACTTCACGTGTCTTAGGATCTATTATTTACACCGCAAATGGGATGTCGCCTTCATGCTCTCACTTGTCCTTTCTCTCTCTCTGATACATTACAACGACCGTCTCGAACAAAAAAGGACATAATACTCTACCTTGCAGTACTCCTCCTATCTCTGGAAACAAGTCTTTGGAGATTGTCGGGAAAAATAATGCTCACGTTTGGGAATATTTTCAATAAAGAATAGTAGTGAATTTACTGTACTTTTCAGGTGAAATAAAGAAATGGGATCTCTGAAAGGTGAATTGTTTATAATAATTAGAGCTGGATGGTGTTTGAAGGAACCTATTGCGAATTTAACTTCATCCCGCTGAAACTGAAAATTCCATGCAAAATAAAAGTCAGTTTACAATTATTTATTTATAAACAATCATAAGTTACTCCACTGCGTTCGCTGATAATCCAATTCTAGTAAACTCCGCGTTTCTTCACGGAATCTATACTATGAAAATTGTTATTGATAAAACTCAATTCCTAAACGGTAATTCATTTAAAACTGAACTACTTATTACATGTTTTTACTGTCCCGCTTTTGCA
Source organism: Xanthostigma xanthostigma (assembly GCA_963575645.1). Lineage (NCBI taxonomy): Eukaryota > Metazoa > Arthropoda > Insecta > Raphidioptera > Raphidiidae > Xanthostigma > Xanthostigma xanthostigma. The sequence goes on along the minus strand of OY754470.1, from coordinate 2,756,177 downwards.
AGATTCTAGGTTAGGTGTGTGCTCTTTGATGATGCTATAAAATGCGGATCGACACGCTTTCTTTTTTAAACAAGCTAATACTTTAAGATGGGTATCTTCCATGATAAAATATTTGATAATAATATAATATTTTGTAATTTCGTTTCAAATGTATATGAATAAAGAAATTTATTCATTTTGGTTAAAAAGTACTGGGACGTCCAACCCATGTAAGTTCAACCAGTAAAATTCAGTGCAGCGACCAGGTGGTTTGGTGACTAAGTCATTATATTATGCAATTTAAAAAGCACTGCAGTGTGCCAACTTTGAAATGATAAATTTCACAAAGCACATTCAATTTACTGAAAGCACGTTTTTTTATTACTTTAATGTTCTTCATGTTTGTTAATCTTTTTGTTTTATTTACTAGATAAACTGTACATTTAATGAACACATGTATATTATTATTCCACGGAATGCGATTGATTGATATTAATAAAATATGTGTAGGTATAGAAAACGAACATACTTTCAAATACGCATTGACGGTACTTTTTTTACTATTTTTCAATTTAGGAGGTACGAAGCTCTGTGTACAGCAATTTTGTTTGCCTCATGTCATGGTATAACGAAATAGTAGAATCAGTCTTCTGTCGACACTTTGATGTATGGTCAACAATTTCTTTGACCTTGAAACAGTCAATCACAATCCATTTGCTGCATGTGACAGTCGTCAGTTCCTTCGAATGCATGAAGTGTAATAGGGCCGTATTTAAAGGTTTTAAATGCCACCATTGTGTAGCGTTTAATTAAATACGTTTATTTTTATAAATCATACAAACATTCTGACAATAGATATTATGTGTAGTATCATTTTACAATAGATTTATATTAAATACAATGTAATAGATAAGCTCAGCTCTAAATATAACACTGTGCGACTTTGTTTGTCGCCCTACAGGGCGTGCCTTATCGTTCTGCAAGCTAACACAACCTGCGCAGCACGTCGGCGCGTCTTAGGTACTAACAAAGGACTGATTCTACTATATGTATTCGTTATTACTGTGCCGATGTGCTAGTACGGTGTGCTGTATGCATCGCCTTCCCGTAGTAAAGCGACGATCTTATCGCAAACTCGACTCGTAAAATAAATGGACCGAATGACTCTCACATTCGCCGTGAGACATCTCTGCCTTTGTGTCTATCATGCCTCTCGTTTCCTTCTCGAACGACGCGACGTGTGTGTGTTTATTGTCAACTAGTGTCCTGTGTTTGCTGATTCTTTGCTGAATTTTCAATAAAGAAAACACATTGGAAGAACTATCTAAGAATATTGGATTGAAAAACACAATGCACTACCGCTCGGCAGTGTACAATTTTGCGACGGACATTTTTCAGGTCATCACACCATTAAGCTGGACTTCTGATACGGATTTTGAGCTGTAAATCTGAGTTTAAAGCTGAAAATCGTATCAGAACCGAAAAACGAAAAAGAGGACATTATTGTAATTTATTCCAAACTGTTCGATTGCGTTTTGTGTAATTGCTCCTCAGTTACCTAATGCAATTGTTTAAAATGTAATAACTTTAAAGCATAAAAAGAACATGAAGTACATAATATCTTAATTTGACATTTATTTTTGAGTATATTTCAATGCAGAATAATCTGTTTCACCAAAATATGGTATAATAGATTTCTATTATACCATATTTTGGCGAAACATGAAATTATGCACACTTTGGACTTAAGATACTTCTGCATTCACCCAGCGATAGTGAGAAAATTTCAATAGATTGAAAAATAAAAACAGATAAATTGAGGTATAAAATAAATAGATAGTATCAACAAAGTAATCTAGACAAATGTACCAACCCTTTTTGCTTCGACACCAATTTTATATTGGAACACAAAATATTTATTTTTTTTTTATTTTTCTAGTACATTCTGTGCACCTATATATAAAACTAAAATGAACACAAGTAAATAAATTTGTGTATGATTCCGTGTTTGTTTTGTTGAAATAGTCATAATTTTAAATCGAAAAGTTCTGTTTATATCGCAACAAACTTTTATGCTGGATTAAAATGAAGCGTAACATCTGGAAACGCTTTGTTACTTAAAATAAAAAATACATTGCATAACAGTGTATACTAGCGTACTACACTAGACTCATGTAGTGCTCACGTACGATATTTTCCAGTTTTTAGTCTCTCAGCCAGCGGAAAAAAAACGTTTGACAACGTTTAACCTCAAATTAATAAAGGTTTGTTTTTCTGATTGTGGTTTATGTCTGCCACGAAGTGAGAATATATAGAAGTTGGAATTATATGAGTCGATTAGACAGGTTTAAAATACATGAGTTCTACTCAAGGTTATTAGATACACAGGTTACACAGCAGATCGTTCATATTTTTATCAACCACTCAACATCAATTGACAGATTCCCTGAATGACGTCACACCCCCCCACTGCTATGTAACGGAACTAGGTAACCTATGTTCTACTAAGCTTGAGTTTTACTGTATAATTAAATATTTTATTTTTCCTAGTTTATACGGGTGGCTGGTAATTGCTCGTATTCCTCTCGGGGTCGGAAATGTGTCATTTTAGAGAAAATCTAGTTCGGTTTATTTTCTACAAAACTCCGAATTTTGGAAGTTAAAATTAAAAAAAAAATATTCTCACTTTTTGGTTGAATAATTCCGTGATCATAAAAAATGACGCCTTTTTTCGGACCCCCAGGTGATAGAGGTTAATCATTCCAAATTAGTCATAGTTTCTTCTCCCGAGAGGAATACGAGCAATTACCGGTCATCCTATACTATATCAAGGTGGGAAGAAGATACGTTTAATTAATGTGAAGTGTTAAAAATCAGTAATAAAAATAAAAATATATACAGAATGTAAAAACCTAGGCAATAGTAACATTTCATTGTTGTATATAAATTTACCCACCTTTATTGAGTTAATATTGCCTTTGATTTTTGAATAATATGTATTTTCGTATGATGCACTTCACTTAAGTCACATTTGGTAATGACTGTCAATACTCAATAGTACGACTATTGTTCAACAAATAAATAATCTGTTCGGGTCGAAATACATCGACCGCATGCAAATAATTCGAATATTTGATTTTGTTTTGTATAAAATGATTGCTAAAATATGATTTCGCGCAAATAATAATTAAAACAATAGAGGCAGAAATATATATTTTATTTTATAGAACGCCAATGACAAAAATAAAACTTTTTTATTGGATGTTTCCCGTTTTAAATAATATATCAAAAATCGTGATTTTTTATCCGAACGCTTGTTATAGTGATTAGATCTAAATGGTGTGAATTATTAAAAATCAATACTTATTAAAAAATATATGTTAATGAGCTATTTCAAATTTATTTATTTTATTACGAAATTGGTTGCCTGGTCCCACTGCGCCGCAAATCGCTATTTTCGATCATTGCTCATCCCCATTTTGCCTTACTCAAGTGGAAATAGGTTTTAAAAAACATACAAAAAAATTAAATCAGTTCAGCAGATCCCGAGACTATCCGGTGTTTTCTCAAAAAAAAACCTCTTTTAGTAACATGTAACGACATCTGATAGAATTTATTAAAATCTATTAGTTCAGAAGCAAACAGAAAAAAACTGTTTTAGTACCAAGTAATGACATCTGTTAAAATTTGCTCAAAATTAGTTCAGAAGGAACTCTGGTGGAATTTGCTTAAAACTTTCAGACGCCGAGCCGCAAGCGAAATACATTTTGCAGAATTATATTTATCGCACCCGGGTGAAAACGTGACGGACCGCTATTATTATATATAAAGCAAAGAAATTGCTAGTATGTTCAACTCAATCGGCGAGTTAAAGTTTCGCATATTTATTCTTTTTTTAATTTTTTATTTATTAAGATTTTTTAGGCGCGACTTGATAGTAACTAATTTTTTTCGGACGAAAGTTACGTTCAGTAAAGTCAGTCTCGCTACCTTTGCTTTGTAAATATACCATAAAAACAATCGTTCGATATATTGTTAGTATCAATGTTACCTGGCCTACGTGCACAGATGGACAGGTGCCGTTTGCTTTTGGAACTGTCACCACCGCCGTCCCATTTACCCTATTACTATACGCTTCACAGGCTGCACACATATATCTTCCATCAACTGTTTGTGCCCTAGTGTTGTGTACCTACGGACTGGACCTTTTTTCATCAGATTACCTTTTTTATCAACATTCTTTAGGCCTCTTTCACATCAAACACTGAATAAATTAAATATTTATTTATTTATTTAAATAGCGACAGTTATAAAAATTTACCAGTTAACTGCGTTAGTTTTGGGACATTGTGTATATATTTTTGTTATCATAAATTGTGCAACCTTATTTCTCTGATTTGGTTTCCTAAGACAGCGGTACCGTAAAATTTTCTCATGTAAAGCAAAAAAAAAAAATAGTTTTATTAATATCACACAAGAATACTCACGAAAGAAGGTGTCAAACAAAATATTAATTCCCAAACCAATTTTACAAATTCCTTTTTAAAAAGTATTTCTAAATTTTATTTTTTAGCCAAGTATTCGTATTATTTTCAGTTTTATTTTTTTATTATCATGATCCTGAGGGGGGGGGGGGTGGCTTTTACCGCCTATATCTACGCTCTTGAGGGTTGTTGACGTACAAGACATATAAAAATATGGCGCCTCTGTAAAAAATTTGGGTTGTTCGCATTGTTTAACCATAAAAAAATAGTATTTTTCAAATTCGAACCTGAGGGTTCTACCTGGTCTAGTTACGCCAGTGCCTGTTTGTTGGATTTAATTACAACTTAAAACGAATGTAGTGGTTCTGAATAAGTCGATTTAAAAAACGGTGGCCGCGTTGCTTTTAAAAGAAGCCTTAAGCGTGTATTATAAAAAAAACGGGTTTCCTTTTTCAATCATCTAGATATTTTTAGGTTTTATTAATATTCTGATATTGTTTGCATGTTTAATCTACCGGATTAAAAAATAATTGCGTTTAGCTATCCAATTTTCAGAAAAACGTGTTTCCAAATAATATTATTTTCAAAATTTATCTTTAAATCCGTCGTAATAATATGTCACTGCAAAAAAAAAACAAACAACCAGTTAGATGACGTAATCATTTCAACAAAAAAAAACTGACATTTGAGTGTAATAGTTTACGTCAAAATCTTGGTTTACTTGTTACCGTTTGATCGGACAGACAAATAGACGAACATTTTTTTTTGTTCCAAGAATATTAAGTGGGGAAAGTATTGTAAAAGTTGTGAAAAAAGAATTTTGATTTTAATAATTTAGTAGGTAGATATGATACGCTATTCTCCACTTGTCGAGTTGAAATGGTAAAATATTTAGTATTCTTGTTCGGTATGTATATTTTAAAAACATTTGGAAATAATGGGGAATGCTAAGTTGTATTTTTCACTGTTTGTAACATGAATAACGACTTTCTTTCCTAGTAAATAGAATTTAAGTGAAACATTTTGTTGGACAAACCATTTGAATATAAATTCAGTGGAGACGGCTGCAGAAATTCTTAGAATACCTTCAGAAACATGTGAAATATTCTGGAAATTTAAATTTCAGGCTGGACGTCTAGTTTCCAAACTCACTAAAAAGCAATATAAACAGTAAGCAAGATTGCAAGAATATGTATTATTGACAGTTATTGTGACGAGGGATAACAATATCGTTAATTAATTCAAATTCATAACATTTGTAAATAAATAGTATATTACACCACAAGGGCACTGCGTGCCATGATACCCGAAGTGAAAAAAAAAAACGAATGACAGCTGTTCGCGACTATTAGCTAAAATTTAATAGGGTTGCTATGAAAACGACATCTAAACAATAGTTGATATGTTATTTTTTCTTTACTGCTGCCCGAACGTACGTACTTACCGCATTAGTGCGTGTGATCCCACCAATGTGTAAATGTTAGACTTTTTGCCCTTACAATTGATGCCGAAATTATGTACTTTCGATCGAGGTATGAAGAAAAATGATTTAACTGGATAAACTCTGTATTTGCTTATAGATAAACTTAAACAGACTTAATTTGAATTTTGATTTTAACCGCACGCAGAGTCATACAGTAAGCGCATTCTCTCCGTACATAGCTTACACTAAAATAGTACGTAGTCCGTGAAATTTATTTTGAGAATACTATTAAAGTTCTTAATTAGTTTTCGGTAACAAAAACCGCAGGAGCGTGTAAATATATTTCATATAAGATTGATATTGAGCTTCACTCTAGTCTATCGCCCAATATGTTGTGCTTTGCTCTAATGTTGAGCTGCCGTGGTTAAACGGTGCAGGTATATATTGCCGTTTATACGGCTGAGTTAATTCGAAACTATCCTATGTCCAAGTAAAAATTGTATTTCAGTTGTGAAAAGACGTCATTTAGAAACAGTCAATTTATTTCTTCGTTTTGTTAAAAGTGCAATCAGTAAACTTTGGTAGATCATCATATAAATACACATTCTGTGAACAGATGACAAGTGTGGCTATTAAAATAACATGACCCCATAAAAAACCTCACAATTTTCAGAATATTTTAACCTTTTTAAATTCTAAACACTTGTCTTCATCCACAAGATTTGAATAATTGGTAAATACTTGAAAAAGCCTTTTTGTTCCGGAAAATAATTTACGTGTTTTATACCATTTTGGAATTTTGTTGAAATAACCAAGTTTTTGAGACGTAACATAACATGCTTAAAAAAAGTTTAAGTCAGGTTTGTACTAAGGATCGTGTTTTGTTATTTCGCTAGGACATGGTTGAACAGATCACTAGGTAAGGTCTTACGGAAAACTTCCTGAGCATCCTGCATAACTGAAAATTCGAATCTGGAACTATTTGATATTGAACCAGCAGACCATGAAAGTGATGTGCTGTTCGAACCCAAATAGTTACTTGTATGTTGTCTGTCTCACTCGGACAGGCATGTACATCAGGCAACCGTGAGAATAATGCACAATCCATCTCGTTTAGGTCAGTTGGTTTGCCTTAATAATCAAGAGAACATCAAACAGTCTTGTCGTAAATTAACAGTTCAAAATAATTTTCAGTGGGTAAACTACTTAATCCTTTAATAGATTATATTATTAAAGTATTCTTTAATTTTTCCTCCAACTAGTACTTGATTAATATTCATTTTCACTGCGCGAACTTTCTCTTTGCAGGACGTGACGAACAAATTTTATTCTCCGATATAATATTGTGTCGAATGATATATATTATACACTGTTGTATCTCCCATTTAAACCGAAAAGAGTCTTTTGAACGGATTACGCTCCTATTTATAGTTAATTTTTGAAGCAAAAAATTAAAAAAAAAAAATTAAAAAGATCACTGAAACACGTAAAATTATAAAGTTTTGGGGTCGCCGTCAATTAATTTACTATAACATTTTATGAATCTACGTATTCTCTCATTAGACACTGACCTCAAAACTTTATTATTTTTTGAAGGAGGTTTAATTGTTTTAAAATTGTTTTATTGTTTCTTTGCGTTTTAGTGGTTTTACAATACGCAGTCTGTAAAACAAAATAGTTTCGAAATTTTTCCAATCGTTTAACCTCTTGAAAACTTATTACTGACAAACTTAAAAATACGAGTATATACATGAATATCTAATAAAATTAATAACCTCTTTTTTAGGCCATTAAAAATAAACGTGTGTTTTTCCAAATTAGTAAAATGTCAACAAGTAACAATAAAAAAAGTGATTTTTTTTCGAATTAAATTCGCTATTTTCATATTATTATCGATTTTTAAAGGGAATATTTTGAATCACCTGTTATTTGAGCACGCACATACGTCCGTATGTAGGTCGTTGGTATGTCAGGTCGGGAAGAGAAGAAGAAGACGACTGAAGAACCGACTTCGCCATGCATCTCTGCCGATGTAAGCTCAAAATGGTGGTATATATCTACGGTCACAAGACGAAATGACTTAAAGTTATTATTACAAAAAAAAATACCTGTGGATAGCGCTCTCTTGTGAAATTCAGTCGTGTTATAGTGTATATGGACAGTCCGTCGTGTTATAGTGTTGTGTGTATAATATGGACTTTCAGTAGTGACGTGTTTTATGTATATAGACATGAAAATAATGAAGTGTTTATTAACTATTAATAATGACTTTAAATTTTTACTTTGTTGCCTAGTTCTTTTTCTGTTGCGATATTGTTTTATTTTATTTTACAAGAGAAGTACTTTTAGTTTGTTCGTTTGTTATCTGTTTTTTTAACGTTTTTATAAGTGTAAATAAATATTCTCCACCACAGAAAGAACAGTTTTGTTACAATATATAATACAAAAGTAAAAGACCTTAAAATGCTCTACAAAAAAGTCATCAGTATTTTTTTGAAATTTCTCGTCGTAGTTGAACTATAGAGCACGCGAGAACGTTACTTCGCATCGCCTATAAATTTCGTTTGAATAAAAATCTGAAATAAGCTGCTTTGCCTTGCGTCCAAAGATATATATAGAGGGCATTTGCACGATGGTGTTCATCTATCCCCTGTCGTATTCAGGAATTAGAACCTCACTGCGCCGCGTCCCAGTGGGGGCTTGTGTGTAATTCACCTATTTCAGCGGCGTGGCCTCTGCCCTCGCCGCACACGCCTGTGCGGTAACGTATGCCCCAATACTGCATCTCGACCTTTGTCAGATTCAACCGCGTCTACCGTGTCAGCTATTTTGCTAGAACTATTCTAAATTTAATTTAACTTCATTGTGATGAAATTTTCTAATCATATACTGGAAATGATTGGCAGATAATACCTACATATAGTTATTTCTGTGTTTAACAGTTTTGACAGTTTTCAAACATCTTCTGTCTGTTTGTCTTTGAATTTAATATATTATTCTCGTTCACATTAAACACACACACAATATAATATGATCAGTATCAGAAAACGAGGTCATGAAAATAGTACGTTGATATATCAACTTTAACTTGCAATAATAATCGTACACTTGTTTATTTCTTTATTAGATGTACATTCCGATAGATTTTGGACGTTTAGTTTTGTTAAGACCTTAAGAATATAATATAATTTTGACCTTTCTTAAGCGCGGGTCACACTAGGCTGCTTGTCAGCCGCTGCTGATCAGCTGCGGACAGTAGCACCAGCAAGCAGCGGCGGGCAGCCCGGTTACACTACGGCTGCTACTCGCTAGTCTACCGCGAGCAGTGGCTGCCATTCCGGTCACTACATCATCGAACATAAACCACGTGGTACGTGATGGTTTACTCGCCTATGATGCACTACTTCGGTCAGACTGCGCTGCTCGCTTGTGGTAGCGGGTGCGAGTGAGTCACGTGACCTGCTAGTCGCCGCTGCCTGGCTATCAAAATAGAACAATATGTCCAATTTCACCAGCTGCTGATAAATACTCGCCGGCTGGCGGCGCCAGCGGCGAATTTTATGCTCACACCAAGCTGGTTGATGGCTGACAGTAGCGGCTTCCACAACTCGCGGCTGGCAACCAGCCTATTGTGACCCGTGCTTTAAGGTCGTGAAAAAGGGTACCGAAACGAAGACCTATATAAAGTCCACGTTATGTGACATTTCAATTTGTGCTTCGTCTCTTGCGCAATGTTCTCCACATCTTAATAATTTAGCGTAAGTTCATAGCACAATTTTCAATGTCAGGATTACGTGCTTTTGAATGACTCTATTATTGACACAAAGTATTCGAGCGGATATTTTCAATGCTGTGATTTATTTCCTGGTCTAATGACATTAAAATAAAGAAATAAATATCAATGCACACTATCAGTTTCCTCTGCCACACCCTATATACTGAAAGATAATAATGCTAAAATAATATCTTATAAGTTTATCGCAAAAATAAAAACGATCTATTCTACGAGAAAAGAATATTTATTGGCGTATAAATTCACGTATCTGCCGTGTATATCCCATGTTATTTTTTTTAACTGGTTTACTAATGGAACAACTACTACAAAAGTTCTATCAGCAATGGGTGCAGAAATATATATAGTAGCCGCTTACTGAAGGAAGTTCTTGTTCATGGTTGTAGCTAGAGCTTTTTTAGTGCTTCACGAGAAGAAATAGCATATTGAAAATGTTTTTATTCTTTGTAGAAATATCTGAGCTATGTGTCTTTTTTGACTTTTTTTATTGTCGATTTTTAGGGTTTCGTGCATCCGATAAAAAAAAAATTCCAACTTCAAAATTTTGGCGTTTGATATAATATAATAAAGAAAATAAAATTTCTGATATCGCGTGAGGAGACGCGGATAATGACTAGTATTCAATATGATATTTGCTATTCGTTGCCATATGGTTACCTACATAATATGTTCACGTCATGTAAAAATTAAACAAAACATGCTTAACTAGTCCATTTCTAACAGATCTACAAAACAAAAGAACAGTTGATTTTTTGTTATTTTCAAAATATTTTCGAAACTATATAAAGTTTAGAAAAAAAAATTTTTAACGAAACTTTTTTGAAAAAATAAATAGAATAATAAGTATAGGTACCATTATTATATAAAAAACACCGTTATAGTATATCTCTTCTGCGCATGCGCCGATTTCCCCCAAAAACAACAGAGCTCTTCATATTTGCATATTAAACTTCCTCCCAAAATTTGGTTTCAATCCGTTCATCTGTTTGACCTGTATCGTGCTCACAGACAAACTGACAGACGCACAGAGTTTTTCCGAAAATATGATTTTTGGATTCGGGGGACCTCAAAACGAAAAAATATTGTAAAATTTCGAAAAGTAATTTTTTACCAAAACTAGTACCATTCCCCACTTGCGGGTTGGAATGGTAAAACTCACGTGTTAGTTTGTATTTTCTCCGGACGAAATGACTTTCCTCGGCCAGACACTACATGATTCAAAGATTCGGTCTCCCATAGAAAATCTATAACCCTTAATACAGCCGATTCTATACGGGCATGACTATTTACACTTAAGCAGGGGTACACAATTTTTTTATTAATTTTCTAGGATCTTTGGTTCCTAAATAATCAGAAGCTAAAAAAGTTTCGCTGGTTGTCAAGGGATATAGGAATTCATTTGAAAAAAAAATGGGATTGCAGCCCTGACCATTGGGGAATCAAACAGACAGACGAGGACAGGGCTATAGAGCCAGTACATAAATGCGGCGATGGTATAGGAATGAGTTGTTCGTTGTATAGTGCATTGAACGACCCCAGGGACTACGTTCCCCATCTATCATATGCCCAGAGGGGACCTGGTCGTGGATTACACGGAACAGACAGCTCGCGTTGTAGGCATCTTGTAAGGATTTACGTTCTGATTTTTGCACTGAATACATGTAAAATGACAAAAAAGATTTACGTCACGTATTATTTGCATTCATGCAAATCGATGTCGCTTCTTATTTTTCCTGTGTTACTTGGACATTTAGTTCTCATTTTATTGTGTTCTCTAATCATTAAATCAATCCTTTGTTTATTATAGCACCGAGAAAGTAGAGAAATGTTTTTGGAGTTTACTCCTTAAGAAACGATTTTGAGTTATAAGGCCCGGTACGGAAATTTTATGAGTAGTAAAATCAATTGGTGAGGCATTACGCTCCATCGCTTCAAGTGAGGCGTTACGCTCGTCTGCTTTAAAAGATACAAACATATATATATATCTGTAGGATTTAACGTGCGAAAGAATGAGATGGAATAAATTACACATCGTATCTAAGGGGTAAACTCCAGTCGTGCGTCGGAGCTGACACACACACACTTTTTTATTTAGCTCTTATGCAATTGAGAAAGTTCAGATTTGGTTTATTAATCATTTTTGATATATTACGGTGGAAGTCAAATTCGTACAGTGGCACACGGTATTTGTAGTTCATTGCCCGGAACTATGTGTTTATGGTATGTAATATATAAAATATCCAAAGAGCACCCAAGTTGAAGTAATGCGACGTAATCAAATTAAGATGAACACGTATTATCTCCTCTTTGTGTACACAATGGAGATGTCGGAATTTATTATCAATTTAAAAGCTTGTTAGGTCCTTAATCTCATCTACTGTACATACATCTTATCTGGAGCGCTTTGAAATACACAAGTAAAATGCATCTATCATTGTTGAAACACAAATAAGCAATATAATTTTATTGCGATTCAAACATTTTGATCAGAATAAAGCGTATTAAAAATATATTAGTTTAATATTAAATTTTGTTTCTAGGTTGACAAAGTCACTGAAGTCGTGAAGGTCGATTGAAAGTCAATGGATTATTAAATTGTGGTAAGTGAATTATTTTTAGTTAATTATAAACATTTTTTTCAATATTTATTTTGAATAAAATCTAACAATAAATTATCACGATTTGTAAAATTATTGGAAGAGTAATACTATTTGAAATACTATTTTGATATATCTACATTGTTATGACGTCACAAAGTTAATGATGTGTAAGAAATTTTCAAACCATAAAGCTGTAATGTCTTACTTTGAATGAAAGACTGGAAATACAAAATGCTTGACTCATATTTTTTTACGTAAAAATGCGTTCTGCTGCAACAACTCCCGAAGTTCCTAAAAATTACTTTTATTATTTAACTTAAATCTTGTCACAACGTTTGGATTAATGAGCGGTTCTTGTCGGTTGAGGCCAATTAATATTATTTTATAAGAAATGACCTGAACTGTCTAAACAAATTTGCAATTAATTAAGTTAATGAACAAATCACTGTGAATCAAATATTCACACTTCTGTTTTTTTTAATTTATTATTTCACTGCAATAAAAGTTCAGCAAAAACTAATTAAAATTAAAATAACAAATTACATCATCTCGTGCGATTTCTTCATTACTTAAAGTTAATGTATAGTATATTTATAGTATACATGGTGTGAAATGAAAAATGGTATCACATATTACCTTTAAAAAAATACGATATAAAGTCTTTGAATGAGAAGCCACTGTATTCCTGTGTGCATTTTCTATCTCGCACTTTGTAACATTTCTTCGGAAAATTTATACGTAGTTCTCGTGTGGTGTAATTATTAAAAGAAAGAACAGAAATAATAATTCATCTAAATTAAAAGTATAAATTAAAAACGGTGCATTATTTAGTGTGAATTTATTTTAATTTTAAGAAAGAGCTTTGTTTCATAATAAACTTATGTTTGCATGGAACATTTCAGAATTTTTTTGATTAATGTTTTAGTACCTACTTTATTATGGAAAATAGTTAATTTGTTTTCAAAGAAAATATATTTATATATTATACTCGTATAGAAACCACTTTCAGGTTCCATTTTCATCAGATTTTATAATGTTTTCTCTGAAAATGCACATTTCCGTAGTACTGTATTTTAGAAAAAAAACGAGTACCTACCTAGTATTTTTAACAGACTTCAAAAAAAGGAGGAGATTATAAAATGTTCGACTGTATTTAAAAAAAAAAAAATTTTGTTGCTGTGAACCGATTTCGAAGATTCTTTTTTAAAAAACGTAAAATAAAGTTTTGAGGTTGGCGCCTATTTAATAACTATAACGTTTTATGTACTTAGATATATTAAATGATGAAAATGACAAAGAAATCCTTTCCAAAAATGTTTATTTTCAATTAATATATTAAGCGCTTTCGGACCATTGTAAGTCCATCTTCAGAATTTTTTTATTATAAAAATCATTAAAATTATCATAACTTAAATGATTTTTAATAATGATTTTTATAATAAAAAAATTCTGAAGATGGACTTACAATGGTCCGAAAGCGCTTAATATATTAATTGAAAATAAACATTTTTGGAAAGGATTTCTTTGTCATTTTCATCTAAAATTTTTCCAAATTTATGTGCGTATTTAATAATTAATAATTAGATATATTAAATTGGTATCAAAACTGCTATTTTACGCTTTTTAGTTTTTTGAAGGAGCTTCATTTTTTTTAAAAGTTTTCTTAAATATTGATTTTATAAGTATTGATTGTTAAGTTATATACAAAAATAATAATTTCAAAAATAGTTCAATTTATCTAGGTATGTGGAATAAATTTTATATTGGTTTTGGTAGACATAAAAGTATTATTTTTATTCGTCTGCTGTATTTTTACGGCAGTTTTTCTTCAACCAGACTAGCATTTTCACGGATATAAAATTGGTTTTAATGGCCCCATTCGGCTTGCACGCCGCCCGTGTATGTTTAAGGCTGGATTCACACGTCATGTAAGTGCGCGGCAGAGAAAACAACAAAACTAGTCATTTATGTATCTAGATTCTAGAACGTAAACGTAGGTTGTATGGACGAGTTGTGAGATTATGTTAAAATGAAAAACCAGTCGGTTTTTACAGTAACACGAGTCATAGTAGCATTACGATCGCTATAAATACTACAATTTGAGCACGTAGCTCCTATATAAAATAGCTGATTTTCACTTATAATAAATACCTATCTATATAAGCGTTGAATATATTGGAATCTGTCTACTTTGCCGTCTTTGTTGTTCTTACGGTTTTGAATGATAACGGACAGGAATTACTGTTTGATAGGTAAAATTGCATTTTTTTGGTTTTTACGCACTAGTGCGAAATTGGTAATTTTAATACCGCTATACAGGCATGAAAAGCTGCTATTTTATAGGGGATCGTGCAAAAAAATAACTATTAGACTACTACGTATACAGTCTTGTTCGGAACATTTAATCTTTTTTGAATAGTCCCAAAGATGATAAAATTGATAAAATATTAGTCTATTGATAAAAAAACAGTTGTGTGGTTTTAAGAAACCACGACGCAAGTGAAACTTTTATTGGATTGTAGGCGTTGGATTGTAGACACTTATCCATCACGATTAATTATAAACAACAATATTCACATGAATACACGAATAAAAACATGTAGACACTGTACAGCACTTGCTCCCATGACAGACTGACTATGTGTTATACATACTACACGGTCAGCTGATGCTAACCATGGGCGCCGCCATATTGACCTTGGCTGCTCTACCGAGCGCCTACTCCGAGCGCCTTTCACTTTACCCCTACTCCGCGGCCGCCTGTAATGCGACATGCAACAGACGGCCAGAAAAATTCGGGGCGATAGAATAAAAGTTTCACTTTAAAAAACATTAAATTTTTTCTTTTCCTAAACTAAATTCTTTAATCATTGAGGGAACTGTAATGTATTTGTAAAAAGAACAACGTTTCAAACTAAATATTCGATTCTTATTTCAATGAACAAAAAATTACAATTAATTTAAAATTATCGTAAATTCTAATACTAAATTAATCCATTACGTAATCAAGTGGATCGTTTAAATGAATTGCGGTCAAATTTCGACCACTTGGCGATGACTAGGCAGGATCGATGTGTCATTAGCTCAAAAACGACTTACATAATATGTATGCCAGTTGTAGGTACAAGGAGTTTGCGAAGGTCTTGGCATAACCTTTTTATGATCTCCAGGGAAATATTCGGTACTTATATTTCAAACTTTGTATTCATATTGACACGCGCGTTTATATTGTTCACCGCATGAGTATGTCTGTCTGTCCGTCTGTTTCGTCGCCGGTGTCTGTGCTCTTATGCTGACTCGTTGTGTCAATTCACAGGAGAACCTGTGTAAACTGTACCGGCAGAGCTCGCTTTGTGCAGTATTTATCTTTTCACGAATGTAATAAACTTACTTGACAATTTTTATTATGCTTACGTTCTCTTTTAGAATATTTGACAACAAAATAAAAAAAGAAAGTGCTGAAATATATTATTCACTTGCCTCTACTCGCAACTTTGCTCCTATCAGTATAGTTTTTTTGTTTAATTAGTTTTTTCATCGACATCAGGAAATAATACATAGTTAAATTTACAGTAGAATTAATTAATAACCCTCATTTGTCTGATTGAGTTATAACAGAATAAAAGGAAAACAGATTTTTTATTTTCAAAATATTTCCGAAACTATAAAGTTAAGAAAAAAATTTTTTTTACAAAACTTGTAAAAATAAATAGAATAATAAACCGTTATGAAAATTATACCATTATTATATAAAAAAAAAACGTATAGCGTATATCTCATCTGCGAATGCGCCGATTTCCCCCAAAAACAATGGGGCTCGTTATATTTGCATACCAAACTTCCTCTCAAAATTTAGTTTCAATCCGCTCATCCGTTTGACCTGTATAATAGTGCTCACAGCCAAACAGACGAAAAAATTATTGTAAACTTTTGAAATGCAAATTTTGACCTAAATTAGTACCATTCCCGGTATTATGTGGTGTTGGAATGATAAAATTCTAGAGCCACAAAATGTTTTGGTACCGCCGATATAATATAATAATATGTATTAAAAAAATGCTGATTTCCATTTTTCTGGTGCGCGTGTGTGTGACTGTGTACTTTTTCTATCCGAAAAGCGATGAAAGCTTGGCGTGCCCGGTTTATTTCCTTGCGACTGACTTCAATGTTTTCAGTCATAAAAACGTTTTACTGTCGTACATACGCACGTATGAATTTTAATATTGATATCGTAACACCGGACACGGAAGCTGTGGTACATATAAATCCCAACTGATACTTCCAGTACGGTTATTCCAGTGTGCTCGTTTACGATCTTCTTTGCAAATTTACACTCGGCCCGTATAACCTACATTTGCATTGTTGGACACAGGATGACACTTAAACTTCTTGGTAGAGACCAAAGACTTTTAATGAGGCTGAGTTTTAGACATGGGAAAAGTCGTTACTATGTGATCACAGTGACTGTTATTACAGTTACACAAAAATCATAGTGAAAAATCATCGTGACTTTGTCGATCCCGACCGAGCAAATGCTCGGCTACTCGGCCGAAGCGACCGCCGTGATTGCGGTGGAATGGACCAATTATACGTTACTTTGGAACGTTACCTCTTGTCAGATCACAGTGATCATTTTAGATGTCTGGTCACAGTTATTTTTTCATCGTAAAGTTATTTATTCCCCCAACTCAAAAAAAGTGAACGTTTATTGTCTAT
This sequence comes from Xanthostigma xanthostigma, assembly GCA_963575645.1. Lineage (NCBI taxonomy): Eukaryota > Metazoa > Arthropoda > Insecta > Raphidioptera > Raphidiidae > Xanthostigma > Xanthostigma xanthostigma. Next base: position 2,739,182 of record OY754470.1, on the reverse strand, counting down.
GACCGGAACAAAAGCTGTGCCGCCGTTTTTGTAGGCGTTTGTCTATGTCGTTCACGTGACAAGATACTATTTCCTGATTGGTTAAAACAAGCAGACCGGCAAGCAAGAATTTACTTATAGTATATTTTGAGCCAATCCGTATAGCCAACGTGTTTAGTATAATTACGATACGTAGCAACATTAAGTAAACATTATGAATATCAAATCATTGTAATATATGTAATTGGTATAATTTGTGAAGTGTGTTTGTGTGCGTGTAACGTTCAGCTTATGTTTACCCTCTGGCGGTTCTGGCACTCTTGTGTGACATCGACTCCCAACTACCACCCAACTCATTCCCTTACCAGTCTTAGCTACTTCGGGTCTTCCAGTCTACGTAAGAACTGTTCGAACCACTTATACACACATGCGTGTACGGAATGTTTCAGAAATACATTTTCATTAAAGGAGGAAGAGCCTAGCGGCGATTTACTTCACAAAAAATTGAGTAAGCAGATTTTGTAAAATCACTTGACTGAAAGCATTTTTCTGTCCGCGCTTTGAATATCTTTCAACTGAGAGCTAGCGACGGTTATACTTTATCGGTGTCATAAAAAGGTCTGACATTCCAGCGTGGCCGAATATAGTACCTACCTAATCCCTAGATTACATGATCAAAATTATAACTAAGGGTCTGGCTTTAAAAGTTATTAAATTTAAGATTTCATATAAATTCTAGGCACGTATACCCTATGTAAAATAAAATATAAGGGTCTACCAATTACTCCCTGTTATGACTGTCAAAATTCGTCGCTAGCTCTTGGACGTAACTAAATAAAGAATGATATCTCTTCACACGATATTTTTTACTGAAAATGACGTACTAAGGCATTTAACTAATATTTTGATAACGTTTTTCTCGAATATTTTCTTATGGAACTTTATGAACATTTTTATGAATTTATAGAGAAAGAAAAGGAGATTTCTAAAATTAAACGAAAAAAAACTATGTTGCCATTTGAAAAAAAGTGCATGTACACTTCGGGTTGAGTTTGAAGTGCAAAAAAAATGTACCTCAGCAGTTTTCGATAATAAGTGTCGAGTTGAACAAAAAACTATTTGAACTTTTTTTGCATTTAGTAGGATTTACGAATTATTCTCTGTTACCACTTTCGGTGAATGCGCTGTATAATAAGTATGTATAAAATGTAAGGAATCATACTAGCGTTATCAAAACTAATCTCAATCGATAATTGCGGTTTAAATGATCACAAAGACTATAGACGTAAGCCGAACTAAAACTACTTGCATGAACACAGGTAACTCGAACTGATTCTTTAGATATCTGTAAACTTTAGACTTTTTATGTTAAAATACCACAGATTAAAATTCAACCGAACTTAAAAACGTTTTTTATATAATAATGGTACACTTTTTATAACGATTTATTATTCTATTTATTTTTACAAGAGAGTTTTTTTAAAACATTTTTTTTCTAAAACTTTACAATTCCGGAAATATTTTGAAAATACAAAAAATAGTGTTTTTTTACTTCTATAGATCTGTCAAAAAGAAATTAGTTAGGTATCTGACAGGTATTCTTCGGTTAAGTTTTACATGCCGTGATAACATATAATACAGATAACCATGCATATTATAATATTTAATACTAGCCGTTACCCGTGTCACCGCACGCGTTAACAGAAACTTTATTTTCTTTTTTGTACTACGTCAAATGTCAATATTTTTGAAGTTGGAATGGTCCCGTCGCCCAATCGGCTGAAATTTTTTAACGGCTCTAGTACAAACAGTAACATTCGAATACTACAATGTGAAACATGTACGTTTGTATTAACTATGTACTACAGTTACTGCTGTAAACTTAACTTATTTGTTCTTACATATTTAGATAAGACTACATCTAACCAAAGCGTGACACCACATCACGCTTAATTACACGCGTGTGTACAAAACTACTTACGTAATTACGTTTATATAAATGGAAGCTTATTGACGTATATATTTACTAATTTAATTTATAAATTTTTCATAGTAACAATGGGATCGTTTCCATTTTTTTTTTTACTTTTGAAGGTTAGAATCTGCATTATAAAAAGGCTATAGGGGAGAGGGGGGCATAGTGGAGTACTTAGCACTCAAGCATACCTACCAGATAAAATATTATGATTAAACAACAACTTTTAACTGAATATCATGGTTTGACGCATTTTAAACGACTTGAATATATTTTTCTCGATAACGATAAGAAATCTGCATGTGAATAAATAAATGAAATTGACATTTGCCCCGCTATGCCCCGTATATGGGGGTAAAGTGTGATACCCTAATATTTTTTTTTATTATCAATCATCATAAACTTTAAAACTAAAGAAACAAAAGAACCATCAAATCAACGTTACTAATTAAATGTACACTGCCACAAAACGAAAAACAGGTTAGAAAAACAAGTGTTGTTTAACAAAAACACTTATTTTAAGACTTTTGTTTATATAGCATAAACGGCTGTCGAAATGCCATGGCTCGCTCATGAAGATGACGCGCCGACTGACGACCAATCAAAGCGAACCATTGGGCACTGCATGGATTCCCCGCTGCGCCCCGCTACCGCACCATGTCCTCCTCTCCCCCACATATTTTGTGTGAATTTTTTGGAAGTTTAAGTGCGCTTGTCTCGGCCAATCCGTCGGCCATACGCGTCGAAACACGCTCTAGATACGAAACTTGTTGAGAGGCGAGCTTTATAATGAGCATTTATTAAAAGATGTGCCGTCTGTGAGGTCTTTAACAAAGTCAAACGTGAATTTAGTTGAGACAGTAGCCGAAAAGCTGTATTCTCCGTTTGTATTTACCTATAGGTCGCTAATGCTACAACACCGTAAAGCTACCAGACTCTTAACCGTTCCTGTCGGAATGGTTAACGTAGATAAGACATTCCGGTGCTGTGTAGGGTTGGCAATGTGGAACGCCCGTCTGTGTATCGTCTACCAATCTTCTATATGTAAAGGCCGCTACACACGGGCCTGTCAAATCTGTCAAACTCCTATGCTCAAAATTTGCCTACCTTAAACTAATTTCCTAAAAATTCCTTCATTCGCCCATTGCTATTAAGTTGAAGTTTAAAAATTGTAGAAAATAACGGGAAGTGTGGTAGAAAAAAAATAGTAATGGTGCGAATGGCGTCTGTTATGACATAAAGTCGAGAAACGGACGTTAAACGCATTATTATTATATTACGAGCCTGGTTTTGCCACTGAGACTTGTGCAAGCTGCGAGGATGGAAATCACTGCGGGCTCTGCTGGCGTGATCACAAGCTGGATTTCAAAATTAAAATCGGGGATATTTTTCGTGCTTGATGCCATATCTGAATTTGAATAAGAATCAGTCAGAAAACAGTTTCTTGTTATTTGGACGAGTATATGAAGTTGGAATGGTCCCGTCCCCCAACTGGCTGGAATTTTTATATTAAATTTGTGCCGACCTCAAAACTTTATTATTATAATTATGATTTTTAGTTGAGGTTCAATTTTTTTTTCGCGAAAATAACAGTCTAATTGAGTTACTTATTTTAATACTATAGGTACTTATTTCAGTATAAAACATAAGAGTGCATATATCACTATTGTCGGAACAATTGTATTTACTTACTTCGAAAAGTTATTGTCGCTACAAATGTGTAGAAAACGCAACTGAAAAATCTACTTTAAGTATAGTAAACGTATTAAATATTTTAATTAAAAATTGAATGTAAACTTTCTGTAGTAATTTTTAGTACACAATGTCAATTATCTTAGCAAATTTTGCATTATTCGCTTTCTTAAAATATTTCAGAAACATTTTTATTAATTTTAATTAAAATTTTACATCAACTTTGTCATAAACACGCATTAAAATGTATAGAGGTATTTTGTACATTACTCCGCAAAACTTCATTGCTTAAAGTATACGTTTTTCATGCAAGGGTGGTCGGTGTTTTAAGCTTTCGTTTGTTCAGCAGAGACACGTGTTCCAAGCTTCTTTTCTACTTGCCTCGCCATGAGAATTGACATTCGCCAACTGGTTGAGAATTTTAATAAATTTCACTCAACAAACTTAGCCAAATAACACTGTATTCATAAATATGAGCGGGGTAGCGTAGTGGTGAAAGCACTAGAATCTAAGTAAAACCTGGACACCAGCACTGTGCCACTGAATGGAACGTCCAATCACAGAAGAGCATACTACGACCGAGTAGAGAACACGAGCACGCTGACCATAAAAGATGGAGTACTACACTTGTCGACACACTTACCTGTGGGCAGCCTAGAAGGACACTTCGTCCGCTACCACATCGTCTTTGATAATGTCTAACGCAGTTGTAGACGAAACGTCAGGTAGAAATACCAATGGACCACGGCATACAAGCCCGGTAACCAAGAAGATTTGGATTACAAAAACAGTTCCGTGCTTTTGTAATAAAAGCAATTAAACCAACTATGAGTATAGGTACGCTGCTACAAGTAATGTTTTATTACACAGTGTATTTAAGGACTCTTCACATATTTTAGTGTCTCCTTAAAACACAAACTTTTGTTAAAGCGCGTATATTAATCGAGTGTTTCTTTGTATTTTAATTTCTCTTTGTCTCTGACGCATTTACCCCATACACTAAGTGGTAATCGTGTAATCGTCCTTTAAACGCTTTAGTACCTCCTTGGTGAACGCCTTCTGTTGTCGCGCTAACAATGTAATGTACACAGGATACTTGATAATTATCACGATCCAGTACTGTCATGGAAGAAGTAATGAAATTTGAAATTTAGTCGAGAGCATAAATTTATAAATGTAATATCTCAGCAGAAGTTAATTAATTTTTTAAATTGATACTTGTGGAACGTGTTTTTTTTAATATCCTATACCCTATTGGTCTCATAAACAATTAGAGCTGTAATAATAAAATAATTATTGACATGTTTTATTGTGTAAGCTAATGACCTAAACGCAGACAAATCTATTTTTAGGCTTCCGTACCTCAACAGGAAAAAACCCTTTTTTTTTGTTTTCATTATCTTTATGTTTATATTTCTTTTTTCTTACATTAGATTGTTCATTTCGTTTTTGAACAATTTTATAAATTAATATTTTGTTCAATACATTAAATATTCTACGTTTAAAGTAAATAAAATTGTTAATTCATTTTAAAGTTCATATTTTGTGAATTTTCGGGTGAATAATAACAAATTATGGCAGGAAGAAGTTTTACTTCAGTCGTGTGGTCTAAAGCACACTCGTTTTTTTTATTGAACGTATATTTAGAGGGCTTCCTAAAATCGTAATTTATGTGTTACTTTCATCTGTAATAGCGAGTTAACTAATTAATCTAAAACGGCGGTTGTGTTTCTTTCTTCTAACGCCCACACTACTGCGGTCACGATTTTTCAATATCCGATCGTAATCACTCCTGGAAAAGTTTCATAAAATAATATAATTTTTTTAATAGGATAAAATACTTTTGCGTATTAGCAGATACAACTAAAGTTATAATTATATACTTTTCATAATTTTTAGTTGAATGATTGGATTGAAGTAAAGCAAATTCTGGATCTCTTTTTATCCATTTCAATGTACTAATTAGAAAACACGAAGAAGTTACGTTTCTCTTGTATCAAATTGTAACTTTTTCGCATTTAAGAAACGACCTTTTACTGCGCTTGAAAAGTTTATTTTGAATCGTCTTTAATAAGAACTTTTTGCTATGGAAGTCGCTCGGACGTTTTTAGTGACAGTGTGTTCAAACAACTTCATTATATTTTGTTGACATATTTTGCAACAACTTTGTATTTGAAAATCTTATATAAGTTGCAGCATGACTGAAACAAGTTGCCCGTGGCATGTTGAAAAAAAAATATCACGAATCGCAGTGCCAAATCCTTCCGACAAAATCTGGTTACCTATTTATATTACAGAGAAACTTCTAAAGTTCTACTCTGTCGAGGAATTTTTTAACTATAATTTTTAATGATATATTTTAATGCCGCATTCTACATTGTATATACAGTATTAACAGAATAAAGTTTATATCTATCTATCTATCAATAAGTTATAACGTGGGTTGTCATCTGCTCGCAATTTTTCCAAACCGCTATCGCTGCAGCGACTTTTTTAATTTGTAGGGAATATTTTAGGTTATGTATTAGCCAGTAGGAGACAATGCCAGCCATAACAGCTGTAAGTTTATTTAAATACTGATGCCTATATTCACCGAATACTATCAAAGATAGAAGTTACTAATCTTGGATAAAATTTACTTTCAATTCACGAAGCAAAATATCAGGTAGAAAAGTTAGTTAAAGAATAAATATACACTGTACTATACTCTTTTTGTTGAATATTTTGACGCTTACCTAAAAATCCGACCGATGGCGTTAGTGTAAACGTCAAAAAAAGTTTCACAAAAAACAGTCACAAAATAATAATGTTTTATCGTAACATAATTGCACACAAAACATCCACTAACTTTAATGTTTCACAACTATACACTTCACAAAAGGTTAATAAACAATTGGAGAAATAGTTATCTGAAGAATAAATGAACCGAATAAATAACTACTTACGTTCGGTGAATATAGCCATAACTTGTAAAATTTTGATTGTGTATAGATAATATAGATTTTTTGTAAATAGATTATCGTCAAAATATTTTCGATTTATTCAGACACCTTGCAAAACTAGAAAACGGCGGTAGACTGTTTATAAGAAGAAATATATCATTTTTGAAAAGGAAATACGTTTTTTCAAAGTAGGTGTACTGACCGAAATATTCTTATTATATTTCCAGAAAGACTGCAGCTGACATTATCGTTAAAAAGTAATGGAGTTGTCATCATTTTTCATTGACCGACTGACATTTAAAAAAAATCACTTAGGAAATTTTTAAACGGATTCCGTTCGCATATTATTGAGAACGCAAGGGGCGTCTGAGCATTGGAAGCAAATGATACATATCCGGTTGAGGTTAGTGTGTAGAAACATGCGATTTGAGTCACTGAGTTGTTAAGATTCAGAAGATTTGAGCTGTCGCGGTTGATTGAACCGAGTTCCGCGTGTCAATAACGTCACGCACAAAAGTCACGGGTTAAATTGACACGTAAATAATTAAATAGAAATTGAACAACTTTATTTCTTAATATTAATGAGGAAGACTTGCTCATGCCACTTTTACGTCGTTCCCCAGTAATCTGATACTTTTGTGACCATGTTAAAATAATAACGACCCAAACTTACTATATAATCACTCATTTCTTGGTTTGAGACGCGATTATGATCTCAGATTACTCCGCAAGTATCCCTTGTATGACGGTGACAAATCTGAAGTTTTGGCTGTTTGTGGATGCAAAATTATTTACCTTCCTTCTCATAATAATATAATGATAAATAATAATCTTTGTATAACATTATAGGACTGAAAGATGAGGTTCAGCCACTAGCTGTTTTTTAACTTAACCTCTTTCACCACATCCAGTGAACCGATTTTAATAAAATTTTGTAAATGTGTCTTGCTTGATCAAATTTGCTCTATAGGATAGTTTTTATTAAAAATTTGAACAAAATTACGGATTTTTTGAAAAAAAACTGTTCTACTAACACCTAGCGACATCTGAGAGAATTTACTCAATGCTATTAGTTTAGAAGCAAACAAAAAAACTGTTTTGGTACATCTGATAGAATTCGCTCAAAGCTATTAGTTCAGAAGCGAATCTGGTGGAATTTGCTTAAAGCTATTAGTTCAGACGCCGGGCCGCAAACGGAATACATTTTGTAGAATTACAATCTATCATACCCGCGGGTGAAACCGGGACGGACCGCTAGTATATGATAAAAATAAATACCTAGATATAACACTTATGAAAAATACATACCAAGCACAATTTTATTGTAAAATAGTCTATCCAAAACCTTGATAAAAATCTATATGAAATTATTGCCGTTATTTGGTCTGTTATGTTTTTTTTTATTTAACCCATACAGAATTGGTCGTCAATATAAAGTGACATCATTTGAACGCTAAGTCCAAAGCTTATAATGAATTTCGCCCGATGTCGCTAGTATGTATTTAACACTAAAGTCTTTTTTACCAAGTATCGCAATCGATTGCACCCATGTGTTAGAGAGAGAGATAACAATGAATACGATCCAAAATGACTGACTGACAAAAATTTATTTCAAGTTTTACATGTTCCCACTAACAAATTTTTTAATTAAAAAATTCTCAACATTACAATGATATTTACACAATTGTAATTTTGTATAATTTGAGTAATTGATGTATTTTTGAATATGTAAATATTTATTTCGAACTTTTTATTATATTTTCCTTATATAGTTACGAAAACTTTTACGTATTTTAAGTGAGTCATAAGCCCCAAAACTTTGTCAGATCTGGAAACTTTAGTTAACACTAACTATTAAGTCCATAGCTACCCAATCTCCCACATGACCTAGCACTAAAGCACACCCGAGATAATATTCTACACAACCGCGAAAAGCAAGCAACCCAGCGGCATTCAACGTGAATGCCAGCACACAAAAAGACGTGAAAAGGAAACTCAACTTGATGATAACAGAGATAACACGGATGAATTATTTTACCGGGATTTATTCTCCAGTTGCAATATTTTCTCGTTGATTCCGAGCCCCCGTAGGACATCTGCAGACGACTCCCCGTGTACACCACCAAAGATGTGAGCTAGTCTAACAGCTTTCCGGTCAATTTCCTGCTCTTAACAGTGCAGAAGGAATAACCGTATCTTTCTCTCTCTCTTACACACACGGTGGCTGTGGGCGGTGGCGCAAGAACCGACTCTGAATTTACATTTGAAATTGTCAACATTTATATACGCACGGAATATGCGAAATTCGCCGATAACTGTGTGTTGAATAATTAAATATTTACTTTTACCTTAGCGTTACTGTTTTAAATGTGTACACTTTTGTATTGGAGAGAAAATCATATTATTAAACGTAAATACAAGGGAAATATATATGATAACTGAATAAGTAGCACAGTGGTGAGAGCAATAGGCTCATTTTTGAAAGGTAGAACGGTACCGTTTAGAAAAGATAGTAGCAAGAATCTGCATAGTAAGAAGAGTGGGCGAAGGGATCAATAGGGGTCTGATTTGTAATTTCAGCGGAATCATGCACGATATCTACACTGCCAATGGTACACGCCTCGACGCGATGAACAACTAAATGATCATTGACTTATAACCATATTCACCGAATGTAAGTAGTTATTTATTCCGTTTATTTGTTCTTCAGGTAACTATTCCTCCGAATAAATAGTGATAATTCAATTCACTAAGCATAATTATGTTTACTGCAGGTATAAATCTATTCTGTCCTTTAGCCAGGTTATAAATATTTATTCGCCTGATAAAATAATAATGGTTGCCACATAGATCATAATACCTAACCTATAAACGTTGAGGATAATATTTACAGATTGCTCGTGTGAATTTATTTATGTGTTGTTTATTAACTTTTAGTTGTAAAATATTAAAGTTAGTGGAAGTTTTGTGTGCAATTGGGTTAGGATAAAACGTTATTATTTTGTGAAATTTTTGTTTTGACGTTTACACTAACGCCATCGGTCGGATTTTTGGGTGAACGTAAAAATATTCAACAAAAAGAACAAGGAGTATTATGCAATGTATAGATATTTTGATTGGTGAATTGAAAGTAAATTTTATTTAAGGTGTTTAGTGTCAATTCACCGTACTGCATTTCGATTAAAGCTCAAAGACAATGCTTTAAAATCAGTATTGGACGCAGTACGTATGTTATTTGAAAAATAAACAATTCGGTTAACGTATTTCCAAACAGCTTTATCAATACTAAAAATGCGTGATATAGAAAATATAAAACAAATCGGCAATAAAACAAAGCCTTTGGTGTATATTTTTGATGAAGAGCAATAAATTTTATTTTTATTTGCCGTCAAAACAGAAAAAAAAAGACTTGAATGTATAAAAGCACGCATTTTAAGGGCAATCTCTGATATCAGATAAAATACCGACACAACGAAATAGCATATCGAATAAAAATAGTAAAAGCGTGTTATGTTTAATTTATATAAACTAATTTACATGAATGATATGGATTGCCTATAACAAATTATTTTACAAAATACTGTAATACAGTACAAACACGAAACGTGAAATAGTGCTATATTTTTAGAATAGTAACAACACAGGGTGATACGAACGACAAGCTTAAAAGACCTTGAAAAAAATCTGGAAAAATAAATAACTTATTATTTATGAAGATATTTTGCTAGTTCAATTACAAAATTATTGACTTCCCTGAATCTGAGGGTCTTTAAAATTTCAAGAATCAGCGAACTGTTTTATTTTTGACGTAGGCTACGACAAAAAGGGGGATGAGCATTGAACGAAAATAGCGATTTGTACCCGGGCGAATATATAACCGACCTGTAAAATCCAAAAAATAATGTTGAAATGAAATCATAAATAAACAAATTTCATTTGCATATTTTGATCTCTCACGCGCATTTTTAACGAATAAATTATATATGAAATGGTTTCAACTTTGCATTTTTTATTCTAGAATTATCCAATTTGTTTACAATATACACAGGCGTTCAAGAATTACTGAGATTGCTTCTTTGTGTGTGCCATTAGCACAAATTGGCAGAGAGAATTTTTTTAATTCACTTTATATTATGAAAATATATCAGATTTTTTTTTAATTTAATGAATTATTGAAATAGAATTCCTTGAAAATTAATAAAAAAAGAATACGGATATTGGTCCGCGGATGAATGAACACGGAAGTCGCGCTAATACAGTTGAAGGCTTACTAGACTACGAACACATTTAAAGAGAAATAAAATTTCAATTTAAAATATAGACATATGCAAATCAATACCTAAATATTCATTGAGTCATAACAATTTTCTTTAGAATTTTTTATAAATTTTCAGAAAAACTGTTTGGAAGCAAAGCTGAGGAATATTTTATTTCTACCACACTTTTTTGTATCTAAGTACTTTTCTATCTTAACTATTGTTTATTGAAAATATTTTTTTTTGTTTTTTAATTATTTTGTAGTGTGTACTGTGAAATACACAGTCTCTTTTTTTAAGTATCGTCTGCAGTTCCGTGTAAGAGTGGATATCCGTGATATCCAATGTTGAATGCTCTTAAAATCGTCAATTCGTTGCGCGAAACAGTTGTAAAGTTTATATTATCTCAAGTAAGGGAATTCTGATGAGTGTACACTTTTTTGGGTGTCAATCTATTTCCGGATTGCCAGCATCACTTCCGTATTGTTTATTTATGTATATATATACATAGCCTGGGATTGTTTTTGCTGTTACAAAACGACGCAATAAAGTCAAACCGAATCAAACACATGCAAATATTATCTGAACAAAAAAACGCCCTTTTGAAAAAACAACATAATACGTTGAGGACAATGAATTGAATTACGTTTTATGGTGTGTTTTTTAGCTAAATTAAGCTCATAAATAACTTTTATATACCCTAAGAGATAGTTTCTTTTAAAGCTTCACCATACAAATATATTTAATTTATAGGAGAACGGGATTCGTGCCAATTAATAACTGTATTCAATTGCTAAATTTTTTAACATTAATAAATAGCTGCTTCAGAACAATGGAAAGGGAAAATTAATGTTAATGTATTCAAAAATAAAACTTGTAATTAAATTTTGATAATTATTGTTGGGGAAAAACGGTTAGTAAATGCATTATAGTAAATCATTTATGCAGTGAACGTGTGAAAAAAAAAAACATTTCGATTTTATGGATACGGCCTTTGATCGTAAAACATAAATGAATAATTGTTTTAATGCACTTTATACGTTCCCAGAATTTTATTGCACTCCAAGGATTTATTTTTTAAATGTTTGAACTTTTGGAACAGCTTTTATCTCTATGCAAAACATCAATAATGCATTTTTACTCTTTATTTCTCATTTTGCAATGGCACACAATGCGAAAACAAAAATACAAAAAGTTTATTTCTAATGGAAACTGATAAAATTACAAACTATTTTTGTTGGCGATTAAATAGATTTGTTTCCAACTGTATTCTCAAACGTATTGAAGTTTACAAATTATTATTTCAGTTTTTAAAATATATACTGATCATTAAAGAATACGAAAGTCCTAAATTAAGAAAAAAAAACAAAGAATTGAATAGCGTTTTCAAATGCAAGAATATACTTTAGTACCACGGTAGCCAGTACGATAATTTTTTAAAGGAAATAGAATAGAAGATATGTCGGAAACTATTTTTGACTGACGTTCCAGCGACTGCATTATTCTACAAATGAATATTATATTTTGTTTTCGAAAACAGTAATATTTTATCTGCTCATCATATAACGCGCTACATCCTACATTTAAAATGAGCGATTCTCCCAAGAAAGTTGTTAGAAATTCATTTCGTCTGTCAATAAGGAAAATTAAAACGGCATTTACTTTTTATTCCTCAACCCACCTACTACAGTAAACCCTCGTTAACACGAACACGGTTAACACGAATTTCGGTTTAACGCGAACAAAAATTTGCTCTCGACAATGGTCACATAAGCTTTAATGTAATTATGTTCGGTTAACACGAACCCTCGTTAATACGAACTTCGAACAACTTTTTCGTCCCTTCACGGTTAATTATCGGATAATACGAACTACAAAAATTCTCAAATCATATATTTTGATCATTTTGGTCAATGAATATACAATACAACTAAAAGAGAAGATTCGCTTAAGGGATTACAAAAGTAATTAACTCACATTCTAAAAATAGACAAAGGACTGAGAGATTAAAAATTCACTCGAAATCCTATAAATAGAAACATACCTCAAAATTTTTCCCCTCTTATTTATTGAAATGTATTTTGTAAACAAATAAAAACAAACTTTCAAACTCAGATAATATTTAAGACCAATTAATGTTATTAGATAATTTATAATAAATAATTATTCAATATTTACTTAAAATAAATCATGATTTGACACTAAAAAAAATATAGTTTAAAAAAAACTAAAAAACACGCTTTATATCGGACTAAAAAGTAAAAAATAATTGTTTTAAAATAAGCTTAAAAAGCGTGGGGCGCTTTGTTCCACATTTTCGTACATCGAGCGCCCAACGCTTTTTAAGCTTATTTTAAAACAATTATTTTTTACTTTTTAGTCCGATATAAAGCGTGTTTTTTAGTTTTTTTTAAACTATATTTTATTTTTCACTTTTTAGTTTGAGGATCTATAAAAGAATTTATTAATCCTGGGGGTCCTAATAAGGATAATGGGAAACTGTTATCAAATTATTGCATTGTCATCGGTCCTTGATACGTATGCAAAGTTTCAAATTAATCAGACTTCGGGAAATTGGTGAAAATTATGCTCAAAGATTCCGTTACGGACATACATACATAGTTACAACCCAAACTAATATAAAGCGTTTAATAATAAGGATAATGGGAAACTGTTATCAAATTATTGCATTGTCATCGGTCCTTGATACGTATGCAAAGTTTCAAATTAATCAGACTTCGGGAAATTGGTGAAAATAAAGCGTTTACTACAGAGGATCTATAAAAGAATTTATTAATCCTGGGGGTCCTAATAAGGATAATGGGAAACTGTTATCAAATTATTGCATTGTCATCGGTCCTTGATACGTATGCAAAGTTTCAAATTAATCAGACTTCGGGAAATTGGTGAAAATTATGCTCAAAGATTCCGTTACGGACATACATACATAGTTAGTTACATACATACATAGTTAGTTACAACCCAAACTAATATAAAGCGTTTAAAAATGACTGTATTTTATGCCATACTCGGTTTACACGAACTCCCACATAACACGAACTTTTTGCCTGATTTTTACGAGTTCGTGTTAACGAGGTTTTACTGTATATATAAACTGGCTCCTTATTTCCACCGCACGGCAATTTCACGCAAGCATAAAACCTTTGCCTATAGAATCATACTAGTTAGTTAACGATGATAGGTCAACTGTACACCCATACGACCGGTATTAATATGGGCAAAATAAAGTTACTAGCTTTACCAAGTACCACAATCCATTGTACCCATGTGCTAGAGAAAGATAACAATAAAATGGCCACAGGATGCTAGAAACCTAGCAATGAATCTAGCGGCAAAACCAGCCTCGTGTGCATCGATTTTTATATTCAAAAGAGCAAAATGTATTCTTATTACTACAGGAAGTTCCCAGTGTATCTAGAAAAAAATTGAGCCTCCTTCAAAACAACGACTGAGAAACCTAAAATAATAAATTATTGATTACTATAGCATTTTCTTTACCTATGTAATTTTATTAAATTGGCGCTGACCTCAAAAAGTTATTATTTTAGTTTTTTAGTGAAGGGAGGTTTAATTTTTTTAAAGCTTTTATTAACTTTTAATTTGCTTTGCAATATTTATTTTGCACGCTATTAATTGTCCCCTTTCGTAATATTTGATTACTAAACTAAAAAAGAGTTCGTAAACCACGCCTTATTAAGTAGAAAAAGATTAACGACTGAACTGATTTTAAGATAAACTATATAGAACCAATCCATCTGTATGGCATTTAAATTTTTTAAATCGGTTAAACTCTTGAGAAGTTATGGCTGAAGAATTATAAAACAATATACATGTCGAATTTATGACCTTTTTTATGTCGGTTAAAAATTCCGAAGTTTTATATTCTAACTGTAGTTGCAATAGACCTAAATCAAGGTTATATCAGAAACTTTTCATTTAGGTGGATTCATTCATAACATTTCAGATCATAGATTTGTGATATAAAGTTTTAAATTATAATTGACAACAAATGGGTTACTGTTGTTGTGCAACTATAGATTCTATACGCATAGTTGAAACATAAATGAAAACATAGTTACAAATTCCCTCCGTCTATTTCAGGAAACTATTGTAACAAGGATGAAAATCGACGAATATAAGCTGTTTAATTCCACAAAATGGTACCGGAGTAATAAAAACCATAAAGTCATTAAGCTCTGTTAAGACAATTTCTCCACTCGAACTGCAGAAATATTCTCGTAGATATTTTCCGAGACACTCGGCTCCAGAAGACACTTGCGCTATTATTCCCATCCCCTTTATTTAACTTCGCCACTTTATATAGCTCTAAATATTCACACAATATTCGAGACTGCGAAAATATCAACTTTGTACATTGCACAGTGTCAACTGAGCAATGAAATAACAAGATCTTTTACGTAAAATTTATTTCATATTAGCTGCCCTCCTGAACTATACCATGGGGGAGATACAATAGTTTAATTGGGCCCACCAGATATCATTTTTGTACAAGCAAGTTTTTGGAAAGTTTTAAGAGATTTCGATTTTCGTCAGAAATCGACATTTTTAATATATGCCTTAAAAATCGAAATCTTTCATATATTTTTTTAAATTGATAGAAAAAAACATACCGATTGCAATGAGCACAACTTTCTGTAGGTATAGCTTTTAATGAAATAAAAAAAAATCAATGCACAAGAGCTCCCTCCGATAAGAAATAAACTAATTGAATGTGTGCCATCAAATGATAATATACACATTTCATTTTTGTGCTATTATAATTTAAGAGCCAGAAAACTGTGACAGATGGACAGACAGACAGAATAGTGAAAACAATGGGGTTCCACATTTTGGATACAGAACCCCAATACAAACCCACTTCTTTTAAATGTGAAAAAAGTTACTTGCTTACAAAAATATGGACAATTTCTACACGCGCCACGAATCTAAAAGGCTCGGTAGTTAGATGCGAATGCGGGCTTGCGCTGGTACAGTCTGTTGAAAAACTACAAACTCGCAACTCAACAAAACTAAAATAGCAAAAACAACTTGACAACAGCGTACTCGACTATACCTTAAAGCAGGAAAGCGAAAAGTGACAAAGACAACGAGCGATCACGGCCAATCACCGACGAACACACGTTCCGTGCAGGTAGCTGGGAAGTGGTGGGAGTATCTACGCCTCTAAAATGTGCTTTTGCGACGCTGTTTGTGACTAACTTCCGAACCTTTTAGATCCGTGGCGCGTGCTATACATTAACAACAAATCTTTGTTAAGAGTAGACGAGCTACGGCTATTTTCAAGCATATTATTTTATTAATTCATCGTCAACTGCAGTCTGCAACTTCGTAAAACAATAGGTAATCGGTATAAAAAAGCAATGACATTCTTCAGGTTTATTGTCAACCACTTTATTCTGAATATAGTTATTAGTTTGTCATCAATTGAATCATCTTCACAACTTATATAAAAGTTATAAAACATTCACAAAACGTATTCGACGTTGTTATCCGCGAACGACAGCAACATACTTAAATATATACCGGCTGTTTATGTACGCTTGATTTCTGTAAACATTGATTTGTCTCCAAAATCACGCTGTACTATTTTGAAAAAAATCATTAACTCTCACGATAACGTGATGCTTCCAGGGAAAAATTGGTATTCCGCAACGAAACACTAAAATGTAAGTATCCTCAGAGAGCCCAAGTTCGAGATATATAGTAGATTATAGACGCTCAACAGCTGAGACCATCAGCGGTTATGTGTGTATAAGAGAATCTGCCAACCAACATTAACAACCCGACTCATACGAGTTCGGGTTCACGTATCGTGCAAAAGTTACACATTTTCAACTTGCCTGAACCCCACGAAATGGTTTTCAAAAATGCGTCTTTCTGTCGGTGGTCCAGCCATTAGATAGATTTTAATAATTGTGCGGGATCATACCTTGAGAGGAAATCGTCTTGCTCAAATATTGCGGAGAAATGATTATAAGAATTTTATCTTCCGGAAAACGGCTCTAACTATGGTGCACGCGTGACGTTATAGCACCGGTTTGAACGTCGACCGGTCAGTCGTGTCTCGGCCGTTGCGCCGGCCGAACGCATCGTTGCGAATCCACGATGCAATCGGCGAATGTCTGTAACACTTTGTATATAAGTATAGTCACAATGCTGTCAGATATATGACATTACCGTTGAAAAATAAGTTAAAAGTAAAAAGAAACGATATATACCGTGCAAGATGCCACCGTCGAAGTATAAAGTTTTTCAATACACAAAATCTAAACTGCTTGACAACCTACTTGTATACTGAAAAGAGCAATATAAGTTTCAATATTGGAAACTGGAATATTCAATATTATACAAACAACGTGTGCATTAAGTTTGAAATTACAGTGAATGTCGAATTTACAAAGTTAACCGTCCGGGAAAGAAAACACTTGGACATTGCATTTCATATAGATATTTAAGAACCAAACCTTGAGGTCTCGCCTTAAAATATAAGAAGAAAAGTCTTCATCGGTTAATCTTTTTATTGTTTCCCAATCAAACTTTCCCTTAACAATTAATAAAACAATCTTTTTAAAGTTGTACTTGTTTCGACGCGTTATAAAAAAAATAAGAGCGTGAATTCTTACGATAACATAATTAACAGGGTGAAGTTGCTCGCTACCAACGGACTAGAGGTAGCGACAATGTTTTGTGTGCGCGTGTGGTGGCGTTCAAGCTTAGGGATAGAGGTTCAATTTTTTCTTACTTTTGCTGACAAAGAATCTTATGTAAAATAATAATCTGAAAAAACGGTTGACTTCCCTAAAACTTCCAGCTGTTTTCTAGCTTAAAAACACAGTGTATTTTTTAAATATATATTAAAATTCTAAAAAAAGCCGAGTTCAAAATACGCTCACTATTAATTTATAGTTTTTGATAATGCTTTGAGATATTTAACATAACTATTTCGCTTTCTAAAGCGCATGCGCAACTAACGTCGTTAACCGCCGCAGACCTACCTTCGCAATCCATAATGGATCGTACATAATCTTTGATGATAATATTAGTGCAGCCGATAAACATTAGATATACAAGGTGTACCAAAAACAAACAGTAGGTGTGTGTGCTCAATTAAGACCACATCGTTGAAATAAAATTCTTTCTCACTTTTCATGCCCTGTCTTGTTCGAATACAATAAAAAGCAACGCAAACTTTTTTCATCTAGGACAAATTATTGGAACATGTTTTTTCATTTAAAATTATATACAGGGCCTCACTCATAATTTACAGGAGAATCTAAATGAATATGTTTATCAAATTTATGATTAACGTCTGAATAGAACTCTTCTAATAAATAAAATTATCGACCAATTTTTTCAGACTATATATTAACAAAAATTATAAAATTATAATTCAATAGATGACGTTTTTTTATTGAAGTATAATTTTATAATTTTTGTTAATATATATGTTACGGTTAATACAAGAAAGTAGTTAATTCGCGAATTAATCGGCTAATACCCGAATTAACCAATCCTTGACGTTGGTTAATTCGGGTATTAGCCGGTTAATTGGCGAATAAACTACTTTCTTGTATTAACCGTAACATATATAGTCTAAAAAAATTGGTCGATAAGTTTAAATTCTCCTGAAAGTACCTATACACCCAAAAATTTAATATTATTTACTTTATCTATTGGATTTTGATTGATAGTAAGTTCAAAGTCGCAATTATTTCTGGATATACTTCAACTTTATTAAATTCCTAAGAAAAGCCGTTTCACGAGTGAACTACTATAATACGTAATGCGAACGTCAACAGGAATTTTGCAAAACCCCATCCTGTAGACGAGTGGATTATCAGCAGCCGAGGACATTGTATGTAGAGGAAGGAGTAGTGGGGCGTATGCCTACGCCGTAGCTCGAGGCACTTAAACAATTCCTAACAATTAACAGTACGAGTGTGTCGACGAAACTTCCGTGTTACACACATAACAAACTTTCCACCAAACATAATTCCCGTTACCCTTCCAGACGGCCACACACGTTCACAAACAGGCGCTTATATTCACTGCTTACTAGTGTTTAGAACATTAGGAGTATAGTGTGTTGTAATTCAACTACGCGCAATCACAAGCTAACTCTATTAATACATTATAGATTACCGAGCGGGGTTGTGTAGCGGAGAGAGCACTGGAATCGCATTCGGGAGGTACCGGGTTCGAATCCCAGTGGAGGCAGATGTGGCTGGGACTTTTTCCTGCTGCCTCTCGCCAAGAAATAGTAATTCCGTTCTTGTTGAGGTTTTTCCATGGTTTCCGTCAATAATTCCAGATGAATATCGAGATGCTTCCTTATTCAGGGCTTACCTGTCAAATTCTTGTGCTCAAAATTTTACTACCTTATCCTAATGTCCTAAAATTCTTTCATTCGCCCATTGCCATTACATAAGTGGAAGTTTAAAAATGTTGAAAATGTGGTCTTTTTGGTGTCTAATGAAACCGAAGAGCAACGTTCACGCCGACGATTACAACTTTTCCAATATTTCTTTGATTTTTGTTAATTTTCTAAAAAGTGGCTGGACTGAAATTTATATGGTACCAACTTTGAGATATACTCTATCGAAGGAAAAAAGAATCATCGAAATCGGTTCACAGCTGGCGAAGATATCGACGGCCACATACAAAAAAAATAAAGAGAACCTCCTCTCTTTTTTGAAGTCGGTTAAAAACTTTTGCATCGTAACAAAACATTTTCGATTTTTATAGAGAAAGTAAAAATTGTACCTTTTTTTATTTATGTATACGCACTGTTAAAATATATAAAAAAAGTATTAGATGAGTAATTAATTAATTACCATGTAAAAAAAATTTAAAGCAGCTAAAAATCATGTTTGTATATGTAAATATTTTCTTCAACAAAAATTATATTTTTATATATTAAATGTCAGTTCACAAAAAAAAAAAAAATGCTGTATGGTATATTCCTGGTGACATTTTTAGACATCACGTACTGAAAAATATATTTTGCTGGGAGTATTGAAGTTTGCTGGGTCTCAAAAGAATAAACGTGAACATTTCACTGTTAAAAATTTTATACAGAAGATATCTGTATATTTATACAGCACCGTTAGAAAATGACAATTTTGAAAATATTAATACTAATATAGTACGTTAGTATTTATTAAGCCTTTCTTCGCTCGTTCGAAAAGATAAAGCAGTCTCATTGCTTTGAAATTAGTGTGTTTAGTATAAAGTTTCGTATTTAAAAAGCTCCGATTAAAAAAAAAAAAACAGTAGACCGCCAGCGATCTACTGTTTTTTTTTTAATTGGAGCTTTTTTATCCTCAGATATGTTTGATTTTTATTATTATGGTTAATATTATTAGTACCTGTGTGACCGAGCTTTGCTCGGAAAGTTAAATAAAATACTGATATGCTCATTGTTTGTATTAAATTCCAAAACCTACTTACAATATTTAAGTATTTTCATACGTTAAAAAATTGATTTTTATAATGATAAAATTTGTAAGAAAACGATTTTTTCGAGAGATGAGACCTAGCTAAAACGATTTTTTGCCCCCCAAAATCCCTTTTCAGTAAATTTCATCCAAATCGTTAGGGCCGTTTTCGAGAAAATATTTAGGGACATAGGTAGGTACATAGGTAGATACAAGATTAGCTCGTTTAATAGTATAGGGATAAACAAACGCTTATGAATGCTCCTTTTTAACATGATTGTGTATGAATCGGGTGTATGAAACCGAGCAACCTGGCAAGCATCTAATCTGCTCAGCGAAGTTGAAGTTAAACAACCAAACATATTTAAAAAAAGCGATCAGAAATTGTTTCTTTGTAATTATGTAAGCAGTTACAATTATTTCTATTATTTCTAAAATAATCACTTCGTCGAATGTCGACTGGCTCAACTAGGTGCTTTATTAATTTTCTTTTATTTTTGTTTTCAGGTAAGTCCTTTCATTACATTTCAAGTTCTCAAAAACTGGTAAGTTAACAGAGATTAAGTACTTTGTTTATAATTTACAATCGGTCATTTGCTTATTATTTTTCCTTAATTTTAAATTTTTTTATTAATTTGTTGGCAAAAACACTATACTGTGTCGAAGTTGGGTAAAAAAACAGAATTCATCAAATCATAAACGAGGATCTAAAATTCAAAAAAAATTTCTACAAATCACCAAAACACGAGTATCAATTTCGTGTTTTGGTGTTTTGTGAAAACTTTTCTTTTGTGCCACACCAAACGGGTTCTCTTTTCAGTTCAAATAAAATAAATTAAAAAAAAAATTCTTGTATGTGTAGCACTGTAAACAATGGGTGTTTCTTAACAATTGTAGCAAGCTATAGCTATCTTGCTCTAAAATAGATTATATAATTGCTGGCATAATAATTAATTAAAATGGATCGTTTGACCGGTAGTGTACGGAAAACGTATCATGTGTATGTTTTTCAGCGGAAGTGACTTTTTGTCAGTTGATGTTGAAAACAATTTGGCTGTCGCATCTTGTTGACATTCCATCCTGTTTAAAGATGAACGTTATGAATTCGTCAAAGAAAACTTGAATTTTATATAGACGCTCAATAAGGTTGCAAATGCGAATATAACTTAATAATTTTCAAATGTTCAACATCGACGTATCTATATTTTGAATAGTACAGCTTCAGAGATAGTTAATATTGGATTATAGATGCTCGACAGTTATAGAAATGCGGTACGACTCCCTGTCAGCAAAAACATCGAGTTACTTATTCGTTCGACAATTCTTCAGTTAAATCGCGATACACACAATAAGAAATACAATCCTTACAATTAGCTTTATGTAATTGTGTAGAGTTGAAGCTCTCAAATTTCTTTATTTTATTCGCTTTCTCTTGTTTTAGTACAAATGGCTGACATATAAGTAGTTCATATTGTCTAGGAATACGATCCTGATTAATCTTATGTGATACCTGAGACTTCCATGAACTTGTTCATAAGTTCTTCACAAGAACAGTTGACTGTTCTATATATATATATACACAGAATAGTAGACGACAAACTTAGGTAATATTAAACTTGAAGTAATGGATGCAGCTACCATCCGATGTACAAACTTTTTTTTTGTTGGTTGCCACCAAACTATTAACAGTCTTTATAAAGTTCTTTGTTGTTGTTTTGTGCTCGCTTTTATTTATCTAATAAACTAAAGCTTCGTTTACCTGTAGAAAAAATTATACCCTTTTTTTATTGTCGTCTATTTAAATATGTACACGCATTTAAAGTAAAAAAATAACATATACGTCAAGATTTTGAGGCGGGGCTTATAGTGTAATTAATACAAAAATCGTGTGAGTCACGCATAAGCTCACATAAGCTCGAAATTTTAAAATGATTGACAATAAATACATATATGTTAATTAATATATATATGCATACAATATATAAACAATGTACAGAAATTAATTATTCATCACACACATTTTTTCTATTATTTAGTACTTGGACAGTTATACAACATTATAAAACCCACGCAAAACTATTGAATAAATCAATCTTGCCACATTATATACGTGTAAATGTATAAATTTGTGCAATTGCTCTTTCCTTTCTCTTGTTCAAGATTACTTTTGTATTTCTCCGCTGTTGAATCATTTCCCACTTAACGTCAACGAGAACCTCTACTGAAGTGGGCTGAGCAGTAGCCAAAAACAGACGAAGCGCGAACGAAGCCAATATAACCAGACAATGGCGACATATACTCATAATTAGTAAATTATTAACAGAAGTTATTTTTGTATGAATTTGTTTTAAAGGTTACCTATCCCTATCAAATGTATGAAGTAAACTTGCAGTACTAGATTGTTCTCATATTGTGCTGCTGTTCATATTTGTTCAACAGTTGATTTTACCTAACAATTTTATAATGCTTTAAAGCTTGTCTACTTCACAGCATATTATAATAGCTTCTTTGCTCACGGCTTCAATTTCAGAACTTGGTAGTTTATTACACATTTTAAACTAAGACTTGTCACAAGGTTTTTTTTCCACGGACTTGCTCCATTGACACCAAAACCGTGCCTATTGTATTTTGTTCCCTTCCCTTCAAGTCTCAAACACCTCCATTACTCGAAATCTCAACCCTCTATAGGTCTAAATAATCAGTCAGTCTCATATTCGGTACATAGTTTCCCTCCATATCTCGAAAAAATAAATTGGATGTCCGTACTCTGTATCTCGAACACAGCAACTCAAAATTAGTTAGAATGAATCTTAACCTCTACAAGTCAAATATGTCCTTACAAAATCCACCTAAATCTAAATCCTTCATAAATCGAAAACTCTATAACTTTTTTTGGAGTCTTCCTTGAAGTTCGACCTACAGATGTTCTACTGTATTTAAAACTGATAAATATAATGACGTTTAATGTAACCAAAGCTTGTTTCTCATATATCACCTGAAAGTTGTACAACTAGATCTTAATGATGCGCTCGTGTTAATTTGATCAACAGCTCTCAACGCTTTGTAAGTGGTGCTAATCTCAAGAGCGTTCAATTACTTCAATGTTGAAGTGTTTTGAGCAACCTTGTCGTTGCAGTGCTGTCGTGGGTAAAGCAATCTGGGTTAGGTGGTACGGACACGCTGTACTACCGCTTGATACGCGTCGATAAATAAATTCAACGTGGTCACACCTAGTATGATGCGATGCTCCTACCCTCCGAGTATATTACACCATTTCAATCCGTTGAACTAATCGACTAATGTATTTTCAACTGCTCTTCTGTCCTCACTTCGCGTCATTCATATGGACCAATCATAGGAAGAGTCTTTATTAATTTGAGATTGTCAAACGTAATTTTCCCTTGGTTGAGTACCGTAGGAGGAGACACTTTGCGTGAGAAGTTGGGATTAAAAACTTGAAAACACGCGATAAAAATTAGTTGAAAATAGATGGTGTTGAAAATACATGAGTTAGAAATATTGTGTAATAAGTTGTAAAGTATTGCACAGACAGTTATTTTTCAAACACCGGTGATATTGTTCCTGTTCTTAAAAACGGAATTGTTTTTAAGATTTTTGAAGTGAAACTTCTATAGCGAGAGTACGTTCGTAGGTTAAGGAAATGAAAATACGGTATGATAGAATTGATTTCAATAAATGAAAATAAGTGACCTCTATAATCGAATGGATGTCTTATAACAATTTACAACTATCAACTGGCAGTGTTTTTTAGTTAATGAAAAATTATTGATTTTAATAAATAATAGTTATTGGCGTAACTAGTAGTCTAAGTCATTCATCGCGCTGACAGGACATGACTTAGCCTACAAGTTGCGCCCATAATTTTATTCAACAATTGCGCGTTATTCATGTTTTAATTATAATGAGATGTTGTAAATATCTATTTATTTCTTTATAAAAAAAACTGTCAATACTAACAACACCAAACAGCACGATTCAATGTTTTGGTTTGAGGTTAGCCGGTTATGAATAAACTCCATGTCGAAAACATTCGGCCTCTCAATTTTAGTCTCAATGGGTAACAACGGAGTTGTTGTTACCTACTATTTCGTTACGACTCAGAAAATAGTTACGTTTATTTTCATTACTCCACAATGGCCGAGCTAGTAGGAATCTTCATTGAGTTATGACAAGTAATTGTCACCAGTCGGTAAATGGCTATTTAGGGTTCGGTTTTTAGGCATGATAAAACATGAATAACGCGCATGAGTTGAATAAAAACATGAATAACGCGCATGAGTTGAATAAAAGAAATTTTAATGAATTAAAGATACATTGTTATTAATAATATGGAACAACGAATTATTATTGAAGTGTATACTGGATAACAGTTTTCCCATGTTAAATATACGCCATACGGTATGTATGTTAATTCACTATGTGTATGTTCACATTGTAGCGTGAAAATGAACTTTATTTTTTAAAAATACAAAGATTTTTTCAGTGTTTGAGCATGATTGGCTGAGAGAAAATGACAGTTAAAAAGTATTTGAATGCTATTGGTCATTGTGGTACTAACTAGGTTTAAATGAGTGTGGATGCTTTTTTAAAATATAGTTAAACAGTCAGAAGTGTAAGTCGTTAGTTAGAGGTAGTAATTTGTAAATATTTGTAAAAAAAGTTTGTACAAAGTCAAGATTGTTTTTTTCAAATTTATTTTCGTCCTGACACGAGAAATAAATTAGGGATAGATATAATTATCGGAATTGTAAGATATAGATCAATTTATCAGAAGTGGTTCGGACCTGACTTCGCTCGAATTTGTAAATTGCCACCGTTTTTTCGTCGACTGACGTTGCAAAATTGGTCTCCACGAAAAACGATTTTATTTTATTTTATGTAGCCTATGTCCATCCTGAAAGTTCATTCTGAAATAATGGTGAAAAAAATTTTGAAATCGTATGAGCAGATTCGGAGATTTACCCTCCGCATACACACAAACTCACAAAGCTCGTACCATCTCTTTATGTTATTAGCATATGATAACATAACGCCCATAGAAAAGGATGATCAATATTCGACTTATGTAAAGCGCATGGAAAATTCATTTCCACAGTAGTGTATTTTCATGTAATCCCCGGATACCACAGTATAGCGTTTAGTTCGCGGTCACGTGTTACTCTTGTGGGGCCGAGTATCAAGTAACAAGTTGTTTGTTTACATAGATATACGTACGCACAACGCAACATTCAGAATGTTAAATCATTGAGCTAACAAGAAAATATAAACATGAACAATAAACATGTTTCAAATTTGTCATTAAATATAGCTTAATAAAGTATAATGAAATTCTCAATGATTAAAATATTTCAGTGATAATAATAGAAAGACGCCCAAATTGATTTTAGTGAATCAATATATATTGTAAATTAATTATAATAAGGTCCTTTGTGATATCATTTCTTGCGAATTTTTTGTAGTTATAGAACGTATCTTTTTATAAACCCGTCCTGCCACCATAATATGAACCTGTACTTCCACCACATATGTGTAATATTTCTTGTGTCTACTTCATTCGACGAATCCGTATAAATATTGTTTATTTATTTTACGCCTGGTCAACGGAAGATCTACATTGAGATACAAAAAATAAGTTTTTTTTGACGTGATAACGTCTTATAAATTGATGAATCACCAATCTTATAAATTGATAAAACACCGGCTGCATGCACGAAAAAGTGTAACGTTCCTAACGGTCGTAACGTTCCGCCTGACCCTGTGCGTGCTTTTTGCTAATTTCTCGCTCAATTTAAATCAGATCGGTTTGAAACCAGTCTTAAACGAAAGAGGAGAACATTTTACATAGATTTCGTATATAACAGAATTTGCCTAAACAGTTTTTTTTATACAAATTTATATAGAAAAATAGTTGTATAAATGCAATGTTGTCTAATGCATGGCGCGACGCGGTCGGTCGTCTTTGTTTGCCGTACATGGAAATTAGAAAATAACGTATGTCTTGTCTTAACATGAAAACGGCTGCATTTCTAATGTTTAATTCAATTTTTTGACATTAGTATTTTGTGAAATGCAACGCCTTCTAAGTTAAGTATTGGAATAACTAATTATTATTAGAACATAATACTTTGACAGTTGCAAACGTCACTTTTGACATTTCTTATCATTCCGACACAAAGGATAAGCGGATTGAAACCAAATTTTGGGAGGATGTTTGATATTATGCAAATATGAAGTGGCCTATTGTTTTTGGGGAACATCGGCGCATGCGTAAAAGAATATATCTCTTATAATGATGTTTTATATAATAATAATATAGTTTTTAAAACGGTTTTTACTCTATCTATTTTTACTAGAAATTTTTGTAAATTTTTTGGGGAAAATCGGCGCATGCGCAAAAGAGATACATGCCATAGTTGTTTTTTATATAATAATAGTATACTTTTTATAGTGTTTTATTATTCTACTTAATAAAATTAACCTAAATTTTAAGCGAAAGATGCAATATCATAGATTCGAATTATTATAATTATTATATAAATTTAGGTTATGTATTACGGAATACGTTATCACGTAAAACTATCGTCCGTAAACCGACTTTACAGACAACCAATTTTTTTAAATCGGTTAAGCTGTCTGGGCTGTACGCTGGATGCAAACAAATAAACAAACTCTTCAGCTTTATATGTTAGTATAGATAAAGATATTTAACATGTAAAGTCGATAGTGTACGTTGTTTCAAAGCAAAATTCAAACATTATTAGAACGTAAAAATATGTTTAAGTATTAAGAATAGTTGAACGCACTGAATGCGTCGAGATTTGTTTTAAATAAACATGTGAACGTCGAGTATTTCCTTACAATTCACATGCTGTGCCAGACTGTTATAATCGCCGTTTAATGGGTTATGCCATTAGACCTTCGTCACTAATACATTATTCTAAGCTAATACACACACTACACCATTCCTACACTATACTACACCATTCCTACACTACACTACACTACACTACACTACACTACACTGGACTTCCACGTATAACGTTAATGATAATGGATAATGGCGGAGGCGGACGCTCAGCTGAAGATGTGTCGACTCTTTGTTAACAGGCGTCACTTGCGTTGCGGTCACAATAAATTAACAATATGACCTGACTAAATCGACCGTAATTGACGGTTTCCGTGACCCCTTGCACAATGTAACAGACCGGGCCATTTTGTCTACGCAAATGGATTTATGCTGTTACTCTTCGTACAACCATTTTAACTTTTTTTCAACGGTACGTCATGTTTCTACGTGAATAAATTTACATATAATTATAATGATCGATCAATGTATATGAATGAAATGTATTTGACGAAAACAGAAAAAATATTGGCCGTCAAGTTTTTGAGTTTTTTTTTAATTGCAGAATATAGGTGACCGGTAATTATTCGTATTCCTCTCGGGAGAAAAAACTAATTTGGAATGATTTAACCTATCATTTAGGGGTGAGAAATGTGTCATTTTCGAGAAAATCTACTTCGGTTTTCTTTTTACAAAAATCCGAATTTTGGGAGTTGAAAATTAAAAAAAAAATATTCTCACTTTTTGGCCAGATTTTTTCCATGATTTTATAGCCTACTAATTGGCCAACGTTTCTAAAGCTAAAAAAAAGTTTTTATGTTGTGTTAGAACTTACAATAAATAAAAAAAAAATAAAATAAAAATTCTTCACAGAAGTGTCGTTATCATAAAAAAATGACGCATTTCCGACCCCCAAGTGATAGAGATTAATCATTCCAAATTAGTCATAGCTTTTTTTCCCGAGAGTAATACGAGCAATTACCGGTCACCTGTATATTCGTAAAAAAAATCGGTTAGTGTTTCGTGCCATCAGTTAAAAAATGCAAAATTGGTGATTTAAGCGTGTCAACATTTGTTAGAAATTGTAATATTACATTCGGTCGTTAGTTGCTGTAAATTCATATTTTATATTTTAATCAAGTAAAACACTGTATCATCGTTTATTTACACTCAAAATCTTTGTTTCGTAACAATTGCTTAGCACAGTATAGTGACTCCATCAAAGCTTTGTTCTCTGACGAAATGCTATGAAATAAATATTTTGAGTGAAAATAAAGAACAAAATGTAAATAAATCTAAAACACCGTGTTAAATAATTTAAATCAAAATGTATGAAATTATTGAAATAACCATATTCCAGTCAAGATCGCTGCATGAGTAAATGTTTCTCGACTAAAGACGTTTTTATTTGTTTCTAAAAACACATTCTCACTGTAAATCAAATGCTAATGTACTTGCTCTCCTTTCGGCAAAAAAAAAGAATTGTACCTCATTCATTATTTTATACAAACAATAGCAACGGTTGCCCTAGTTAACTTTGTATTTTTAAATAAAAACGTAAATTAATGTTGAAGTATTGTATAATGCACATTGTAGGTACCCAGTGAAAACCTTGAGCTATTTTTTATACTTGACAGAGGATTGGTTTAGTAGATTTTCTAACCCATTTATATTCTCGGATACGTTGACAGAGAAGAATAATTTACAATATTTCTTACTCGTTAAATACAAAACTATCCTATGCCAGACACAGCCCCCGCCAGAGTCGTCGGGTGGTACTGTAAAATCTATATTATTGCAAAACGCAAATTTCAAACAGCGGCTAAACATTTTTTTAAATAGTTGTAATCCGTGTTGCCTAGTGTGAATTTTATGACACAAGGGGGGGCGCAGTCCTCATTTCGTCAGGGGTGCCATCGTTTTTTTGCCGGTGACGAAAGTTTTCGCTACTGTGCGGGAAGCATTGCCAGAAAATCTATTTTGACATTGACTCGGCAGATTGTGATCACAAGAAAATAGATCCTGCTCAAAAAATAATAAGCCTTATTTTTTTGTACAATAGTTTCCATTTCAAAACAGAATTTTTCAGTGCATTTTTATGAAAATTTTGCTTGAAAACACTCTGTTTTTGTACGAGTACAGTCTAATGTTCTACGTAACAAAGAGTTTTACAACGTCAGTAGATTATTCATGCATAATAATGTAAAATGTGAGTCATCTCGTCATTTCGAGCAAAAATATTCATTTTTCTCGCCATGCAAAAATTCAATAAAGTTTTGCGGTGTAATAAAATTAGAACAATTGATATTTTCGCGTTTCTGAAAAGTTAAAAAAAAAAATGGTTGTCTGTAAAGTCGGTTTACGGACGATAGTTTTACGTGATAACGTATTCCGTAATACATAACCTAAACCTCCCAAAATTTGGTTTCAATCCGCTTATCCTTGGTGTCGGAATGATAAGAAATGTCAAAAGTGACGTTTGCAACTTACAAAGTATTATGTTCTAATAATAATTAGTTATTCCGATACTTAACTTAGCAGGCTCTGCATTTCACAATATACTAATGCAGCTGTTTTCATGTTAAGACAAGACATACGTTTGCTTCTAATTTCCATGTACGGCAAACAAAGACAACCGACCGCGTCGCGTCATGCATTACACAACATTGCATTTATACAGCTATTTTTCTATATAAATTTGTATAAAATATTTTTCTATATGTATAAAATATTTTTCTATATAAATTTGTATAAAATATTTTTCTATATAAATTTGTATAAAATATTTTTCTATATAAATTTGTATAAAAAAACTGTTTAGGCAAATTCTGTTATACGAAATCTATGTAAAATGTTCTCCTCTTTCGTTTAAGACTGGTTTCAAACCGATCTGATTTAAATTGAGCGAGAAATTAGCAAAAAGCACGCACAGGGTCAGGCGGAACGTTACGCGTTAGGAACGTTACGCGTTAGGAACGTTAGGAACGTTACGTTACACTTTTTCGAACATGCAGCCGGTGTTTTATCAATTTATAATATTGGTGATTCATCAATTTATAAGACGTTATCACGTCAAAAACTTGAAATACTCTTGTGTTAAACACTGATGATTAATTGGACATTGGCTGATTATTTTTGTAAATAGTGATTTGTAGCAGGTCTATCTTATTATGAGATAAATGTTTGCCTTTCAGTCTTACTAATGTATTACATAAACCAAAACTTTGTTAGTAAACGTTTATGAATTTATCAATGGATAATGATTTCATATTTCTGAAAAACATACGTATTTTTCATTGATAATTTATTATAACTTCACATTGTGGATTTATTTCCACTCGCTGTTTACACAGAAAAAAATGTTGTGTATTAATATTTTTTTTGATGTTGGTAATAAATTTGATTGAACTTTAAAAAATTCTCTCCATAATTTATTTGTGATTTCAAATGGAGAGGAAAAATAATCACTGTGAATATGTACCAACGTCCATCAAAATCGGTACAGCCTTTTTTTTAGAATGATGTCGACTCAAATAGATAATAATAGGGTTATTCGGTATGCTAAGGCATGATAAACAGGGGCGAAGCTGGGTTTAACAGTTTGTATTTGCTACAGGCATCGAACAATAAATGTGTAGATTTATTAGTTCCATGGCTACAACTTACACACTAGCGAAATTGGACGATATTTATTATAAGCTCTTAAATTGTTATTCAACAACTGTCACTTTATTTTGTCATTGATTATTTTAAAATGGCAATCACGCTCATGTCATAATAAATGCTAAGTTGGGAGTTGAAAGTCGTCTTCTAATGAACATTTTTTGTGGAGGCTTAGGTCTTATCCGTCTTCTAAGAAAAAATGATCATAAGTCCTACAGGTATGTTGGGGGAAAAAAAGGTTGACATAACACCGCAGTTGATTTGAATATGTGAAAAAATATGTGCTATGATTAAATCGTAAGAATCTTTTATTCAAAATTTTGTATTTTGTATTTTGTATAAAAAT
This sequence comes from Xanthostigma xanthostigma, assembly GCA_963575645.1. NCBI lineage: Eukaryota > Metazoa > Arthropoda > Insecta > Raphidioptera > Raphidiidae > Xanthostigma > Xanthostigma xanthostigma. The sequence goes on along the minus strand of OY754470.1, from coordinate 2,707,985 downwards.
AAATTTGTGGAGGATCTGAGTTTTCAACCCCTGTCCTAAGTCGTAACTTCTAGAACAGCTAGTAAAGTATAAAAAGCTTTCGATAAATTGCTTTTTTTTGTTGTTTAGTCTATCAAACATTGCTTATTAAAAATTTCAAAAAGCGTATAGGTGTTGATATGAAACATAACCATATTAATTTTTGAATATTGACAAAGCTGTAGTTATATATAGGGATTAATTTTGTCGTACAAAACATCGAAAAAAAACTTGTTTTTTGCAAAAGTCGTTGCCGTGTACCTGCGTTGTTGTGGGCGTTTCGGTGTAGTTTGACATCTCACGATACGAATGTTGTACGAGAGTATAAAATACGACAGCCGCACGATTGCATACCGTACTTCACAGCTCTGGTAAATAACTAACCTAAGCCCAGATTAAATTACTGTCAGTAGTGATGGGTCGTTGACGATTTTAGCATCGACAAAAACAAAACCTAAACCTGTGCCACGTCAACTATTTATAAAACGGATTGATTCCTTTAACTTGTCCTACGGAGGACGCTAATGACTACATTCACCGAACGTAAGTAGTTATTTATTCGGTTCATTTGTTCTTCAGGTAGCTATTCCTCCGAATAAATAGCGGTAATTCAATTCACCAAACATAATTATGTTTTCTGCAGGTATAAATCTATTTTGTCCTATAGTCAGGGTATAAATATTTATTCGCCTGATAAAATAATAATGGCTGCCACATAGATCATTATATCTACAGTTGCTTTTGTAAATTTATTTATGTGTTGTTTATTAACCTTTTGTGAAGTGTATAGTTGTAAGACATTAAAGTTAGCAGATATTGCTTATTAACAGTTAATTTGACTGGTTCGTTGAATCAACACCCATCATTAACTGCGAGGGAGAAAGTTTTTAAAACGAACAAACACTGTAAAATATAAATAACGACCTAGAACTCATAAAAATATTGCTTTTATGTATTTGAGTAGTATTCATTCTACTCAAACTTTAATTTTTAAACTCTGAGGTAGCTACCTAATTTGCTGTAAGCTCGTTAATTAAAGATTATTTTTTATTGGTAGTCAAGATTCTTTTTTTTACTTATTTTTTCTGCTACGTGTTACTCCTCTAAATTAATATCTCGCTTTTTCTTACTCCGTAAGTCCACCACCATTCTCATCACGCTTTTTCCATATCCGATCGGAATCACTCCTGTCTAACGCATTTAAAGTTGCTTAACTTTCAAATTAAAAATGACCATCCTTGAAATTTAATTAATTTTTTTCATTTACAATATAAATTTTTTTTTTAATTATTGTGTTTGGAGTAGTTCTGCAACATTTTTGTAATGCTATATGCTCAACGATGAGAACACGTGACCGAACAAAATATTGTATATTTCATATTTTCACGAAAATGGTCGTTTTGCGTTTTAACATATATGGCGGAAAAAACTTCGTCTGCGTGTAAGTACCCAAGTCGCATACTACGGGCGCTGTCGTACAGAGGTGCATTATCCCGATTGTAAATTTATAAACTTTCGTGTTATAAATTCGACATTCTAAAACTGAACAAAAATGAGCGATAACAATTAAAATGTAAAGTTGAAGTCTGCGAGTGCAACAGATATAACTGATATCAAATTTAGAGAGTGTAGAAAGAATAAAATAATAAAACGAACTGATCGATCGACGACACAGAATAAATATTTTTTTTTTATATTACAGGGGTGGCGAACCTATGGCACGCGACAGATTATTATGGGCACGGCATTGATTTAGGTGCAAAATCGAAATATGTAATTAAAAATGTGCTAGATGTCGAAAAAAATTAACTATCACCAAATAACAAATATAAAAAAGTTTCAAAGCGCTCACTGTATTATCAAAATTATTCTTTTCATCTATGTTTGATTAATTTCTTTGACAACTAAATTTCTTTGGCTGCTTGACGGCACGTCATTGTTACATTAAACATTTTTTAACAAAATTAGCACGTAGAAAGGATCTGCTTTATAAGACACCTGTTTTATTTTTCGTTCTATTAATTTTATTCTTACTACACTCTCGAGACTGTATCAGTTATTCAGAACTTCGCGTTTAGATTATAAATATTTTTTGCAGGTAACATTTACACAGAAAACTCATCACATGAAGAATTGCGAGTTTCGACGCAAGTTCCATCCTGTAAGGGCGACGCGTCGAGCGTTCTCGAACCGCGTTGTGCAATATAACCTTTGCAAGGCCACGTACGTACATATTACATAATGCTAAGGTCTATAGGTAATGTAAGGCGGGCTAGCGTTTGACATACGTGATATCTAGTGTATTTGCTACCACAGACGGCGACGCAAAACAGCTCCGATGCCGAGAGATATCACACTCAACGCTCAATGATGAATTTGCATTATTTTTGAAGTTATAATGTGGTTAATTTCGCGAGACGACGAAACAAGAGAGCGACACAATAGACATAAAAAGACAGAGATATAGAGTACAAACGCAGTATTTATGAAAATCGACTTGATGGAGATACAAATAACAGTATATTACACCACAAGGGCCGAAAGTGTGATATTCTTGCCCTGCCCGCGGAGGGAAAGTATCAGACTTTCGGCCAGTGTAGTGTATACTATTTTTCTTCATATCTCGGTCGTAAGCACGCTTATTAAATACATTAATTAAATAATTACTTATTAATTACATTAAAACACAGATAAATTCCAAGCAAGCAGCTTTGAGGTTATACGTAAAAACACGAATGACAGCTGTCTAAGGAGACCAAAGAGCAATTGCAATTTTTGCAATATTTCTTTGATTTTTGCTAAAATTTATATAGGACTAACTTTGAGACATACTCTATCGAAAAAAAAAGAAACATCGAAATCGGTAAAGCCGGCAAAGATATTGACAGTCATACATACGAAAAAAAAAAATACAATTGAACGTATTTAACCCTAAAATAAATAAAATTATCGACCAATTTTTCAGACAATATATTAACAAAAAATATCAATAATACATTAAACGAATAACGTTTTGATCCGGATTTGGATCTTCTTCAGAACGGATCTAAAAATATAAAAAAATAATTAATAAATAAAAATAATTTATTGAAGAGTTCTAATCAGACGTTAATCAAAGATTTGAGTATTTAACCCTAAAGTGAAGTTCAGAATGCATTTTTAAAATTTGATAAAAAAAAATAGCAAATAACAAAAGCTTGCGGATAGTGCGTTATTTTACCTATATAATATAACCTACATAATTAATTTGATGCAAATATTTTTTTCCTTTTTTCCTTTAAATCTCCTTTATTATAAATATTAGATTGACAGAAAGGCTTACCTAATTTAGTCATTTTAAGGGATGTATTAAAGGGATAAATATATTATTTTGTCAAAAAACTTGTATAAGCACCACAATGTATGCATTTCAAATACACTATTTTGCCGACATGAATTGCCTTCATTGGCAAAGTTATATTCTCTGAACTGTACTTAAGAGCTTTTATTAATTCCACCACGTCACAGCCATAGTTCATAAAACCACCCCAACGGGAAAGGTTTATCAGCAAAACACGCACCACCACAACTATGTAGGGGCACACAGCAACGCTTTGCCTCCCGTCTACTCCACGCTTGATGCCTGCCCTGACCGAGGTGATAAATACATAAAAACATAATAAAAACTTGTTTACATATACCTACAATTTATTTAGTCAACTCTTATACGCGGCTTATCTAATTAATAATTTAAATCACATTGCCTTCATTTTGTTATGTAGTTGAAATTTCCTGCTTTTTGTGTGTAAAGTAGTAAAATAATAACAAAAACAAATGACAGTTTGATTATTCGTTTCATGACACTGACAAAGCGTTTGGGGGATTATGTGTACACGAAGAAATGTATTCAGGGCCCTCGCGCCCTATAGTGCGATGTGTGCGATGCACGCGGGCGGCACATTCAAGGGGCGGCAAATGGCCTAGTTGTGTTATGTTTTTATACTGTATAGAAAAAATATATAACTGATATTATATCAATTTTATTTGCATACTCAAGCCAGCGTGAAAACTCTTACGAGTAGTTATTTATTTTTTAATGAAATTCGAATTCGAAATATTTCGCGCGCAGTTTTCGATTCGATAGTTAGTTCACATCAGCGCGTAGACAGGGCGCCCCTATCGGGAGACTCCCGCGTATGTTTATATCTTGAATTTTCCTGTCGATTCCTGCAAGAGTGCGAGTGAAGTAAAGTATTTTTCAATCAACAAATACTTTTTACTAATTGATAAACTAATGATTATTTTGACTTAATGAATTCTCTCAGCTCAGCGGTGAAACTAAATTTTTCTCTCATTCATAAGTACAACAGGAGAAGAACGCCGTGAAAAATCGCACGGTGTAAACTGTTTTTGTAAAGAACAGTTTACTCCGCGGAGTGATTTTTTTAACGTGAAGAGAGAATTTTTTAAGTTCACTCTGTACGGAGTGAATTTTCAAAATTCACTGTTTAATGTGTTTCATTTTAATTGAATATATTTCAGAATCAAATTTAGCTCCATGTTTCAATGATTGTGTTTCGTTTTTGTGCTCGACTTTTTTAAAATCATTTTTGCTTAAAAATTATTTCATCCCGCTTAAAGTATCTTTCACTGTTACATTTTTCACATTTTTATTTGTTTTCAAAAATTAATTATCTTATTAGTATTTTTACCTGTCCAAATCGTTTTGTAATGACGATGTGAAGTGAAGCATTGTTGCATTTCAGGAAAGTAATAAAAGAAAAAAACCTTCGGGTGCACAATTTCGGCAACTTAAGAAAATTAGGCAAGAAGAAAAAAACAAAATGTCTGATTCTATGAAGAAGTATTTGCAAAAAGACAACGAAACAAAGTTTATATTAATTGCACTTACAGTATTAGTTATTTAGGATTTTTAACGTTTTTCAATTTGACATATCGTCAAGTGAGTGTATCCCCAATAAGGGGCGTCAATTATGAATCCGCACGCGGGTGGCGTGAGGCCTTACGAGGGCCCTGAATGTATTAGTTGATTAAAATCAATAATCTCTCTACAAATAAACAAATTCGTAACGTTCAGATGTACAGTTTATAGGAGATTAAAAATCTTTTACGTGTCTGTTTATTTATTCAGTAAATAAATTCACAAGACCAAACTGTAGATAGAATACTCCACGTTTATAGGTTAGGTATTATGATCTATGTGGCGGCCATTATTATTTTATCACGCGAATAAATATTTATACCCCCGAAGTAAGATTTATACCTGTAGTAAACATAATTGTGTTTGATGAATTGGATTATTATCGCTATTTATTCAGAGGAATAGCTAGCTGAAGAACAAATGTACCGAATAAATAACTACTTGTGTTCGGTCAATGTGGCCATTAATTAAATATTTTATACAATAAATAAAATTATCGACCAATTTTTCAGACCATATATTAACAAAATATATAATTAATACATTAACGTTTCGATCCGGATTTGGACCTTCTTCAGAACTTATCTAAAAAATATAAAAAATTGGTCGATAATTTTATTTATTGAAGAGTTCTAATCAGGCGTTAATCAAAGATTTAAATATTTTCTAACCACCTGTATAAACGTAGTGTGCATTTTACTAGAAATGTAAGCTTGTTCCGTTGGAGGATCGTTGAATTATTATTCGTAATAACCAGAAAAATAATGTCTTCTATTCCTGAAACCATCTATTCTTGAAACCATCAAGGAAAGTAAAATTTCCGGATTTTTATTTTATCTATTTTACGTAACATTATCGTCGTAGAAAAGCGTGAAAATTCTGTTTTCTATCTCACGACCTGTCGGAAACATAAAACTGATGGCAAATGCAGGCGGCTTGTTTCTCCGCGTCTCGTGCGTTTCGCTCAGAGAAAGCACATGGGTAAGGGAAATTGACAAAATTTCGTTGCACGTTCGCGGTGAAGTTAATGCGAATTCGTGCAGCCAAAGGCTGGCCTGAATAATCAATTTAACCTGTGAAACCTTTCTGCGCCCCGCCCCCTCACTTCCTCTTTATCGATACCTGTACATATTTGAATATGTGTTTTATAATGCTAACCTATTTTTAAAAACGGATATTTTATTATTTAATATATCGCACGTCAGACACCCTTTTTGAATGGATTTTATTTTACATTACCGGCCCGTCCCGGTTTCACCCGGGTGCAAAACTAACATTTATTGATACATAATCTCTCTTTCTCTCCCTATTTCTCTCTCTCTCTCTGGAAATGTATTGACCTTCCCATCTACATGGAAGAACTATCAAACTGATAGATATTGAGATTTTCGTATAAAAACACCATTCAAATTTCCGATTTTTCCAGGGGATTTTTCCAAAAATTTTCTTTGATACAAACCTTGTCCTGAGAATTACGAACAACAATCATAGCTGCAGTTGTTATTGATAAAATTATATTTATACAGATAATATTAAAAAAATACGAAACAAGAAACATATAGGTACTGTTTTACAGGCTTTTTATTAAGTTCACGTATTAGAAACTTTGCACACGTAGGTACGTAATTTCGTCGATAATATATTTTTTTATAAAGACCTAATTTATATAACCTGTATATTTCCATATTATCCCGTCATCTCCACCAAATGTCTCCTTTCTTTAACTATTCTCTGAAAAAAGCTAGTTAAATTTTTTACCAAAAACCTGTTTATTTGAAAATTATTTTAAACTAAATAAAACACATTAAAATTGAATTTTGCTACGTTCAAAGAACTTCAATAATATGATACTGTACAGTTTGCCAGTGTAAAATGATATTAAAACTTATCGAAACGTTATAAACTTCCCGTATATTATAATTTCCGATTTCTGAATGCAATTTCTATATTGTAAAAGAAGTATTCAGATAAGATTATTAAAATATTCGATTTGCACCCTCCATTTGACTCACGACTAACAGTTATTACGTTAATAACATTTCGAGAGTAGATTCATGAGTGTACTTTTATTGGAAGCGATTTCTCTTCTTCAAGTCCTGTGCAATACCGTGCGGTATACTAGAAGCCTCTCCCAGTGCAGTATTATACAGTGACACATGTGTCTGATGGTAGCATTTGTAGGTAAATACCTTAGAATCTTGCAGGCTCCATTTGGTCTATCTGCTGTTCTCCCCTCTTTTTTTCTTATGCCTACATCTCCGATTTCCTTAAAACGAAACTGTATTCGCTTTCAATAATCTTTTACGTCTTCAGATTAATATCAATAATGTCGGATTACTGGAAGATTTCTTGGAAGATACTGGAACATTACATAAAGATTACAATAGATGCCGGACAGATTACAGGAGTATTGGAAGGAACGGAGTATTGAGCAGCTATTGCAGTCATTTAGAACGTCAGAGAAACACAACTAAAGAGATGTGACGTCCTGATTACATATTTAAAATTTGAAAGAAATCGATCTATTTGATTTTTGAGCTTTAGTTGCGACCTCAGACAAACATGCATTTTAAAAAACACGTTTTTGGGATCTGTGAAGTTAATAATGTTCCACCAAAAACTTAAAATCGTAATTTTCATGTTACAAAACTGTATTGAAGAAGTAGCTTAGTAATAAGGAGAACACTAGACCCACAAGTACTAGTTTCCAACTTTTCTACGAACGGTAATATCATTACAGTCTTGCGCAGTAGCTAAAACGAAACTGTTTGTATCGGTTTTCGTGATGATAATAGGCTGGAACGGAGCTATAAGTAAGGGATATAGCGTCAAACGTTTGTGGTACCGTTAAATTTTTTTGATGGGCTGTTGTGCTCGTGTAAAGGTTTCTGGAAAGAACGCGTGCCTGTAGGTAACGCTAGACATGTCAGTAAAATTAGAACGAACTATTTATTTGAAAACTTAATGCGCTTTCGCTTTCATTGTAACTTTCTTAGACATTTTTAGCTTTTCTATATAACGGAAAAATCTGACTCGCGTATTCAAATGAAAATTCTTTTTTTATACACGGGAGAAAAATTACACTCTGTAAGTGGTTACAAGATGTAGAATATGGTTTTATACTATTTCATATTTATCACCTCGGCGCCAATACTGTTACGAATGGTTAGGAGATATTTATGAATAGAAAAAAAAAGATGTTTTCAAAGGTGTTAGCTATTTATCATTACATTTTTCTATTATTCATGAATAGCAAAAAGAAATCTTTAAGATGTGACCAAAACTATTTATTACTAGTGGTCCCGGTTTCACCCGGGTGCGATAGATATAATTCTGCAAAATGTATTTCGTTTGCAGCCCGGCGAATGAACTAATAGCTTTGAGCAAATTCCACCAGATTTGCTTCTGAACTAATAGCTTTGAGCAAATTCCACCAGATTTGTTTCTGAACTAATAGCTTTGAGCGAATTTTAACAGACGTTGCTACTTGGTACTAAAACAGTTTTTTTTTTGTTTGCTTCTGTACTAATAGCTTTGAGTAAATTCTGTCAGATGTCGTTACATGTTACTAAACCAGTTTTTTGAGAAAACGCCGTAATTTTGTGCAAAATATTTAATAAAAACTATACTATAGCGTAAGTTGCACCAAAGTTGACAAAATTTTATAAAAATTAGTTCAGTGGTTCTGGAGATTAGCGCGGCCAAACTTAGGTATAGATACATAAATGTGGCTTTAATAAATAATTAGAAAACTTTTTTAAACGTTAAAAAACAGTCAGTGAATGTATCGAAAAAGCAGACGTATTTTACTTGATATAATGTTTTTTTTTTATTGCAAACGTGCTATGTAATATTTTTTTCCAACCATATATCATAGTCTTGAAAGGTTTCCTCCTGTGAATAAGTAAATAGCAATTACTTATACAAAAAGGTTATTTTGGAATAATTTGCTTTTCTATATAACTGTTAAAGGTGCTGGTTCAGACACGCATACTTATATAAGGTGCTTTAGAGAAAAGAATATCAGACAGTTCGCAAGATTATTTGACAATAAACCCATTTTTCTACTATAGTTACTCCTTTGATTCGGGAATGTTGAAATTTGTCCTATTTTTCTGATTGATATCTGTGTATTCATGTGGTAATAATTTTTTTCTTTGACATCGTAAAAACGGAACTATTAAGTCAGTAACTTGCGAGATATTTTTGTTATACCTGTTTTTGGGGACGCACATTTGAGCTGAAATCGTTTTTTTTATACCTTCTAAAGACGAATTCGAGATTTTAGCAAAATCGATTCAATGATTTGGTCTCCAAGTGCGACCACAAAAAATTAAAAAAAAACATCCTTTTTAAGTTCACGGACAAAAAGTGTAAATTAACCAAAATTTCAAAACAACATTTTTGCAGGTTTGCGAATTTTTCTGTGTAAGTATACTTCGTGCTTTGTTTTACTTTACGTACTACAACGAAATAGGTGATTTTACTACCGCTATACAGACATGAAAAGCTGCTGTTTTATAGGGTGCAAACAGTATATTAAACCAGAAGGGTCGAAAGTGTTATATCTCGCCCTGCGCGGTATGATGCCTGAGGCGAAGGTATCAAACTTTCGGCAAGCGTGGTTCATACCTCGGTCGTAAGCACGCTTATTAAATACATTAATTAATTCATCACTTATTAATGACATAAAAACACAGATAAATTCCAAGCAAGCAGCTTTAAGATTATACGTAAAAACACGAATGACAGCTGTTAGCGACTATTAGCTGAAACGTAATTGGGTCGCTATCGAAACGACATCTAAACAACAGTTGTATGGCTGTTTTTGCTTTACTACCGCGCGAACTTTCCACATTGGTACGTGTAATCTCACCAAGGAGTAAATGGTAAACTTTCTGCCTTACAATTGATGCCGAAAGTATACACTTTCGAGCGAGGTATGAAGAAAATCTTTTTTTTAATATTTATTGTCTCTCATCTAGAGTCATGGAACTTGTTTAATTAATTTCGACCATTTGTTTGTGTGCTAATTTGATACTGTAATATTTTTTTATTCAAAATGGTGTCTTTGAAAGTCACCTGTATACAGTGTACCTACACTTGATTTTCTTTTCATTTTCGTTTTGTTGCATAGAGCTGCTAAAAAAGGGGTTTCACTTGACTGTGAGACATCGTATATGTACCGGCTGACTTTGTTTACATAAGACTTCCATAATTGAACGGTTTTCAATGAAATTGTGCGTTTAAAAAAATGTTGCGTGATATTATTTTTTTTTTAACTAAATATGCTTTAAAATCGTATTTATAACTTATGTAAATATCAACGAAATCGATATATTATTTTGGGAGTGTGTCGGAATTTTAAAATTGCCAATTATTATTTTAATATTTTTTGTTGCTAAGTTGCTGTCCTTTAGCTTAAAAATAGTTGATTGTACGAAAAAAAATGGCAGCCTTTTTTGTAGAGTTTTATTTTCTTTTTTCTAAAAAATTAAGAAATACTTAAAAAAATATTTTTCTCTTTTGATCGATAATTATTAATATGATTTGAAGTTTTGAGCATTAGGTCACTGGTGACTTTGAATATGTTGTTTCTATTAAAACATAATTTGCATAAATATAACTGTAAGTACCTAAAAATCCTGATCCTATTGGAAAGGGAAAGAACGTTATATTGGTATTTCTTTCTAATTATAAAAAATTGTGATAGATATTTAATTTTTTTTCTTTGAAAACTTTAATTTGTAGAAAGATAAAATGCTTTGAGTATAAAGTAGCAGGTAATTTTTACAGCTTCTTCTTTTCCCTAATTTTTCCATTTTATGGACCGCAAAGATAGTTTCTTTCAATTGGTTAGTTTCTCTACCAATTTTTATTTTCGGCGGCGCTAGTCTCAAACGGAACGGTTCGTATACGAATACGTACAATACACGCAAAGGTAACAGGCTTTATCTAATACCTATACACCCTCCGGGCCCCACCGCACCACCTCTTTTTTCTTTCTTTTTGCCCCGAACACGATTGGAATAAAAACTACTGGATTAAAGCCGAACAATGTAACTTGAAGTGGGAAGTGCTAAAGCTTGACTGCTCGGATGATCTCAGGTTTTGTTAAGAATTAGCGATTGTTCTTTTTTGTTGTTCAGTTGGCTGTAATTAAATTTGATTACGATTTTATCCATCCATTTGATATTTCAGTCCTGAAATTTGAAAAACAATGTGTCCAAAATGTGAACGTGCCAGATTTTTTATCAAACAATGAGATTAATCCAAGCTGAACTTAAATATTAAAAGGTATCAACACACTTAACGAGTTAAAACCTATTTTTAAAATGCAATCGTTACAAAGATATCTCTAGTAAAAAATTGGTAATTTCCTCTTTAAAAAAATCGATATATTATATAAAAATATTATAATACATGCTTATATCATAATATAATGTACAGTTTCTACATTTTGTCGAATTGTACAGTGATATAAATATTTCTATTTAACTCTTTTAAAAGAAATAGTTTATGAATGTACGAGCTGTGACAATGTTAAAACGAGGGATTAGCGAGTTTTCATAGTCACACGAGCCATAAAAGCATTAACCATCGAGGTACATACTACATTTTTTGCACGTTCATCCTATAAAATAGCTGATTTTCACATCATATTAAGTATATTTGTAGTATTTTTATCAGTGCAGGCACAAGGTTTCCGCAGTTCTTACTTTATTATCTGAATTGTGGTGTCATCTAACTTGCAGGGACGGTACTACATAGTTATCTCGAGAGCGAAACATGAAATTAATTTGAAACCGTACATTAATTAAAATTATTAGATAATAATAAATTTTATCGGTACAAAATAATTTTAATAATAAAATAATTTGCTATAAAAAGGCTACCTATTGCATTTTGACAACATTTATGCCAGGTTACACTGAACGAAGTAGGGAACTGTAATATAAAAGTTTATTAATATTTTTGTTGAAGGTGTAACGGTGAAACAACATAACTTTAAATCATGATCACAAAACGTTCAGGCGATTAGGTGTGCGTCGCGCGGCCGGTAATGTAGAAAACGAGTCGTTATAAATCTTCCTTTCCGTTACGATTATTTCAAACGCGCGCATTAAGCCGCCAAAATGGTTATGAACATTACCTCACCCGACTTGAGTTGAAACGGAACATTTCTTTTTCAACATCAAAATCAAAATATTTTTTTTTTGTAAACAAATATTTACAACAGAGTTTTGCATTAAGTACTGCCATGTTTTTTTCTTGACGAGAGAAAGCCATTCTCGTTATTTCCTCGCGGGTGCCGTCCTCGTCTCGATAATCTGAAAGTCTAAAAAATTGTGCGTGTACCCTTACGCGCGGTTGAAGTATGACATGTAAACAATACATACATTGTTAGGTTTTTAGTTTGTTTTTTTTTTTAAATGTGGCAGAATAACTGATGCAAGCTATTATGATATTGTGTGCATGAAAGAGTAACCGCATGAAATCACAGCTGTCATTTTTCAATTTAATAATTTTATATCAACATTTACATTTGATCTATTAACAAAACTAAGTACTGCACAACACATATCACGCTTCTTCTTCGATTTTAAATGCTTTACTATATGAAAAGTTTTGCATAGGATAGTTCATTGAATTGCTGGGGGTAAAAATCGAAGTGAAATCCTAATTGACGACTTTAGATTTTCTTACAAATATATATAAGAGTTGAAGTATTCTAGATTGCAGGGTAAGAGCTTTCTGATGATGATGATGATGATTATGATGATGTAAAATGGGTCAAGACGTTTTTTGTCATTTGGACATAGACTGGTTAGTTATTAGCAGACAGTGATTTTTCGTTGGCTCGCAAGCTTTACTAAAGTAAACTATTTCCATTCAGACAATCATAAAAATCCGGAGTGTCTGTTTTTAGACAGGACGAAAATACACGTTACAAGAGTGTTAACACGGAATGAATATTTATTGTTCTTTGTCATGAAAACTCGATTAACCGCAGCAAAAAATCACAATCGCTTGTAATTTTCTTGTGTATACGTTGTATAATAACAAATTATACGTTACGAAGATAATATATGGTTGGATTTTATCGCCGCTAGTCGTGTTTTATGTTGTTTTCCAAAATAAAGTAGAACAATATGTGATACTGAAATTTTCATTAAGCTCGTCAATCGTGGAAAAGAAACAAATAAATATTTTTATACAATTTTTTAATAGACGCTCAAAGCGATAACATTTCCAAAATTAATTATTTCGTCGCCAAATCAAAACCTACTCGAGAGAAGCTAGCCCTGAAAAAAAAAGTATAAAAAAATTGAAATAAATTAATTTTTATATTTTTTAGATCGATTCTGAAGAAACTCCAATTCTGGACCAAAACATAAATTTATTGGATTATAATTACATTTTTTTTTGGTCAATATAATTGTCTGAAAAATTGGTCGATAATTTTATTTGTCGAACAAGAAAATTGATTTAATCAAACATTACATTCGGTTCCAAGGGACAAATAAAAAGATTAATTAAAATTAAAACATTTACGCTTGTTTAACTGATAAAGTTTACAGCGTCAAGAAAATGATCTCTGTTCAATAATAGAAATTCGCTGGCTTCGAGTCTTGTTTTGAAGTGTTTACTGCCATTTGTAGTGTAGAGATTTCCTCAAGCTCCGGTATATCGGTGGAGCATTACCATTTGTTGGCTTCAGACTGCAGTCCGCCGATATCGACGTCATTATACTTGAAAACTGTACTAGTTTCGTGAAGTTTGTCAAAAGACTGGCTCATATCTGGAACCAAAAGGTAAAGCCACTCATGTCAAATCGTGAAATAAGATTAAATGACGAATGGGTATCCAATTCCTTGAATTATATAAAGGCCGTTGCACACGAGGCTAGAAACACTGCTTGCAGGAGTTCTGCTGGCCGGGTACGAAGGTGAAAATGACGTCACTGCGGGCTCGCCTGCTATCTCACAGGATAGGTTTTAAAATTAGAACAGGTGCTATTTTCCTTGCTAGGTCCGCTGCTAGGTATGAGCAAGAACCAAGCACGAAGCAGTATCTTGTCACTGACGTAGGTGACTTGAAAAAACGCCCACAAACCAACATGACGTAATTCTGCTCAGAGTCAGACAACAGACACGTTGTGCTCTGTGTTTATATTTGAACTGTCACTGCCTGTGCACCAGATTTATTCACAAAACTAGCTTGAAAAGACGTCTCGTGTGAAGCGAGCACATAACAGCAATCAAGAAAACCAGCGCTAGAAAACTAGTAGGTTAATAGGCTAATTCTCTATTTTTCGATGCAATGACAAGAGACATTATCAAATCGCTATACCTATACCTATAGTATTGTCAAAGATTTGATTTTGACGACGACCTTAAATTGTGGTTATTAAATACAGTTTTTGAAGTGAAACTTTTTTAGGCGCGGTGAAGCCTGGATCAGACGAAAAGTGAAACGCTTACCCTTCTCCGACTTCAACCGGCAGTTGAAAGGAAAGAGAAGAATCGTGTCTACTCTCTCTGTCAAAGCGTCATACGCACTCTACACGCATGCTCAGTGCGTATTGTGTGTATACGTAGCATTTTCTCTAACCTCATTAACAAATTCCACATAACCATTACACGTAATCATGAAATAATAAAATCGTAAATAAATGCCAGAACTTAACACGAAGATCTCATGCATACTTTTTTATGTCGTATTCAAACTTCCCGCCATGCAGAACATTAGATTGTACGAGGACAAATTTTATTATCTATGTAGAAAAAAAATCGCTTTCAAGCTTTTTGATCAAAATGCGTTGAAATATGTCGTTTCGAAGTTAAAATTAAATTAAATGTATTCACAGTTCAAAAAATATCGATCAATTATTTTTTGAGTAGGATCGATTTAAAATTCTATAATGCTTTTTATTCAGGAGAAAGATCTAAGATCATTGTCAAATTAGGTTTTCTGACTATGCTACAGTAGGTCTGTGCCAAATAGTAGTTTGGTAAAAAAAATTACGAAAAGTGCGACATAAGCGATTTTGCCATTTGCCCATCGCTTTATATCTATATATGACAGGTACGTTGCATCATCCATTCACTTGCGCGATGCAGTCAGTCACAGTGTTTCAACTGTTTGTTATCATCGACGGCGTCGCGGCGCTGATGATATTGTATGCATAAAGCTGCCCATTATCCTCGTCCTTAAAAGCATCCGGCGCACTCTTGTGTCGACTGATGCTGTCTCGTCAAGGCTCAGGGACGTATTTACCACGCGAAGAAAAAATCGTGTACGCGATGTTGCTCGGACCTCAAACGTTATACTCGTCAAAATCATTTTCAGTCGACCCTTGATACACAATCGTTAAAAGAACGAATGGGAAAGGAAGGGACATGAGTATGCACATTCATCTTAGTTTACCGAGATGAATGTTGTGTCCAAACTTCATAATGATCGGAGTTACCGTACAAAAGTTTTTGTCGTTAAAAAGCAGTATTTATACTTTTTTTAATTAATAAATTTCTTTTAATATAATAAATATTTAATTGAAAACACTGTAGGAAAATATTTTTATATAGGTACCTACCTATAGTTGTAACAGTTTTCAAATGAGCTATTAATTAGATTTATTTAATTTTAATTAGTCGTAATAAATTTAAAAAAAATTGAAATGTAAGCCTTAGAAGAAAGTAATGTAGAAAATAAAAAAAATAAAAACATATTCGCCGACGTAAGGCTTGAACCCAAGACCCTGGCATTAAGAGTCTTACGCTCTACCGAGTGGGCTATCCGGGTTTGTGATCGCCACGCGCTAATATTGCAATATTTAATTAGGCATTTCACCTGATAATATATTTTGTCGCACGGACTAATTATTTTGTATACATGCAACATTTTTCATTGATGTTCCGCTCCAATTGGTCGTAGCGTGATAAATAGCCTTTAGCCTTCCTCGATAAATTCAACAAAAAAAAAAATTTTCAATTCGAACCAGTAGTTTCTGAGATTAGCGCGTTCAACCAAATAAACAAACAAACAAACTCTTTAGCTTTATATATTAGTATAGATTTTTTGAGGATTTAACAAACCTATTTGTTTTAAGTTTACAATCTAAAAGGTTTGGTGTACAGAGAAGACGTGTTTTTAGTTCTCTGGATCCGTAGAAATATTTAGGAAAGGTCAGGTCAATACCGCCGAATCTACAATAAAATATTTCGTTTTTTGTAGACGATTGTAATAAATATTGTGGAATGATGTAGAAATTGTTGTGAAGCACCTAGAAAAAATGACATTTAGATGAAGAATAGTATTCCTTATCAAAATATTTTCTTCCTGAGGCAAAAATTTGTCTTCGGCAGAAATCACGCCGAAAGTTTTGCTAAAACCCAGGCCAATTTAACTGAATTTAAATAGCTTTAAATGACGCACGTAAACAGAATATAAAAAAAAATAACAATACGAAAAGATGGTTAATATTTCTCAATTTCAACGCAGTAGTGTTCAGCTTATCATAATAAATATTTTCAATCACTTATATACAATATTTTCGACTGAAGCCAAAGGTAAAAGAAAAACGAAGTACGACGTCGGCTAAAAAATTAGTCTCCCGTCGCATTATACGTCGAAAATGAACAAAAAATTCGTTAACCGTATTCCGGATCTGTTTGAATGAGTCAGCTTTTTATGTACTATGCACTTTTCCTCCAAGCGACTGACAGCTGATGTTCTCTTTAAAGAATACGTAGCAGTCGTCATATATTTAAACATTTTATCGAAAGTAGTATTTGCAAAGTCCAACATTTATGATCCATATTGGTTTTTTATTTCAAACTAAATGCAAGGGTGACCAAATAACCGAATAAATTATAAGTACATAAATATTACAACAACTAGCCAGTGTTGCTCGACAATGAAGAAGACTGAAATATAAACTTTTGTACTTCAAACTCAACCGGAAGTGCATTTTTTTAAAATGGCAACATATTTATTTTTTTACATTTTCGAAATCTTTATTTTTTCCCTATAAATTCATATAAAATTTTCATAAGGTTACATAAGAAAATATTCGAAAAAAACATTATCAATTTATTAATAATTTTATACATGTGTGGAATGCTATGAAAAACAATTATTACTGTGTGTTTAATTTATAAATTGATAATGTTTTTCTCGAATATTTTCTTCTGTAACCTTATATGAATTTATAGAGAAAAAATAGAGATTTTGAAACTGTAAAAAATGTTGCCATTTGAAAAAAAAATGCATACGTTCACTTCCGGTTGAGTTTGAGGTATGATAAAATATACCTCAGCGGTTTCCGATAGTAACTCTCGAGTTGAACAAAAAACTATTTAAACTTTTTTTTTGTATCTATTAGGATAAACGAACTATTCGTGACTGTTACCACTTTCGGTGAAAGCACTGTATTGTGGAAAATAGCAACCTTTTTATGGGTGCATAGTGTATAATATTGTAAAGCTTTCATCCGCGTCGAAAAGTAGAAACAAACAATTGATCAAAGAAAGATTGATTTATTATGATTGATTACCTGATCAATTGTTAGTTTATTAAATAAACGTTCGATAATTTTTAGGCATTATAACGTAATATATTTTGTTGCGTGTAAACTTAATTGGAAATTTGTTTAATCCACAAAAGTATGAATAAATTTATGGTTAAATTTAATAAAGTATTATTACCTATGTATACGTATGTAAATCTATTTTAATATGTATACAGAGTGTTTGTTTCCGTAAACTCGACGATGTGAAATAAAGATCTAGTGTTAGTGCGCAAAACAATCGCATATGAACTAAAATGACTGCACTTTTCTTTGATAAATAGGGGAATACCCCTATTTATCTACCGCCTATAAACATTTTCACGTATTAAATAAGTTGTAACTGAAGGAAAATACATTCTAACTTGATTGTGGTTTAAAATGCTGTCATCTCAAATTTATTTGCTATATTCTACAGTACAAATAAATTTTTTTGAGAATGTTTCGGGAACTTTTTCCACAATAAAACAATTTTCAATTTTTCGTTGGAATTGTGTTGCTGCCGAAATGCCATAGATAGTATTTAGCCTGTGATTGACTACTGTGTCACGCTTACTGATCTGTCAGATGGAAAGCAAATCATGAGAAAAATAATTCATGCACACGTTTCTTTCTCTAAATAAAGAAGTGTGAGTGTCTTCTGCGCCATCATAAAGCGGTTTCTGTTCAGCGTTTAAAAATATACATTTCTTTAATTCTTTTATATAAGAACAAAAAAGTAAGTTGTACTGTTCAACATTATTATAGATTTTGGAACGTGGGATGACCTTTTTCTCTAAATTCTGTTAAATAGGTTCTTTTTCCATTTAATAGAAAATATAAACCATGTTTGACACTGATTTTAATTGAAGGATGAAATCGCGGCGGAAAACTTTTTCTCCTTTAAAGCCAGAACATTTTTTTTACATATTAGTTTATCTATAGTTGCATTTTTGATATTGGACAGTTCAAAATCAACAATGTGTATATTTATAATTTTATGACATATATATTATATAAACTATGTTATGTGGTCTAAGGTTTTTAGATCGAAACGCAATCGTAGAATAGCGTGCTATTTAGTTGTGTTGTATGATTTTTACATTACCTTTTGTGCGTTACGTGTGACTACTACAGTACAGAAAAAACGTACTCTCTTTTATAAATGCCGCTGCACCGAGGCTGGTTTTACCGTTAAATTCAGCGCTAGATTTGATTTCTATTTTTCAAGCGCTGATTTTCGTGATGGCTTTTATATGTTCAATGCATGCGATGCCTATATAGGCTATATAGTGTTCTGAGAGATTTGCTGACTCCGTGAGAAACGAACGGAAATTTAAAACTTCCTTTTTCAGTATGTGGAGACATACGCGACGGTTTAAATTTAAAATTCGATTTTTTTTGTTCTTTACTATGGTGGTTTTAAAAAAATCGTAAAAATTGCTGAACGGCAGTGTATATAAATGTGTTGTTACACAATGTTCATATGTCGTGCTCTGCTACACTAAATTAATTTCATTTTTTATTATTTGATAAGAGTCCTTTTATTAATGTTTACAAAAACATTCGTTCATGTTATGAAATTTAAATACGTAATTAATTCACATTATTACTGCGCGGGCTGATAATGCTCTGTTTTTTTTAGGGTACCCTCAAAACATAATTAAGAAATAATTTCACAAATGACACACAGCTAACGCAATGAATAATTATACATGTTTAGTTTATTTATATCTGTACATTTTTTTAGACAGGAACATAACCTTTGCATTTTTAAACGAGTTCAAAAAAAGGGTCATGGTATCATATTTTTTTTAATTTTAACGCGATTATATCCCGAGGGTCATTCTAAATAGTGCACGGTGAATGAATTTTTCAAATAGGTGCAGTGGTTCCGAAGATTACCCTCCACATACACACAAACGCAAAATTCGTACTGTCTCTTTATAATATTAGTATAAAATGTAATGACTAGCGGTCCCGTCCGGTTTCACCCGGGTGTAAAAGAACGAATGGGGAAGGGAGGAACATGAGTACACACATTCATCTTAGTTTACCGAGATGAATGTTGTGTCCAAATTTCATGATGATCGGAGTTACCGTTCAAAATTTTTTGTCGATAAAAAGCAGTATTTATACTTTTTTTTAACTAATATTTTTTTTTAATTAATTAAATTAAATTAAAATAAATTTAAATGTAAGCCTTAGATGAAAGCAATGTAGAAAATAAAAAAAAAAATAAAAATAAATTCGCCCAACGTGGGGCTCGAACCCACGACCCTGATATTGACAGTCGTGTGCTCTACCGATTGAGCTAGCCGGCGTTGTATTATGACAACGCTAATATGAGTACATTTAGTTAGTGCATTTCACCTGAATAGAAGCTTATTTTTGAGATACATTTTGCAACATTTTTCATTAATGCTCCGCTCCTAATGGTCGTAGCCTGATTTTATATAGCCTATAGCCTTCCTCGATAAATGGGCTATCCAACAAAAATTTTTTTTTTCAATTTGAACCAGTAGTTCTTGAGATTAGCGCGTTTAAACAAACAAACTCGTCAGCTTTATATATTAGTATAGATAATAGATGCCAGAAAAGTCAAATAAATTCAAAGAGACAAAAAATAAATAAATCAACTGTATATTTATACCGTTCACTGAGCTTTAAAAAACAAGTTGATGTTTCTGTAATTATAAATCAATGATATTTGTTTACATCCTTATGCAATGTATATGTATAGCTTATAGAAGTTTTTTTTTGTGCATAATGTACACAAATTTATGTATATTTTGTTTTATTACAGATGGAAGTGTGCCAAATACAACTGTTGTAAAGTTGTTTGTTGAAACTTCATCGCTATGACAAGTTTGCGGAACTTTCGGTGAGTAAAATTATAGATTATTAACATTTCTAAAAATATTTTCTATACTTTTTATGTTATTCAAAATTGTAGGAACAATACAATTAATTGAAATTCACATTGTTGTGTTTTTTTGTACTTCAAGGAGTGAACTTGGGGTCACGGTTCGAATCCCACCTTCACTCAAGAATATTTTGTGATGCCGTTTTTAATTTGATATAATTTGACGAGTTTATAGTGAAAAATATAGGTAAAACATATCTACAATATAAATGAGAAATGACAACACTATCGGAGTAAAGTTTTTTTATAAATATAATATATTTAGAATTTATTTCACACTGGCTTAGTAGAATTAGACTTGAGAAGGCTATTTTTCTAACACAATATTTTTCTTAAGAATTTTTTTAAAAAATATGTTACGGAATTAGACGGTAGGGGGCCTTAGAAAAATGGAAAAAAACTTCGCATTATATATTTAAAAAAAATTGTACGTCTTTCAACAACTTTTTGGGACCCTGTCCACAAATAGTAGCCCACCTCCCCCCTCCCGACTACTGTACATAATGGCCAAAAAAAAGAACAAGAAAAATACACGTTTATTAAAAAAATTTCGTAGAAATCAGTGGAAATATACCTAGCTATAAATTTTTTTAGCTCCGTCCGAAATTGTTTTTCTGGTTGTACTACTGGTTAAAACCATTATTTTGGGGAAATAAATAGCTTTATTTAATTCATAAAATTTTGTGTGGGGGCAGTGATGAGATCTTGCACAGGGCCCCAAAAAATCTTATTACGACCCTGTTCGTATGTACTCTTCCCTAGTTTTTTGATAGGATAGTGTAAACACAGCATTGCTTCTAGACTGAAAAATATTTCACTACTACAAGAAAATCTACTGAAACAGCGAGATAAAATTTTATGGTCTCATAAAGAATAAATATATAACTGAGACTAATAGTAATCTTAGTCGTGAGTCTGGTTGGACGCAATATTTTACAATTATTACTATTTTACGGTATCGCGTCTAGAAGTCATAAATAGTTTTTTTCAGAAAATTCCAATAACCGATAATCGGGTTTGAGGTTATATTAAGACATTTTAATTTTATTATTGTTACTATTTATTAATAATAATTTAAATTCCTAAGGGACTTATAGGCTCGTTTTTTACAAACCCGAAACCTGAGAATAGCAAATGGGTGTTCTGCAGGGTCAATCGGAAGTACCTCTTATCGCGAACTAGGAATTAAGAGGGGATAGGGATAATTAAATCATAAATCACATTCATGTTTGTGATGTTTCAGTAATTTTTTTTCAAATATTGTTGACAACAAAGCACAATATACACTCTAACAACAGTCACTACTGCCATAAGCCGTGTGTCTTGTATCATGTATGTGTATGTACGACACATGTATCGGTCCTCGAGTTTCATGAAGAACTTCGGATGTGGGCTAAGTACTAATACCAATTTTCATTACGTGCTGACAGATGGTGTAATGTCTAGAGCCTATAGACTCTTCTTGAAGTTGACGTATTTCACTATGAGACTATACGATATGTGTACGTTGATATTTTAATGATTCATTAACGTAGAGTAGCACAAGCAGTCTGTATATATTTAATTAATATTAATTAGCACGCAGCTTCTAAAACCTTCGTCTAATGTTGGAGAGGAGAGCATAACAAGCTCTTTGTAGCTTTATCCTACCATCATTGAGTGGGACAAATGCACACGTAATATTATCTAACTAATTATAGGGTAGGGTAGTTTTACTTTGGAATTTAAGGTAGATCCATACGGGCGAAATAAAAATATCAGGTTTTCTTAAAGATATTATAGTTTAATAATAAAAAAGAGATTGAATTCCAATCCTAAAATAATTGTCTTAAATATTACAAAAATTATACTTTGTCATTTGTCAAGGAGAAACGTTGCATAACCTTTAAAATTAAATCTCAAAATCTAAAGCTGATGTAACAGGTACAATTTTCTTGTGTAAATAGTTTGTAATCTCTCGGCACTGGCGCCACAGTAGATATTTTGTCCCTAATTCCAGTGGATATTTATTATTTATAAATAAAATTCGCACTTTTTCTGAAAGATCAGTAGCCAGAAAAGTCGATCATTTAAAGCAGCTTGTCATAAAATCTCTCGTACTTAGTACTTCCCTGTAAAGAATCATTAATAATACAAGTTTTATTTGCAAGTTTCTGTTCTAGGTCTATCATTGTAAGAAATGAACAAATTACTGGACATGTCATGTCATGATGCCAGGTCATTAGTCCATTTTTCACAGGCTGATTGTTCTATTAACTAGTGCGCCTACTGTTTATATAGACTGGCCATTTATAGATAGCTCTGGACAAGGAGATATTTTTTTTCCGGGGTGGTAAAGCAAAAAATCAATCTTTTTTTTAAGTTTCATTAAAATTACACACGAATACTCACGAAGGAAGGTGTCAAGCAAAATATTAATTCCCCAACTACTTTTACAATTCTTTTTCAGGAATATTTCTAAATTTTATTTTTTAGTGTTATTAGTAATATTTTCAGTTTTACTTTTGGCTCTGGCCGTATTAACAGTATTTCCGGCTCTCAGAAAATACTATACTAAGTACTAAGTAATTTAGAGTATTTTTTCTTCTATGATAAGTGGATTTATGATCATTAATCCACATTCTCAGGAGTGGCTTAGGGATGGTGCAATTGGACAAAAATTACTGCAGCTGGTATTTCCCGGTAATTTGGCAATAACAGAACCTAAAAACGAAGAGGCAGACATTTTTTTAAAATTGCAACCCTTTTTTCACCCCACTTAAAAAATTTTATCCCCCCTATCTTAAAATGGGTCCAGACTCCGCCTACATGTCATAGAAGAAAAAAATGCTCTAAATTACTTAAATAGCTTATGTACCAAGCGGAAGACGATTGGGACGACATGCTTTTTTACGCGTCACTTCCTGACTACTTACTAGAGAAGTTTTACTTCAATAAAAATTTAGAATTATTGTTACCAAATTGTCGGTGAAAATCACTCTAAGGAATCGAAATAATATAAAAACTGAAAATATGTAATATGCATGAAACACTCTGTATAATATTTTATAAACGTCGCTTGATATCCTTTTCAGCGTATGCTTTTGGGTGGTAATCGATTAATTTTCCATTTCAACCTTTTGATTGTCACCCTTCTACCCCAAACAGATTTTAACCATTCGCTATTATTGGTTTCATGTTAAGTGATCCTTAGACTCCACCAATTCCAAGACCCATATTCGTGTGTTAAGGTTGGGATATCGTTTTTTTTAACTGAAATTGTGGTATGAGTAATATAAAAATTGTGTACTTAATATTGATTTTATATAATATACCTAACGGTGATATTTTTTAAGTAAAAACAATATATAAAAGCTCAAGTGGGTTTGAAAATTGCTGAGCGTGTAGCGATGACGTTTTTGTTTGTTCTGTTGTTTTTCCTATTCTTTTTTTGTTTGTTTAAGGTCTCTAACAGCTGAGGTTATTTAAGCCTAGTCCAAATTCTCATTTTCAATTTAGTGCAATAAGTTATAATATGTCTTGTTCATTCGATGTTAGAAAAAAACATTCCAAAATTAAAATGTCAGTGTTTCTATAGTTTTGTGGAGTATCTATCTTAAATATTTATACTTTTGTTTGTTTATTTTTCCCATCCCTGACACTGGCAGGTTGTTCGATGTTTCTACAAGATACGCGTGTTACATGAAATGAAACCGCATTCTGCAAGCGATTCGTAATAATGTGTTCTACGTTAGTTGTAGAATATAAATCTATAATTAATTGGTACTCACTCACTTATTACGTAATATTTTAAAGTATATTATATAATAAACTAGCTGTAACCTGTGACTTCGTCCGCGTGGAATTTATTCTTTGGCGCGGAGCCCTAATACTTTTTCTAAAATATGTAGCCTAAATTACTCATTATAACATCAGCTATCCGCCAGTGAAAGTCCCGTCAAAATTGGTCCAGTCGTTTCGGAGATTAGCCGGAACAAATAGACAAACATTTTATTTATAGGTGTAGATAGAGGGGTACAAAAACATAAACAGAAAAAAGGTGATGAAAACTGAAAATTCGCTCTAGGAATCTTTAAAACTGTTGAATTGTAGACCAGATTACAATTTTATTTATTTGTATTAATTGAACTAACGTCTGTATAATTCATTAAAAAAACAACTCTCACAGTATGTAGATTTTGTAATCCGTTACTATATATACAGACACAGCAGTCCTGCTATATTATATGTAATATTTGTCAGACACTTCAATTTTCTTTATTTGTATAGATTATAATCACAATTCCACACACGCATTCACATTCATTAAAGAATAGCAGTTTTCTGAAAATTAGTTGGCTAAATTACAAGGTTAATGTCCAAAGAGGCGAATTTTACAGAAGAGCCAAAAAACGTTTTACGGTTTTTTATATAGTACATAAATTCTAATTAAAGAAACAATAGTATCATTGATTAAAATAGTATAGGAAGATTGGTTTTTCAGTGAACCAAAACGAGGCAACTTTTGATGGGCGTCAATAGATGGCGTGGCACAAGCCATCTATTGACAAACATCTTAAGCTATATTGTTTTAATATGTGATTATAGAATATGGCAGTGTACGGTGGTTCCCTTTGATTTAAATTATTTTAATTGTAAATTTTGAGTAAATTTCATTTCCAAGCAAGCAATAGTTCCAAACTAAGGTATATTGCATATATCCACTCGAAACAGTTAAACTATTCTAATTTTAATACGTGTAGAACTGTGGGAGGTGATACGATAGGCGGATGTGTTGGTTTCGTGTTGTAATACCAACAACTTGAACTCCAAGAGTGCATCATATAAACGCCCCTATAGATGTTCGTTCTTTGCCGTTGTCAAAGACTCCGGTCGTACTGCTGAACCCTGCCGACAAAATATTTGTTTGTGGACAAAATAAATTTAACTCCTTGATACACATCCAGTAGGTATAATCAATAATGATTGCTTTTTTCACAATGTCAATATTCGACAAGTAGTTTACCATCCTAACTCCACAAGTTCTAATTTAGATCAAAATTCCATTTTTAAAATTTTACAATATTTTTTCGTTTTGAGATCAAAAAACATATTTTTGGAAAAAGTCTGTGCGTCTGTTTGTCTTTCGATGCAGGTCAAACGGATGAGTGAATTGAAACCAAATTTTGGGAGGATGTTTAATAATATGTAAATTGGGGACAGTCGGTGCATGCTCAGAAGAGATATGTACTATTTTTTCTATTATAACGGTGAACTTTTTATAACGGTTTATTATACTATTTATTTTTATACAAGAAAGGTTTGCAATAAAGATTTGTTCATTCGTTCTAAATATCTGTTAAAAAGAAATTAATTAGAAAGCTGTGAAGCATGCTTTTTGTGAAAACAGGTTATTTAATCATGAAAACGCATAGCAAATATAATATTTGTTACTAGTCGTTAGCTGAGTACTGCATTCGTTAATAGAAATTATATTTATAAGAATTTGTAACACCACGTCTTAAAAAACCACGCCGCCACTGGTGTACTCTGGTGGTAATGTAAAAAAAAAACAGAGGCAAGATGGCAGCGGAGCGTATGAACTAGGAAGTAGTGTTCATGTAAAAAAAACTTAAATTAATAAATGTGTTGAATTTAAGAATACTCATGTTACAAACGTACGTTAATAAATATGTTGAATTAAATAATATTCATGTTACAAACTTACGATAGTAAATATGTTGAATTAAATAATATTCATGTTACAAACTTACGTTAATAAATATGTTGAATAAAATAATAATAATTGTTACAAATTTGAATTTTAAAATAGAACTCTGACCGGCAACATTAGACTGTTACATAACCTAACAATGTACCAAACACACCAAAGCAACGTTATTTATGTTCAAGCTAACTACCTAATACATATTGTTGGCAGAAATCTGTTACATTTGCGGTAGGTCTTATAATTTACATGCAGGTTATCATATTTTACTCTGACTTGATGTAATATATTTACATGTCTCAGGATT
The DNA here is from genome assembly GCA_963575645.1 of Xanthostigma xanthostigma. Lineage (NCBI taxonomy): Eukaryota > Metazoa > Arthropoda > Insecta > Raphidioptera > Raphidiidae > Xanthostigma > Xanthostigma xanthostigma. The sequence goes on along the minus strand of OY754470.1, from coordinate 2,681,556 downwards.
AGAAGGGACGTTCGAATCCCATATTATTGTTTGCTTTGTTTGTTCGAACATTCTGAACACATACGAGGTCTGGGCACCCCTTGACTTCTTAAGGTAGCTTTTGAAATTGAAACTATTTGCTGATGATGAGAGCATAGCTCCCGAAATGTACATCCGCTAATATGTTGTGGTAAGAAATTCTTTATTTTTTATTTTTGTTTCAACCACAGTGCTCTTAATATTTTATAAAGAAGTGTCACTTAAAAATCTAAAAAATACTGTTTTCCCTCATAACCTGGTCGTTTCGTTTGAAATGTACTTGAAATGCTGATCATATGAGGTTAATTTTGACCTTTGATGAGCTAGAACAGCAACATATTTTAACTAACCCATGAGTGATAGTGACGTAGTCATTAAGTCAGACGTATCATCGGAGGAAACGCTACTGGGTACCGTACCCGATAGCTGTAGATGATAATATTATGTTCCGTTCCATTACCACCTGCATAGCATATCATCGACCTGCCAACGTCATGTACCGAAACTAATTAAGCTCAAATTGAATACACGACAGTAGACTCTGATCATTGCAAATGTAAATGATCGGAGGGTTTCAGTGCAGCGATAAAGCTTGAGATTGCCAAATAATCATCGCTTTAAGTTGCTAAAGTCCAATTAAAAAAAATCACCGGGGAGTGATTTCTTCAATCTTCTTTATTTGATATTGTAAAATTATATTGAGTTAAAGTTACTCAAGTCCCGAAAATCAGCTTCTCTCTAATATCTCGTGATGTAAATTTGTTTGACGCTTATTTTAGCTATTATTATGAAAATCTGCCATACGTAGAATAAGTGCCTTATGACATATTGTTATCTAAGAGCTAGTGAACTTTTACCACACAACGAAAGTGAAATTGAAAATGACTGGACTAAAAAAAATGTTTACTAACAACAACATATAACTTGGAATTATGAATGAATATATTATCATTTTAAGATAATGGGCTATTTAAAAATGTACCCAGGAAACACTTGAAATCCAAGATGGCCAGAATTCCAATTTTCTTAAATTATTATTGACTGGATTGATTTTTAATTATTCAAGTGCTGAACACGAATTTGGGGTTAAAATTAGCATTTTACAATCGAATGTCATTAAAAATAAAGACAGCGGCAACAAATTTCAATTTTTTTGTTGTGTATTGTAGGATCTGGTTTGTTCACTTGAAGAATATCATTTTGAGGTCAAAACATACGAGATGTTAAAATATAACAAAATGTTACACTGCAGTAAAAATAGAGACTTACCATTTCTCTCCAAATAATAATTTACAAACGACGAATTCATTCAATGTAAATGCGATAGATCTTTTATAGATATCTTCTTTGTTGAAAAACTTGTTTCATGTGTCGCCTCTTGAAGAATATCTACTCTTTATTATTATATTTCCAAAATCCGTTCATCGTATGTTATAGAAATGGCAATAATTAAAATAATCCAAACGGCACTTACGGGCATTACCAACATTTAAATGTCGACGCTACATGGGCTACAATGGCTTATCTTTAAAGCACATATCCTTTTACGTCATAATATCCAAACATAACCTAAAATAGCAAGTCGACTTTGGGGGTACATTTATACGATACGGTCACAATATGATGTGCATGTTAAGTATTATTATTATTATTATGTACAGAGATCTGGGTGTCTCAGGTGACGTTACAGACTGCAGGTGTCATGCGCCGACGACGTCTGTTCCCGACGCCACACACAAACATACATCAGTCGTCGTTCGCCGTTCACTTGTTATCATCCGTACATACAGTATTGAGCCAGCGCTCGATGCGGTCGGTTCGCGTATTAAAACATCTCTCTATTTTGTTTATATAAAGTGATATCTCCATTCAGTCGGCTATTAAACACGCTGTGTGATGAGCTACGACAAAATCAGACGCCTATTTTATCAATGGAACTAGTTAATTGACGTTGTTAATATGATTGTTGATTGGATAATTTAAATTAAAAATAAAGGATCATTATAAAACCTCTGTGTAGGGTAAAATGATTGTTTTAAATGATTTTTAGTTTACGATTCACGGGTTACCATAGCGAATTATTTGCATTGCTGTTTGATTTATTTAAAAATAATTTATAATGAATATATTATTCTAAATTGTCATACCTATATTTTTGGTTTCACATACAAATGTTCAAAAACTATAATTATTCACGTTTTGTGAATAACACACCCCAAAAAATAATTCAATGTTATTTATCAATGTGTAAAAAGCGTGTCTATGAATATATTAACATTAATAACTAAAAAAAGCTGATTATATATATATTTTTTTTACAAAAGAACACATCTAAAACAAAATTCTTCAAGTGGTTTATTGAAAAATTTTTTGCTTCTCGGAAAATAATTTTAAACATCAAAAATAATTTTTCTTTTAAAAATAAGATATTGTTTGTTTAAATTAAATATAAGTATCTATGCGATTTGTTTTTGTATGAAATACTTACCAGAGTCGTTTCACAGTTTCTGTGTTGTCGAGCTTCTATAATCTACAGTATCTATTATCGACAGTTTTGAAAAAAATGTTTATTTTTTTGTAGAATTCTACAGTCACTGAATTTATTTTAACTAAACATTCGTAAAGCCGAGATATTTTATCTGTAGTATAAACTTATTTTGTTTCTTTTTTTAAGCTCGTTTGAATGCATCATTAAAAAACAAATACTCCCTGAGAGTACACAGTGTAAAGTTAGTATTTTTGTACATTTTTGTTCTCCTAATTGGATAAACGGATAAACAAAATATCAGTAACGTATATTCGTAATTAAAAGAAAATATCTAAGAAGATTTTTAGTACTTAATTTAATGAGATTTTTTTAACTTAAGTTACAAAAAATATTTTGGTACACTGTAAACAAAAATATTGTAATGTTCTAGTTCTTTAACCAATTTTGATAAAAAAATTTATTATTATTATTATTATATGCTTGTCTTCAATTTAGTAGAAACTAAAACTAGTCAGACAGACAAATTGTGGATTATGGACGTTCGATAGCTAAGGACATCAGCGTCAATAATTATAATCTAATCAGATCTAAGTTAAACGTTGGTAAATACAACAGAAGAAATGTAAGGCTGTAATCACGTCATTTTACCCCTCTTAAAGAAGCAAAGAATAATTTCCGCACAACTTTTTTTAAAATATTTTCTTCTCACTAGATCTAAAAAAAATGTAAAGAATTTGTTGATATATTAGCATCTAAAAACTATTTTTTGATCTATGTTAAGCGTTACCTTGCGAAGAAAGTGAGAACAAATGCTGACAAATAGAATAAAAATCCCACATGACTTGTATGTTGTTTCTTTCTTGTGATATCGAAAAAGAAAAATTTCATTACATACACAGACACATGACACGGGCACCAATCAGAAGCTAGACTCAACAGATTTGTGTCACAATTTTGGCCGCGCTAATATCCGAAACCACTGAACCGATTTTAATGACATTTTGTAAATGGTGCAACTTACGCTATAGGATAGTTTTAATTAAATATTTTGTACAAAATTACGGTGTATTGTGAAAATAAACTATTTTAGTAACATGTAGCGACATCTCATAGAATTTATTCAAAGCTATTAGTTTAAAAGCAAACAAAAAAAACTATTTTAGTACAAAGTAGCGACATCTGATAGAATTCGCTCAAAGCTATTAGTTCAGAGGCAAATCTGGTAGAATTTGCTCAAACGCAAACGAAATACATTTTGCAGAATTATATGTATCTCACCCGGGTGAACTCGGGCCGGGCCGCTAGTAGAATATAAAATCGCGAAGATCTATTAAAATCCAGGAAAAAAAATTATGAACTGATTACATAGAAGGGGGAAGGAGAAATATATTTAATTTTTAATTTTCCAGTAAATTGTCGCTTTTTTAAAACGGCAAAAAACTGTCAGCAGATGTCTGTACATTCGTTTTAATTATTTCTCATGCATTTAAATTACCATTAAACACTGCTTATGCAAAAAATGAAATTATTTATACCGTTTTATGTAAAGTAGCTCGGCTATTTGTTTAGCGATGTTCTGAGTAAAAAAGCTATGCAGCGAATTTAATTGCATATAAACTAGTGTAGGAGTCACATTTAATTTCAACTGAAACAACAAATTCTTAGAAGTACGTTACTATTTATACATTTAAATAAATAAGCTAACATTTTTATTAGACTGCGAAAGATAAAATTTAAAAATTGTGGCATAAAGGACCCCGCACAAACCTTATGGGGTTTGGTTTTCGGTTAAATTGATCGAAAATGGTTTTATTTTAAAGGCCACTAAGAAAAAATGTCCATGGGCGCATAGCCTAAAAAGTAATAGATTTTTTTATGTTAAGCGAGATTTTAAATTTAGGGATATCCATTGAATTCACTAACACGTCCCATGTTCAACTTTTGTGCTTTTTTTTAGAAATATAAAAATAGTCGTAAACGAGGTAATGTTGGAAGGTGTCACCCTGTATAAAATAATAATGTCATATTCGGATTCAGCGCACTCGAAAACATACTTCTAGAGCTTAGGATTTTTAATATTGTGAATTCAATGGATATCTCTATATCTAAAATTTCGCTAAACATATATATGAGCTAAATATCTATTGGTTTTTAGGTTATGAGCCCATGGACACATTTTCTTAGTGACCTTAGACTATAAAATAAAACCATTTTTGATCAATTTAACCGAGAACCAAACACTATAAGGTTTGTGCGGGGTCATTTTTGTATATCTGTTATAATAAATAACGCTTGAAAATAAGGTCTTTAAAAATAAGCAATACATTTCCGGAAAGCCTGTATAACGCGAATGCAAATTCATTTATAGATATTTTATCTGTCACAGATGTATAATGTACTCTTAAATTAGTTTATGATTTTATATTTTTATAAAGTGCATTTACTAACGTTGTCTAATAAAAACTATGGTCGCCGTGCATAACCCTGCCAACAAAATAGTGTATTTGCATATACATGCATTTTGGCATTTGAACGTATTATGTTAACTTTATTTATTTTCGGACAAAATAACGTAATCCCTTATTAGAACTATTGAAATTTTCTTACCTTCAATATTTAGCATGATTTTTATCAATCCAACATTTGCATAGCAAGCGATTCACTATCCTGCAAAGTATAATAAATAATACGGCTTTATCGCAAAATTTTAAAGGCATATTTTTAACTTTTAAACGACCAAATTTTGTTTTTGAAACGTTTCTACTATTTTTTTTTCGAAATTTTGGATTAAATAAAGAGCACAATTTTATTTATTTACACTTGACTTTATTTTATAATTCAATCTTTGATTAACGTCAGATTAGAACTCTTCAATAAATTGGTCGATAATTTTATTTATTTTATAATAATTGTTTCGAGCAACACAGTCAGACAACGATTTAAAACTAAAATGATGTGAAACGTCCAGATTTTATGCTCTAAGGTCCCGTCATCCGATCAACGACAATAGTTATATATATGTCGCCGGGATATTGTCAAACCCGTGATATTATAATTTCACTTAGTGAAATTATAATATCACGAATCTTTGTCAATCGTGATATTGTAATTTCACTAGTGAAATTACAAAATCACGGATTTGACAATATCCCGGCGACATATATACCATTTACGATGTATAATCAAATACAGTAAAATATAAATCATCTATCTGCTCTCTAAATTTAGTGAATTGATTATGTAATCCTTTCTCTATGCAATGTATTTTATATGCTCTACAACTTTTGACATTGCAATGATTTTGGTGTAGTAAACATAAATTTGTTTAAATTCGAGTAAGTGAATGGTTCTGAATAACCGATTTTCTTTAAATGACGAGAATTATTATAACCTGACCAATTGTCTGTGAAAAGGAAACAATTAGCTTTTTTATTTAACGGTTTAATTGGTGTTTGTGTAAATAATTACCCCATGTAGTCAACCTTTCTTTTGTCTTTAATCGTCTAAATTATGTTTGAAAATGTTTTTAATTCGAAAAATTACTACATTCTTTAGTTTTTTGTTTGAAAGTGTTCACTTTGTGATTTCAGTGATATGAATTTTAAATAATAATATACCGATATAAATTTCATATGTAAGACATTACTTAGATTGTAATAATCTAATAATAATCATTATAGTATTAATAATAAGTGGTCAGTACTTATTGAAAACTTTTATGTCGAAACTTTGAACTGTAGGCAATTAAAACTTTTTGAACTACTGAAGTTTTGTTGTGGAAGTGTTATTAATTTATCGTGATTATTTTTAATATGAAATAGGTAAGTTTTCTGCCTTATAGAATATTTCATAAATGCACTATTATTAAATATTATTATTAGTAATTATACTTGCTTGGATAATTTTATAGTTGGGCAACATTATGAACCTTTGGTTGCCTCATTTTATCAAAGTAAATGGCGGTAATCGTAAAGGTTATGTCCACCAAGTAATATTTCCAGCGAGGTTTGCGGCCAGAATTAATGGCCCGCTAATTTGTGTAAATCGTTATCATATAATATGTTCTCTAAACAAAGATATCCCGTTGATAGGTGTAATAGAATACTAACTCGAAATCTCTGAATCCATGACTATAATATAAACAATTCTTAAAGTTATTTTATTTTATATATTATAAGCTTCCGGTGTGCGTGTGTTCGTAATTCTCCTTCTCCTAAACGGCTTGACCGATTTTGATGATATTTTTTGTACATATGGCGTCACCTGGATGGTTCTTAGCTATAGTTGGATCCAGTAGGTGGTGGCTGTTGTCGAAATCCAGAATATATTTTTTTTATTTTACGACCAATTTTTTTTAAAATATATTTTTTGTTTTCTCACATAAAAAAAAACATTTAATTCCAAATTTTCAACTGCTAAGCACCTCTCAATAATTTTTTATTCAAAACTCGGAGGAAGCCGAACCAGGCCGCTAGTGTAATAATATATTTAATCCAGTTTTTTTCGATTGCACTCATGCAAAGCCGGGTACTCAGATAGCCTAACTCAGGATGTATATTTGAAAGTAAGACAAACAGACAACCTTTAACTTTTATTATAAGTATATACAGGGATGAATAAAAACGATTTATCAAATCCTACAAGTTAAAAATCTGTCTGTAAAGAAATTATTTTCTACTTTTTGGTTCATTTTAAAAACGTGGTATATTAAAAAAAAACATTATTATTTTTAAAGTGGGTACGGTCAGCAATGATGATAATTATCATGTATTTAATAAAATTTACGTCTAATTATTGAATGTGTCTTCGTTCTAATTAATTTTAATTAAAAAGTCGCACTCATAATATGTTGTATTACAAAGATTATGAAGATTTATGTAAATGTTTATAGCGTTCATATATGTTGAGGATTAAGTCTTTTATGTATAATAATGGTAATTTCAGTCCTCGGTTATTAGTGAACGGCGTGGCGTTTATTTTTGTTTACATAAAACAAAGACTGTAAAAGACTCTACGAAGTGTAACATTAATTAAAAAAAAAATTTTTTTTTGATTTAATCTCCTTTAAAAAGAGTCACTAAAAAGCGCCAAATAACAAAGTTTTGAGGTCGGCGCTTATTTAATTACTATCACGTTTTATGCACTAATACTAAAGTGCCGACTTCAAAACTGTTATTTTATGCTCTTTGGTGACTCTTTTCAAAAAAGTTTCTTTATTTTTTTCTTTTCGGTGACTTTGCAATACGTAGTTTGTATACGTTATTAATCGTCTTCTCAAATATTTTTACAATAAACTTAAATAAAAACTGCTAAATCGGTTTAAGTAAAATTTAAATGAGACCACCACCCTGCAGCTACACTATTTTATAGATAAAGATTCATAAGATCGATTTTCAAATGCTGGAGATATGAGATGATATAAATAATAAATCTTCTTTTTTCAGTTAAAAACGATTGAACCGATTTTTTTAAATATTATATGGTTCTAGTCCGGAAACATTCTAAGCAAAATTGCGCTGAAATTAATCGGTTAACCCCTTGAAAAGTTATGGCCAAACATACTAAAAAAATCTCCTAAAAAGTTTTATTATCTCCCGTTTAGTTTTCAAGAATTATCTTAAGATTTAAAAATATCAAGGAGTTGTCACTATATTTCAATCTGATTATATTATACAATAAATAAAATTTCCGACTAATTTTTCAGATTGAAAATTTAATTTATTGAACTGTGCACCCGCATTATCCAATTTTTGACCCAGAATTTAAAATAATGAAATGCGTCAAAAGTTTTCGCGTCAATCTCTTACTGGATTGAGAACATAGAAAATTAAGGAGTACATGGAAGAAGATATAAAAAATAAGCGCAAATTCAATTAAAATTAATTATCATAGTTTTTAAGCATAAAAAGAGTGCAAGGTATTCTTTGATACTGAATGGTTTTCACTAGTGTTTTCCCTATATTCTCAATCTTATGGCACACTCTGTATAGATTATATATATACCACGCCGTAAAAATAGTATTTTTTCATTGATCAAATAAAATTTTCATATTTAATGTCTTAATGGCTTTTTCAAGATGTAGAATAAAAGCGCGCGTAGAAATGATATATTAACTTATTTTTTACAACTGTTTACAAAATATTATTTGTCATAACTTGAATTTCATATTTTCATACGTTTATTTGAAAAGAAAAGTCTGTGCTTTGTTGTTATCTGGTCATATATCATAATGGTATTGTGAACGAACACAAAGGGTGTCAGAGAGCAATTAAAAAAGCGGAAAAACACGCTAAATATTAATCTTCAAATTAAATAATACCTTTATATTTTGTGAACAATTCACGAAAGACCTCCACGAAACCTAACTAAGTAGCTTCATATAAATAGAGAGTATCTGTATAAACTCAATGAAACCTATTCGACCGAATTTCATCGAATTTTCACCACTTTTTTTACCTCTGTCAATACAGAAATTTGAGTGCTATTTTCTCCGCTAAATTTTGCTCAAAATCCAAAAAGATTGCTGACAAATGCAAGAAAAAATCGCATCATGCTATATTATTTTTCCGATTTTTAAGGGTTCGAATTTTAGTATATACATACACACGCAAAGCATAAATAATAACAAAAAATGCTGCCTTTTTTCCCGAGTGTTTCCAAAACTTTCCTACCATGATAAAGTGGAAACTAAAAAAGATAAATTCACTAACATTACATCAAATCAAATTGTATTTAATACATAATGATTTTTAAGTTGATTATCAAATTTGCTAGCGTTATGTTATGTCACTTATATGTTATGTCATTATCAAGTATTCACAGAAATAATTTGTTCTAAGTTGTCTCCGTTTTGTTCGACACAAAGATGCGTGCGCCGTTGCCATACTTCTCTGTACATGCTTGTAGCAGCGATAAGGGTCTTCTGCAAATTATTTGGGATAATTCGTTCTATCATTTCTTCGCGTGTATTAACCGGGCTTTTGAATTAATTAAATAAATTTAGAAAATTTAATTAAACTCTGAACTGCTGTTTGAGTTTTGATAAAAAAGTTTTTTAAAATATTTGTTCGTCTATTTGATTTCTACACGCTGTTAAGATATTAGAATTTACTTAAAAATCAGCCTGTGTATTATGAATGGACTGTAGCGTCCTTATAGGTCTTGAATAAATCAAGTTTTTTTATAATCGCCCCTTATTTACGTCACAGCCAGTACAAATCAACAAGGGAGCAGTTCGGAGCGGTCTCTAATCCTGAACATCAGACATGCCATGTATGTTGTATTTTCAAGAGGCCGATTCTGACTGGCTCATCAATCGCTCGAGCAATTACTGTTTATTACCTTTACTTTAGCTTTTAGTGTTAATGTCTTGTTGTATCATTCACTGATCCCGCAATGTCCGCTCTTCTCACTCCCTAAACTTCAACCACAAGGCAGAGCCGTACTCAAAACTCATAGTCGTCGTACATAGGCTTGATAATTTCGAACAGTTATTCTCATTCTTAGCTCGGTTCTTTTTAGATGTGTGTCGATCGATCATTTCTTGCGACCCGGGTCGATCGCGACCCACAGGTTAAGTGATCGTATCACAATGTTTCGATCGTTTGATCGATCAGCTTGTACCTATTAGACGTGTGTCGATCGAACATTTCCTGCGACCTAAGTCGATCGCAACCTACAGGTTAGGGGATAGTATCACAATGATTCGATCGTTCGATCGGCTGTCTGAGTACCTATTTCATTTCTATACGAGTTACCATTGACCTGTTGATGTAATTTTCTGCGCTAGCTTGTTTGTACGAAAGAAAAACTTACCATTGAACAGAACAATGAGGCTTTTATTTAACTCAACTCAAATTACTTATATAAAATAGATAATGATATACGATAAATTAACACCCAGTAGGTATTGTAAGATTAAATTAATGTTTATATCTATTTTATGACACTATAGGTTATGATTAAGAAATAAAACTTGAGAATTTTTTTCGGGTTTTAAAGAGCTTCTTTTTGCACTTATTGTCATTCCGTCTTTGGAAAAAAATCGGTCGCATGGTACAGATGTAGCATTCATTCAAGTGATTGTTGTATGTTATTATGACTCACGAGTCACGACTCTACCATAGAAATTCATCATTCAATCACTCGGTCACGCTCTGTCATCTATTCCCTGTGGCTCTTTGGTTGCTATTGAGCTGACGATCGACTCGAGATCGAACGATTGGATCAGTGAGATTCAGTGATTCAATCACTCAGTCACGGGTGGTGATCGAATCAAAACAATTCGATCAATCGCGATCGACACACGTCTAGTTCTTTTATTTACAAACATGAATAAAAAAAATATTTTTTAAACATCTATGTTTCAACCCATACCAAAGCCATGCTTGCAACAATCTGTCAACTGTCATGATCGAGATGTTCTCAAATGGCATGTAAAAGAGCATCATAGTAAAGCGGTCGTGATGAGATACAGTCTACTGCCATTGGCTGGCAATAGTATTTGTGCACATCTTCCAAAACATTCTTAAATAATTTGTTCTATAATTTATATGAGCTATGTTTCAACTTCTCTCAGGGTGTTGTCAGAATATTGCTTAATTAAAATAATATTTATTACGGTTGAGGAAGCACTTGTTACGATCTCTACTGTCGAGCGTCTATAATCTACAATGTTTACGTAGTAAATACGCCTCTGGTGCATACAGTTTTAACTCCTTTTTTTTCGTAAAGTACTCGTAGATATGTTCGGTAGAAATGGGCGAAATGGCATTATACAATTTATAGTAACTACTTTCCTTTTGTTTACCTCTTTTTGCCTTTGCGAAGTATTGTTCTTTTGTATGCTGGCTTTTCTTAATAAGTAATTACAGTTTGTGAAACTTTACCTTTACTAAAACAAGCTGTTGATTGAACTTAGCAAATGTGAATCGAATACAAATAAATTTAAATGAGCTTTACTTCATAAATTATATCAATTTTAAGACACTCCAGTTTGATTAAGTGGGATTGAACGGCATGTTTTTCACATAAATAGGTATCCCACTTAACTGGTTTTTCAGATTCCAGAAGTGTTTGTATTACTTTTGAGGCTACAAGTACGCTAACATTTGGACTTTTTTAATTACATTCAGGCAGCTTTTGCGAAATCATTAACGACTAATGGCAGCGCAAAGGAAGTAGACACTTGTAAAAACATACAATGTTTACATTTTTGTAACAGCTGCAGTGTGCTAATCGCAGTTACAGAGGCTCTAGGGGCAATAGTTTCTGTTATAAATGTTATGTGTTTAATATATGATTTTCTGAAAACTATAAACGCAAATAACTTCTAAACCAAAAGACATACAGGCGTTTGTTTGTGCTTATTGGATTCAGCGTGTTTTTTTTCTATAAGCATTAAGATTTTGCAAAAGATCCGACAGATTTCGTTTTTCGTCAAAAATCGCATTTTTTTAAAGGGGTATGCCTTGAAAAAATCGCAAAAATCGAATTCTTCAATATACTTTTGAAATTGAGAATGCTTACAGAAAAAAATACGCTGGATTCAATGAGACAGCACTAATGAATGACATAAAAAATCTACCGTATTTGAACAAGTCTATTTAAATAGAGAAGAACCACCGCTAGAATGAACACACGCGTAGTTCTGAAGGGAACTGATTGTGTCGCGTTTATCACAAACACCGATCAAATATATGTAATTCAACTGTACCATTGTTTATAGTTTGATCAGATAAACATACACGCATACACACAAACAGTGTCGCGGATGTGAGGGACGCGCGCGCGCTGTAATTAATGTCAGTTAGGGTTGGTAATAAATTCATCACATTTATTGTTTCCTTTATTGACGTTAATAACAGAATATTGTGTATTTTGAAGGCAGGTGGTAAATTGATCTCTAATGTAATAACTATTTGTTCTGTGAACGCCGGATCCATTGTTGATCGGGTTAAAGTGATAAATATAGAATACCATAACGCAGATATAATTGTCATTAATTGTTATTTATATGTGATAATTACCCGTTATTTTGTTTAATATCAATTGACGCTTTTTGTGTAGTTTTTTAATGTTTTACACTGGATGAAATAGTTGAAAAATTCGACCCCGCGGGAGCCTCCTTACTTCTTTCTAAACCGACGGTTCAACGGATCAGTAACTCAAGTGAACCGTTTAACATGTTTAAAATGGTTGTCTGTAAAGTCGGTTTACGGACGATAGTTTTACGTGATAACGTATTCCGTAATACATAACCTAAACCTCCCAAAATTTGGTTTCAATCCGCTTATCCTTGGTGTCGGAATGATAAGAAATGTCAAAAGTGACGTTTGCAACTTACAAAGTATTATGTTCTAATAATAATTGGTTATTCCAATACTTAACTTAGAAGGCGTTGCATTTCACAATATACTAATGTCAAAAAATTGAATTAAACATTAGAAATGCAGCTGTTTTCATGTTAAGACAAGACATACGTTTGCTTCTAATTTCCATGTACGGCAAACAAAGACAACCGACCGCGTCGCGCCATGCATTACACAACATTGCATTTATACAGCTATTTTTCTATATAAATTTGTATAAAATATTTTTCTATATAAATTTGTATAAAAAAACTGTTTAGGCAAATTCTGTTATACGAAATCTATGTAAAATGTTCTCCTCTTTCGTTTAAGACTGGTTTCAAACCGATCTGATTTAAATTGAGCGAGAAATTAGCAAAATGCACGCACAGGGTCAGGCGGAACGTTACGCGTTATGCGTTACGCGTTACACTTTTTCGTACATGCAGCCGGTGTTTTATCAATTTATAATATTGGTGATTCATCAATTTATAAGACGTTATCACGTCAAAATATTTTCATCGCTGTGGCCCGGAGTAAGTCAAAATTGGATTACAAAACTAAGAAGTGAAGTTTATGAAAAGCCTTTAAAATTACCGTGTTTCTCTACCGCCTGTATATAATTTGTGAACGTAGAAACGTAGCGTTTTCGTTGTGTTATATAATTACGTGGAACGATGTAAAACTGAACAAGAAATCTAACAAAAACAGTAATTAGACGGTGTTTACATTCGAGTAAAAAACAATCGACTGTTGTTATACACAATGCGCTTTAGGGGTATATACAGTCGAACCTGGATAAGCAAGAGTTCAAGGGACCGCGATCTCTTTTTCGCTTATGGAGGTTTTTTACTAACCCGAGTTTCTAGCTTATAGAGGTACAAGGAGTCACCATTCTCACTTATCTGTAAAAACTATACAAAAACAGTGTTACTTAGCTCAGCTATTTATGACTCATTCTTAAATTTCGTAGGACTATTAATACGTTCGACTATCGCTTATAGAGGTTCAGGCAAGTAGTAGTCTCAGTTATAGAGGTCCATGAGTGAAAAATATATTTATCTTATAGAGGTTTCTGGTTCTCACTTATAGAGGTTTTAGAGCACGGGCGGGCAAATCTTTTCTTCGCCGGGCCACATACCTGATGAAAATTTGACCGCGGGCCAAAAATTGGAGAGCAAAAAAAAAAGCTCCTTAGGTCCTTTTTCGTTCTGGCACTTGCTATTTCTTTACTATTTTTCTAAAATTTATAAAATGCTTCGCGGGCCGGACAAAATTGTGCTGCGGGTCGATATTTGCCCAGGCCTGTTTTAGAGGCTTACAAGACGGTACCTGGCAATTACTATCACTTCGAGAGTTTTCTCGCTTACCCAGTTCTCACTCACTCAGGTTTCACTGTATACCTTTTTGCCAATTTAGAGGGATTTATACTGCCGACTTTAATTTATTTTCAATGAAATGTTGTAAATTAATGTGAAAATAGAGTTATCCCGTTATACTTTCTGGTATACGAACGACAGTTAACGGTGGAGGCGCGGGTCGTCATGGTGGATGTGACGTTACACGTGGTGTGGACGGAGAACGGTAGTCATAATCGTAATGCGTTTAACGTCCGTTTCTCTTCGTTAACAACGACACACGTATTCATAATTTGATAATGAATTAACGTTGTTTTGTTTTCTGAAGTGTAATTCATAGAAACCAAAATAAATTTATGTCGTGACGACTGTTATGCTCGGTTTCTGGTACGACTTAAATCCAGGTTTAAGAATGTGATTTCCATTTAGTTAAATCTAAGTAGCTTAAAAGCCGAAAGTCGTACCAGAACACGTTGAGAATAATAATTATTTATTTTTTTTTTAATTGGGTGGCTTATTCAAAAGTTATAAATTTTTTAAACTCGAAATTTCGATGAAAATTCGAGTTTATTTTTTCAACAAAAACTTTTAAGAAAGTTTTCCCTACATTACATTTTAGCTATTGTTCTTTTAAATAAAAACATATTTTTAAGTTTCTGACTTGTCGGCTCATATATCCGCCCTTTTTATTTTTTTTAGTCGTTAATATTACAAATAATTGTTTATAAAACTCCTATATACAGCAGAACATCTTTAAGTCGAACCGCGATAAGTCAAAAACCTTAAAAACTCGAAAAAATGTTTTGTTCCCTTCCCTTTAAGCCCCAAAACCCCCATTACTCGAAATTTCAACCCTCTATGTCCAAAAAATAAATTTAACCTTTGTATCTCGAACATAGCAACTCAAAATTAGAATGAATCTTAACCTCGGACAAGTCGAATATTTCCGTACAAAATCCACCTAAGTCAAAAACTCTATAACTAGAATTTTTTTACGTTTCCGTTGAAGTTAGACTTTCAGAGGTTCTACTGTGTATGTATATAAAACAAAAATCATTTTATATAATTAATAGTTGCGTCGAAAGAAAAGTTTAAATTTTTATCTATTTTTTCGTGCGTCAAGGTGGCCCTAGCCCCATGACGTAGATGTCGCTGTAGACTTAACTGTATTTCACGTCTTAATGAAAACTAATCAAGAAAGATATTATCAAACACTCGTATTGTAGCTGCAATCAATCTGTTCTCATGAACAGTTCATCAGTTGTTTGAAATTAGTAGTGCATTGTGTACATACTTGTAGTGTGTACTGTATGAGTATACTGCATTGTACAGTACCGACGTTTAGTAACACGCTATGCACGTACAGGGTGCTTCAAAATTAAATCAACATATTCCAATCATATAGATAGAAAATAGAGATAATAGTAGGTTACGTTTGTAGTGCGTGATGAAAAATATATTTTCACTTTATACTCCGTATATGGGAAAGTAAAAATTCCAGTCAATTGGGCAACGGAACCATTCCAACTTCAAAATGTTGACATTTGATATAGTATAATAAAGAAAATCCTGATATCGCGTGAGGTAACGCGGGTAATGGCTAGTATTCAATATGATATTTGCTCTTCGTTGCCCTGGTTATCTACATAATATGTCCCAAGTCATGTAAATATTAATCAAAGCACGCTTAACAGTTTGACAGATCTACAAAACAAAAGAACAGCTGATTTTTTTTATTTTCGAAATATTTCCGAAACTATAAATTTAGAAAAAGAAAATTTTAACTAAACTTTCTTGAAAAAATATAAATAGAATAATAAGTCGTTATGAGAAGTATATACCATTATTATTTTTTAAATAAATAAATATTTGCATATCAAACATCCTCCCAAAATTTGTTTTCAATGCGTTCATCCGTTTGACCTGTATCGTGCTTGCAGACAAACAGACGTACAGAATTGTTCCAAAAATATGTTTTTTGGAGTCGGGGGACCTCAAAACGGAAAGATATTGTAAAATTTTGAAAAGTGATTTTTTTACCTAAACTTGTACCATTCCCCACTTGTGGGTTGGATTGGTAAAAATGTTCAAATTATTGTTCACCGATACCCTTAGCTGTCGAGCGTCATTAATCTTCAATCTATCGAATTATTGTTTCAGTACGGGAATGTCAAAAGTTGTCAGTTGGTATTTTAATGCATGATTGCAACAGAAGTTTACATGAAACAAAATCAGACACATTGTATTTTGTAACACTCTGTTGTTATTTGTCAGTTTCGTATATGTCGAAGAGCTTTCAATGCGATGCAAAGCACATTACACATTGTAAACTTTAAAGCTTTTCTATGTAAGCAACATGTGAAGCATTAAATTAGTTATTGGATGCCGTCATCTGTTCCGCATTACTTACACCACAAAACCTATCAGACACTAATTTATCGAGAGCTAATTTAATTTCAAACGCAATCAAGATATATGTAATCACAGCCAGGCGTGGGTAAACTACGCTTTATAAATAATACCAATACTGCTATCAATACAAACTAATAAAATCATAGCTTTTTTGGGGTGTCGGTGTATTGTAAAGAACTCATTGAAATTTACTCTGAAAAATGTAGATTGTTCATGTGCATTAAAAAGTAGGTAAATGATACGTAATGACATCTGGTCATGTACCACATAGCTTATGAGGTACACCACTAGGTGACATAAATCATCAAATTTAAAATATGCTATTTATTATAAACTAGCGGTCCTGCCCGGTTTCATCCGGGTGCAAAACGACGAATGGGGAGGAGGGACATGAGTACACCCGTTCATCTTAGTTTACCGAGATGAATGTTGTGTCCAAATTTCATGATGATCGGAGTTACCGTTTAAAAGTTTTTGTCGGACGGACAAATTTTGAGTTATATTTTGCAAAATTTTTCATTGATGCTCCGCTTCTATTGGTCGCAGCGTGATAGTATATAGCCTATAACCTTCCTTGACAAATGGACTATCCAAGAAAAAAAATCAATTTGAACCATAGTTCCTGAGGTTAGCGCGTTCAACCAAACAAACAAACTATTCAATTTTATATATTAGTATAGATTATAGCGGACAGGGTTTTTTTTAATACTTAATTTATGTTTTAATGTCTTATACAAAGTTTTTTAAGCCCCTAAAAACCATCAACTTTTTCCCTCTAAAAAATTTTATGTTATGTTTTCCCCTCTAAACTTAGGGGAATAACCCTTAAGTCGTCTATATTGCTGTAAGAACATATAAGTATTTTTAATAATTTGTATAGCGATTTATAAACACATTTCTTTACTTTATTTTACTACGTCTGAGATCTAGTAGTTATCACATCCTTACGTCAGATAAATGGCATTTAAACTATAATTAACCTAAGTGGTTGAATGTGAATGTACCATTCGAAGGGTAGGTTAGGGGCATTACGAGATGGGGGCGGGATACTATAATCACCACCAATCATCATTATAATTCCCGAATGTGTGCTGGAATCCGACGGTTTGTGTGACCCTTTATATAATCCGTAAAGGCCATGACTCGCTTCACTATCATTTACCTTACGACCCACATTACAACTATTGCTTACGCTGTGTCCACGAATTGTGGAAGTTTCTTTGTTCTCTAAATTAATACACTCGCGAACGAGTACTTAATATTATTGTTCTCGCCTACGCCTGTCCAGGTATGCATATATATTTTGAAATCATACTGGTTTCCTCTCACTCGCGGTTTTTGTAAACTGTTCACGTTAAAAGTGTGTCACGACGTAATATATCAGTTTTGTTCCAACCTCTCCACGAATTAAGGAAGTTTCTTTATTCACTAAATCAATACAATCGTGAACGAGCACTTAATATTATTGTTGACGTTCACGAAAGTCACGCTTGTTCACGTATGCATCTATTTTCAACTCATATTGGTTTCTTCTCACTCACGGTTTTTGTAAACTGTTCATGTTTAAAATCTATCACGACGTTATCTCTGTTCCAGCTTCTCTGCGAACGGTTACAGAGCCGTCGCAGTCATGCGCAGTAGCTAAAGCGTGTTCCAAAACCGAGACGAAACAGTTGTGCTTTAGTTACTGCGCATGACTGCGACGGCTCTGTTACCGTTCGCAAAGAGACTGGAACAGAGCTAATATCATGTTATGATATAGCCGTTGATAAAAACTTTGAGCATTTCTCAGCATCTATCAGTAGTTCTTTGAAAGTTAAAATACAAAATGATCGAAAAATATAACATTTCGTATTTACGCAGTTCAGAAACATGTTCAGTTCTTTTTTGCATGTTTTTTTTTTTGTTGTTGGCAGTGATTTTCTATTATATGGTGTGTACATTGGAGCAGGTAAATAATACTTCACAATATTTCCATCAAGCAACAGTATTGAATCTATTGTCTGCTAATCCTTTAGCTTTCATGCTGAAATGAATGTAAGAGAGTGCCTGTATTTGTAGATGCATGTCTAGTAGCGTGAAAATAAACACTCGTTCGATATCTCAGTTTAACTAGTTTTAAGAAAACTTTGATTTTAGTTTCGCGTTATAACTAAGAAAATAAAGTTACCTTTTTTGATTTCGATTATTATTTTTAATCTAGCAACTTATACATCCAAACCATCACAGTCAATTTTTAAAAACAGGTAATTAATATCACGAACCTAATATGCATTTTTATAAAAAAAGTCTTAAAAAAATACACTGGTTCTTATATATTTTTGCAGTGCTGTTTCGAATAGAAAAAGGTACTTTTTTTGATTGAGGAATGTATTTTCAAAACGCGACAATACAAAAGGGATTTTTAATTATTTTTCAAATTTGTATCAAACGATTTTAGAACTTAATCTACTTTATTTTTACCCTCTGAATTAAACGCAAATGGGTTTTTGTTCGTCATTTGTTATGCTGTGTGTATAATGCTGTGCACAGGTTGCGTAAGATAGCATGGTTAGTAGAGTAAAGGTTGCCTCGTTCCATTTGACCAACCAGCTACGCCCATGAGTGACGTCGGCTGGCGGATCGTTCAAATGAAAAACAAAAACAGATAGAAGAACAAACGTTAATATTTATTTTTGTTTTTATTAAAATAAACAAAATTTAGATTTTAAAGTTAAATAATGCGTTAGAAATGGTACACATTGTTGATTAATTATATAAAAGAAATCATGTATTTTGATGCCTTCTGTTTCACACGTTTTTCTTTTTGATTTGCTTTCTTCTATTTCTATGTTGAGATATTTGATACGTATGAATAGTCCTTGTTGGCAAAATGATTTAAAAATATTCACAATTTATTGCAAATAATTCCTTTTACATTTGTTAAATACTACAATCATTTGACTGGTCCGCCGTATGACATCATCCCTCTACTACTATTCAACGGAACGAGGTAACCTCTACTCTACTAACCCTGGCTTCTCGCTGCAGAGTGTATTGTATTTTTTCGAAAACAAACACGTTTCATCTTTGTTGCACATCGCGTGTCTCATGTCCCATTCAATTTATTTCATAGTTCCAGCTACGTTACAGGACCTATATCTATATTCAACCTAAAATACAACCTATGATCTGAAATATTTATATTTTCATTTGAAATATTAAGTTAATCCTACTGGAATAAATTGGATTTTTTTCAAATCAGTGAACTGTTTGCAGCATTAAAATGAATATCAGTAATATATTTTATTTTTGTACCTGTATCTATATAAAAAGTTTACAAGGAAGTTAATGTTCGAATTTCTATGGTGGATAATAATGGAGTCGAAATAAAAATCGAAACAAAAGTATCATTAATTACGGTTTCTTATTTTATACAATTGCATCTAGGAACCACTGTTCGTTTGCCCAAATCAAAATAATGCCTTTTTAATGTACAAAGTAGGTACTGACCTCTCCACAAGTTACTGTAATCAGTAGCTCTGTTACAACCTCTCTGCGAACGGTTACATACGCAGTAGCTAAAACGTGTTCCAAACCGATGCAAAACAGTTTCGTTTTAGCTACTGTGCATTTCGTTTTACATACTGCGCATGACTGTGACGGTTCTGTTACCGTTGTCCGAGAGGTTGAAACAGAGCTAGTATGTGCATTTAATTGCCAAGTTAAGAAAAAATAAAAGTCTGAAATACTTTTAGACATGGGTTTAATATTTTTCTTTTAGATTTTTTCTATTTGCCCTATAGAAGTTTAAGCATAACTTCTTGATACACCCTGTTTAATAGCTAAAGGCATTTTATTTAATCCCATTTATAAAATTTTTAAAAGTTATCTTTTCCAAATACCTTTTGTTCCTTTTTAATAATCCAATAATCCACAGTTCGAACTGTTTTTACAACTTATATAAACCCTAAATATATAAAATCAATAAAAAAATCTCGTGAAGCGTATCATTTTCGTTTTAAATAAAACAGATAAGACTATAATTTTGTCTTCAATAATTCATTTACATTTTACAAGAAAACTAATTTTAGATTTTAAGTAATAACAAAAGTATCTAGAATAATGTCAAAATTGGGAAAATACGAATAATAACAAATTTAAATTCACAATATTTAATGTCATCTAATGCAAACATGCAGAATAAAATTCTGACAACAGTTTTTTTTTATATGTATATTGCTTCGGTGCCAATGAGTTTTTTTTTTTAAATCAAAATATGATTATATGTTAATCCATTGGGTATATTGTGATCAAGATATAGGTGTGGCGATCAAATGTAAAATTCTACGTTTTTGCACCCACCCTCCAAACAATTTGTTTTACCTTTTGCACAAGGACAGGTCAACATCCATTTAAATTGGTCGCTTATTAAAATACAGCTAACTAAATGAAAACTTTATGAGTAATAGATATATATTATTTTTCTATTAAATCTAGATGTAAAAATATCATTTATTTTAAACTAAATATAGATCTCCATTTTGTAAAAAAACAAATCCATTTACAGCTGAAAAACGTGTCGAACATCTAGCACTTGTTCTTAATAATTGACAGACAGACGTCTTTAATATTTTCATATTTAAATTATTTTTACTGTTTCACTTCCTAATTTAGCAACAAAATAATTCACAGAATATTTAATCGGCCGATTTAACAGTTGCATGGTCGTTGCTTGGTAGTCACTCATGCAACTAAATAATCGGCCGACAAAAAAAAATTGCCTATCAACGCTTGGTCTTATAGTTTACACAGACCTAGTGTGTGTTCTACGGTATCCCCGTGGATATGCAATATTCGTTGGTTGTCTGCCGTGCGATGTTTTATGTTATGGTTGTTACATGCTATGCGGCGAAAAACAAAAACTAATAAAAAGGGGTTGTTTGTGTTCTATTGTTTATGATTTGGCATCTGTGGTATTGCTATGTGCCGTTATGTACGTAGGTAGCTAGGTGGTATGTATATTATTGTATATACATGGTCGATGTGTGCCTATGTGTTAGTTCATACTGCATACGGTTTGCATGATTCGTTTGCTGTTTGTTGTTTCTGGTCGTTCAAAAAATTGCATCGGTACCAACTTGCAAATACTTACGTCTAGCCTTAAGTGGGATTTCTAGTGTAGAAGAACTGAAAGGATGATACACAACACACCGTGTTTTTCGTGGGGGTCGATTCGGCGTCTTCATGTAAAGCTTAAGAAAGTAAGAAAAACGGCTTTTCGTACTGTACATTTTTAATAAAAATGGCGCCAAAATTTCATTTTACTTTGCCCAGAAAAAATAAGTATGAAAAATAGGCTTCCACACTAGAAATCGCCCTTAAAAGGCCTCTGGATATTTTTTTTAACTTTTCGCTCTTGGAGATTCTCAAAAAAATGGGAAGTTATTGATTTTCGAAAAATCGAGTTTCCATCAGATCTCGAGATTTTGGGGTCCTAGGTAGCTATTCTAATTATTTTTGGGTCAAAAATGTCAAACCAAATCATATAACAATGGGTTCAGAAACCCAGAACACTGGTTGTTGGTGGCCGTGAAAGAGAGTTTAATTGCGTCGATTAGGACATAGTAAAGTTCGGTACCTTGTCAATATTGTATACAAAATGATGTAATGTAACAGGTAAACATTTTTGCATATCATCAATTCATCATATTGTTTTTAGTAACACGCGCGTAACGTTTAACAGTTTTGAAAAATATTAACACTTTGGTAAATATTCCATGTATATGAAATTACATATAAATTATGAATGAATTTCCAGTCTTTTTTTTAATTCACGGGAATCATATAATTTATATGCATTTTGTTACATATTTGTGAATGTTTGTAACATTTAGAAGTGAAATGTCAATAATTTAATTTTTTGTACAGTGCAGTATTTAAATTCATTATACCCAAAATATCAGATGATTGCATTGCCAACAAAACTACATACCTACGGCTCGCATGTTTTGGGGTGAACTTGAGTTTAAAGATTTTTAATAAATAAAATTATCGACCAATTTTTCAGACAATATATTACAAAAATATTGAATTATAATTCAATATATATAATTTAATCCGGATTTGGATCTTCTTCAGGATTGAGTTAAAAAAATTGATATAATTCTATTGAATTATTCAATAAATCGAATTATAATTAAATATTTTTGTAATATATTGTCTGAAAAATTGGTCGATAGTTTTATTTATTGAGG
The DNA here is from genome assembly GCA_963575645.1 of Xanthostigma xanthostigma. NCBI lineage: Eukaryota > Metazoa > Arthropoda > Insecta > Raphidioptera > Raphidiidae > Xanthostigma > Xanthostigma xanthostigma. Next base: position 2,658,694 of record OY754470.1, on the reverse strand, counting down.
AGCAATCAGACTTTAATCAAAGCTTTTTATATACGCATTTAACAACACACAAGTCAAGGTAATATAAGCATTCTAATAAAAAAAGGGTTAAATGTTAACATTTTTTAAAGAGTTCTTAAGGTTGAGAAACACCAGTCGATAAATTCTCTACCCTTCTTACCCCTTGCGCCTCGACCCACTTATTACGTAAGAACAAATTAGTGTTGTATTCAGTGACCATATCGCAGACGTTATATCTTCGATAGACGTTATTCTATTCTCGGTCATAAAAATGAGAAGCCCGTCGTAAATATCGGCCGACCGATTTTATATTATGAACAAAGGAAACGCGCCGGGCATTAAACGAGCTGGATACTTAATATTGTCCATAAGGAAACTTCGCTTTCGATGTATAAAGAAATCCCTAAAGACGTGTTCACATTAGGGACGCACTTACGACGCTGCAAGTACGCAACGGTATGCCAGGAAAATATATTTTATTTATTTCCTGTATAACTGACCTTTACCCGCGTCTTCATTTGCGTTAGTGTCCAATCAGGATTTTGTTTCATTTCGTCTTAACACTTTCCAATGCCAATAGTTCTTCATCACTGGTAAAAATCATTTCGCGATTAAAAAATAAAACACGTTTTTACCGTCCTACTAACTGGTCTTTAATTTTCCGCGCCGCGTCACGACGCTGTGCGAGAATCGAGTTATAAAAATGTCTCATCGCACGGTCCTGTGTCGATCCAGAATTCTTTAGTGTGAACTTCCTTTACCTTAAAGTCTGCTGTCCTCTCTATGAGAATGTAACGTTGTTTTATGTAAGATTTCGTTCACATAAAAGACCTTATTCTTGTTATATAAGTATGTTGAGCTATATGACCCTAAAAACTCGTTTATTATCCGCCTTGTGTATAGACGCTATTTATGGATATAATTCGTTTAATCAAAACGATATACAAAGCACGAAAATGAAGTGCCGTTGTAAAATCAAATTAAAATGTTCAGTCTTTGTCTTGCATGAACGAATTGTTATAGGTCTGGAAATAAGGTAGCATCGCGGGGGACGAGCGGTAACTAAAAAAAAAGCTATTCCGTTTTCCGTGAGAACTTTGACATAGGATTTTCCTGTAATTTATTTTTTTCTATATTTTAGGCTCAATAGTTTCGGAGATAGGGGAGAAGCCTGATATTAGTATATTTTATTTAATATCTTTTAAAAAAAAACATTTGTGTTTCTCATAACGAGCTCTATCATTTGATACATGATGCACTTAAAATATATTTTTTTATTTGCTCACCATAATCAATCTCCAAAATCGGAATTAGTTTATTTACGCTATTTCAATTATTGAATTATTATTATTATTATTATTATTAATTCATTACATCATAGATACATAAAGCACTATTGTAGGTTTCATTTTAACTTAAATCTTGTCACATATTGAAACTCATATAATTTAGCATGGTTTAAAATTAATTAAGATGTCTTCCATTTCTTCGATAACAATTACAGTAGAAAATAAACTACTTAGATTTAATAACGCTGCTAATGAAGTAATTACAAATAAAAGCTAGTAACATTGAAGTGATCTTAATTGAAGTAAGTAGATATTCAGCTCCTTTGTAGGAAACATTGTTCTATAGAATATTTGTATACAGTCGCTTGTAAAATAGATGCATTGCGATGAACATATTCTTGACAGCGTATTTACCCGCCTGATGTCCAGAGCTGTTTGATGTTTATATAATAGTATACATCGACTCCTTTACTTGAATTTCATTACGTATCGTATTGTTTATAACATACCTCTAAAACTAAATCCAACTGAACTATATTCGCTTTGAAATTAATAGGTAATTCATTATGTAAAAATATTCTGAACTGAAAATAATAATCAAATCTTTTATTAACGTTTGATAAGAACTCTTCAATAAATAAAATTATCGACCATTTTTTCAGACAAATATATTATGTATTAATTTTTATATTTTCTGTTAATATATTTGTCTGAAAAATTGGTCGATAATTTTATTTATTGATGAAAATAATATTTTATTTAGTTTCATAATTATAAGAGTGCGAGTCGTGTACTCTATTACAGTCACACCTTTATAACTTTATCATTTTTATTTATAAACACGTGTTTTTAAAAACAAACGGTTACTTATTTTTTTTTAAATTTCCTGTTAGCTTAAAAACAATAAAAAAAGCCGACTAGAGATACGTTCTCCCACCATCAATACCCGGCCCTCCACCACATTATATTTTTAACTTGATATTTATATTATTTTTTATTAATAATATTATTATCGCAAAAATATTGTAAATCATGTCTTTATTAATAAAAAAAATTGTCAACCATAAGTGAAATTGTCATTGCAAATTTTTTTTTGTATGAGACATTAAAATTTGGCTTGAACAAACCATTATGACTATAATTGAGAAATTATTGTTGCTAATTTAATGTAAGTAGGGAAGGTGATTGTAAAACGAAAACTAAATGTTTGTATCTTTTTGAAGCTATACTTTTGATGCGTTATGGAAAAAGTGTGTATTTTTATAGATAATAATATTATGTTCGATATTCGTTCCAATTTGTGTCGGGGTAGTTCATCGTCAGATCTTTGAAATACTCAATCAACTTGACTCCAGTGTATGGCCGTTGTTAACGACCGGAAATAGATCCGCAATCATTATTTACGAGAAGCGTCGTGTTTTAATTATTTCTGTTCCGTGCAAACGTACTGTTGCCAGTGTAAACATTAACGTTTTTTTTTTCTCTTATAATTAATCACAAACAAGAACTAAAAAATACTATTTGACGTAAATATCTGCAGACTTTGTTTTTTTTTTTTTTAATCAATCAATTTAAAATACCCTCGAGGTTTAATTTTTCTCAGTTAGTTAGATAAAAAAGCTTTGAAAACTGCTTTATTATGAAAAGAAATTAATCACAGAACTTTAGATACGAAGACATTTAGTTTTTATATTTTTAATTTTAAAGAGTGGGAAGGAAGGATTTCGATTGGATATGGATAAAAGGTGATGAAATTAGAAAAACCAGTGCAGCATCGGTACTAGTATATATAAATTTATTTAAGTATTTGAATAACTCGACAATCTCGACATAATTTTTGAGAAGATTTAAAATTGAATTCAGCACAGTACGAAACTGATTTAAAATGGACTCAATATCTCTGTCTCTCTCTCTTTGATGCACAAACCGAAAAGCGTTCCAACCAATGTCAACGTTTACACCGTCATAAAACTGTGCAAAATCGACGCATGCGCACAAAACCGATACAGTTCAGTTGCCGTTTCAAAATTGTCCATTTATAGCAGGTTAGAAGAGAACTATGTTAGCTTTGTTGCAACATCTCTGAGAAAGGTAACAGAACCTCCACAGTCATGCGCAGTAGCAGGTGTTTCAAAACCGATACAAAGAGCTACGTTTTAGCTACTGCGCGTGACGGTCACGGTTCTGTTACCGTTCGCAGAGAGGTTGGAACAAAGCTATTGTGTACGTTAGCGTTGTTGCGGTTACCAAGTACAACACACGTATGTAAATACATACAACGTGTGTACCTACAGCGTAATGTAGAATGAAGAACATTCATCTTTATAAATCACGGTCTTAATTAACTGCCTTGTACGTTTTACGCGCATTTTTATCAAACGGCAATACGTCAGCGTTCATTATTATCCTTTGTCGTTAACTATCCGACGCGGTTGTGCTCAGATCACAATAACGTTACGTATGGATCAGTTGTGGTCGGATCACAATGTAGTCTAGTCAAAATAAACTTTTTAATTTACTATAATTTGCATAGAGCTAAAAATTGGTACAGGTCTTAAGTACACTATTACAAATAAAATATCAAAAGTCCCCACCAAAATGTATTCAAGGTCAAAGGTCAAAAATATCGGTTATTTGCACTTTCCTCATAAACGTTAAATGTTATATCTAAAAATAGGTCAGACAAAAATTGTTTTTTATATTTTTTTCCTACGAATCATCGTTTGTGAGATATGGGACCATGTACATACTAAACGTATTTATAAAAAATGACGTTAAATATTAATATGCATATTAGTATTTTCGATGTATGAAATCACCATTTCAAAAGAATGGTGATTCGTAGGAAAAAAGCATAAGAACAATTCTTGTAGACAATTGCATGATCCGCAACTTTTGTCTGACCTATTTTAGAAGATATTAACCGTTTACGCGAAAAGTACAAAAATCCGATAGTTTTAATCTTTGTCAGTTTCCATTTAAAGCCATACGAGAAACACAGACAGCAAAGTAGGCGTAGTCTTCTTAAACAATCCAAATAGATTCCGAACATTCAAATTGTCACAAATACTTATTATGAACTGAAAATCAGCTGTTTTTATAAGAGGTACGTGTTCAAAATGTAGTACCTATGTATGCTATTTTGACTCGTTGGTTTTGACATAATATCACAACTGCATTTACGTTCTAGCTTCATAAATTGTTAATTTTGGTCATCCCCGTTGTAATGTAAATGTGTAGTTGCACGAACCTTAAGACGAACGTGTCGTCTAATTGATTTATATGCTCAATAAGTGTCGTCTGGTGCTCATCACACCCCATTCTCTACTAATGACTGTGATGAACAACTTGTTTTTATTATAATTATGTGAACCGCGCCACGTCGGTTGCTCCCGGTCTTTTTTATATGTCGGTGAGAGCACGCGCATGTCGCGTCGATCCGCTTTACGTGTCTTTGCAGGGCTGCAGTAGGCACGGTACGCCGCATCAAGACCTGTAAATCATAAATTTTGACGTAGATATACGGCCAGTATGGGGAGCCGTTCGGAAAAATCGGGTGTACCAAAATTAAGTCTGATCTCGAAGGCAACTGCTGCGCGAACGGTGGACACTTATATGTCCACGGTGGACACTTTTATGTAAAAACGTTTCGACTGCATCCCTGTAAATATTTATGATATGCTTTGGCACGCTCAACGAAACCTGAACAATTATATCTTGCAGACTGGATGAATCGATCTCAAAGTAGGAAATGTTCAACCTTTGCCTTTGTGTATTTTCTTTATAGTAAGAATATTGTAAAATTTGTACTTTATCCATTATGAAAATGAGAAATGTTTTAAGAATGTTAATTTTAGCTGTTTAATTTCACATTTATTAGCTCCTGTTATTTCAAAAGATTTTAAATGAATTTTTGCACAAATACCACATGTGTTTGAGCATTTCAATTTGACTAGCTGTAAAGGCTTCCTCGGTAAACTCATCTTAAATGTTACATAATGAATTTTTATTATTTTTTAAACTGATATAGGATTATTCTTCTAGCACGGATATTAGTAGTAATTACGTAATTATTTTCTTATAATAAAAAAACTGTTTTCCTATTATTTCTTATTTAAATAATATATCCAATAATTAAACATTTAAATCTTTGATTAACGTCTGATTAGAACTCTTCAATAAATAAAATTATCGACCAATTGTGCTAAGAATTATATTGGTCAAACTAAAAGAGCTCTTAAAACAAGAATAAAAGAGCATCAAAATAATCACAAATTAATGCCTGACAAACACAATGTAATAACTAAACACAAATTAGAACTTGACCACAAAATTAATTGGAATAATATTAAAATTTTAGATAATGAAACAAATTTTTTTAAAAGAAATATTTCGGAAATGTTACATATAAAATCAAATAAAAATTCTCTCAATGCTCAATTAGATACAGAAAATTTAAGTAATATATATAATATTATATTGAAATAATTTTTGTTTTTAATAATTTTTCTTTCTTTTTTTAGGTACTCACAAATTATTATTTCCATGACTACTTGATAAAAAATTGTTTGTTATTATTTTTTCATTATTTTGATAATCATAATTAATTTTGAAAAAATCTATAAAAAGCGAATTATATTTAATTATTAATTATTTTTATATTTTTTAGATCAATTCTGAAGAAGGTCCAAATCCGGATTGAAACGTTAATGTATTAATTTTATATTGTTTGTTAATATATTGTCTGAAAAATTGGTCGATAATTTTATTTATTGAAGAATTAAACATTTATTTTTTTTTATATTTAACAAAATAATTTTCTACATATTAGACATGATTTGATAGTATATACAGAGACAGATATAGTTCCAATGTGGCTGACAAGTAATTTGACAGTTGTTTCGACAATGTTTAAGTAATATATCCCCAAAACTACACATGAACGTTTTTTTGTTATAATTTTTACGTAATCTAAAATAGTCAAACTTTCGATTAGTTAGTTTTTCAATGTTTCGTCTAGAACCAATTTGGTTTAATTTAATTTTTGTGTGCGTTTCCGGTGAGTCTACCATTCATCATTATATTAAATTAATTACTTGAAAATAAGTGGTGAATTTTTCTTTAAAAAAGGTATATATCGATAAATAGCAAATTGAAAGTTCAGATTTTCGTACGGCAATTTCTCTACTCATCGAATAACAATAAATGAAGATATTCACCAAAATTTATTTCAACGCATGTGTGATTACTAAAGTTAACATCATCTGTACTTATCGCTAGCGAAATTGTATGTGTTACGTTTTGACGATAAAACATTTAAACAGGAGGGAGTATTTTTTATTAATGTACATTTTTTTGTTGTTGTAGACTCTTAACTTAAAAGACGCGATATTTCAAATAAGTAGATACATGTCATCTGTTTCGTCTTTTTTTTTGTTTCAACTCGTAATTAAATTGCTAGTCTTCGTTACTTATTTTCATATTGTGTAGCTTTTGCTTTGTATTCTTTTTTCTCATTCAAGGGCTGTATCTTAAAATTACATTACAAGAGTGCCTCTTCTCAATTTCTTGACAGATAATTTAATATTTTACATTTACTACAAAACAGTCGGTAAAAAAATACAAACAGTCTCAATTTATATAAATGAACCGATCCGAGACTACTTACTGAATGGCCATATTCACCTAACATAAGTAGTTTTTTATTCGATTCATTTGTTCTTCGGGTAATTATTCCTCAGAATAAATAGCGATAATTCAATTCACCAACCATAATTATGTTTACTGCTTGTATAAATCTATTCTGTCTTACTTCGAGGATATAAATACTTATCCGTCTGATAAAATAATAATGGCCGCCACATATAGATCATGATAGGTACTACTTAACCTATAAACGTGGAGTATTATATCTACAGTTTGCTTTTGTGAATTTATTTATTAACCTTTTGTAACGTGTATAGTTGAAAAACATTGACATTATTTTGTGAAACTTGTTTATGATGTTCACATTAACGCCATCGGTCGGATTTTTGAGTGAACGTCAAAAAGAGCTAGGAGTATAGTGCTATGTATATTTATTTTTTAACTAACTTTTCTACCTGATAATTTGCTTGGTGAAATTCTAATGAATAAATGTGTTCTGATATTAGTAGCTTCTATCTTTAATAGTGCTCGGTGAATATGGGCACAAGAGATAAGTTACGATAAGTAAAAAATAGGGGATTTTATTATTTAAAAATAACGATTTTATAGTTTTTATAACAATGAAAATAGAAATAGAATGATATTATAGATTATAGTCGCTCGACAATTAAAGCTATTAACGACAATAGAACATTATAAATTTATCTATCTATATATGCATGAAAAAATCGATAAAAGGTTTCACCGAATTAAAAACATTTTTGAACTGTATTATGTAACACAACTCCATTTCTTGTATTTGCATAGGTTTCATTTATCTCCATCTTTTCGTATTCTTATAAAGTGCTGACGAAAACTTTTATATGAAATATATTCTTGGTTTCGAATTCTTCACTGAAGCTACCACAGTGGGATAATATAATTTAGAAAGAATTATATAAAACAAATTGGTAAAGTTTTATATTCGCCTTTTTTCTCTGTCGAGAAAAATTAAGCTTTAGTTAAAAAATGAAAAATACTTTACCTGACGTAAGAGGGAGTAGGTAATAAAAAAAGTTTTATCTAATTTTGTATATTTTATAAATATTATTTTTAAATTACATGAATATTTTATATGAGAAATGTTTTTTTTTTTGTAGTCTAAAGCCTGATACAAAAATAGATATAATTGATGTTATAATATTGGAAGTGGCCAAAGCGCTGCTACGTGCGTACAAAAAACGTAGCCACGCCTTGATCTCTTTAAGCTATTTTTGTTAGTATTTTTTAATAAAAAACCGTTGAATTTAAAAATAGGATTCATTATTAATAAAACAATTTTGGAAAAGGTAAATGCGTAGCTACGTCCGTACAAAAGAGGTAGCCACGCCTTGATCTCTTTAATATATGATATTTGTTAGTATTTTTTATTAAAAAACTGTTGAATTTAAAAATGGAATTTATAACTAATATACAATTTTGGAAGAGGCCAAGAAGACGTAGTCACGCTTTAGTCTCTTTAAGCTGTCTTTTGTTAGTAGGTATTTATTATTAAAAAAGGACTGATCCAATTTTGATGAAACTTAATACCTACGCTAATAATTAGTAGGTACTCAATTAAATTTAAAAATATTATTGAAATTAAATATAATTTCTAGTTATACCGCGGTGAATTTACTAACAAAGAGTTTTGCCCTGCGACTAGGTTTTTCCATTACCTACTATTATTTATCTCTCTCATTATTTTTAATTATCCTACTCGTTACTAATTGTGGGAAATACAGGTTTGTTTCCTGTGGTCAGAAAACATCATTATTCGTATTTAATATATGGTTTTATGTTTTTTGAATAAAATTTCCCTGTTAGCTGTTGAAAATTTTTATTAATCTTGGCCTCCCTTGAACTAATTTTTTTGTACATATATATAATCTCTTTGATAATTTCAAATAAAAAAAATACAGCACGCATTTTTTCATGTACAAAAAGCAACGGCAATCTACAACTCACACAAACACGAACGAAAAGTTTTAATAACAATACTTTTGTAAAGGTTGGTATTTTTGTAATAAATTATTTTTTAACAAACATTTTGCCTTTAAAATATTACAACGCCCGTTTGAATGCGCAAGATAAACAAAAGCAAAACAATTGTTTTTTTTTACATCAAAATAAAGCTGCTTATTGAGAAAAAAATGTTTATATAACATTATACTATATGGATTTTGGATGTTGAACATATAGCAGTTTTCATAAAAAAACGACAATTTAGTGACTTTTTAGCCGCAACATTATTTTATTATTATTTAGATATCTACTTCTAATAATCCTCCCGCACATCAGTCAGATTTGATCTCAAAATGTACATTCAAATTAATTATTCAAAATTAAAATTGGCGCCCAATTAGCTGGATTTTTACACGCTTTATATTAACTTCACTTGTAAGTTTGTATGTATGTATGTTTGTAACCTTCGTTTGGACTACAGCAAGTGGTTTATTACTGTAGTATAATATGCCAGCACTGTAACTTCAGTGGTTAACCGTGCGGTCTAAGGCACGGGTCTTCGCTGACGTCAACTCTTTTAATCGGCAAATTTTTGACAATAAATCGAACTAAAAAGTGGAAAATAAATATAGTTTAAAAAAAACTAAAAACACGCTTTATATCGAACTAAAAAATAAAAAATATATTTTTTTAAAATAAGCTTAAAACAATAATGAATAAAAAATACAAGTATTATTGTGAAAAAAGCGTGGGGCGCTTTGTTCCACATTTTCGTACATCGAGCGCCCCACGCTTTTTTCACAATAATACTAGTATTTTTTATTCATTATTGTTTTTAGCTTATTTAAAAAAAAATATTTTTTACTTTTTAGTTTGATATAAAGCGTGTTTTTTAGTTTTTTTTTAGACTATATATTTATTTTAATAGCTTCCAACATTGCTGATTGCTCTTAATAATTCATTAGTCTTTTTATAATACTGATTGTGTTAGTGCTCGAATGTATTTTCAGCGTCAAAGGGAGTGTGCGTTTGTTTGCAAAGGTCGTTTTTGTTTTATAAACAAAAGATGTTCGGCTTGACTTGTCTACTGAATAGCTCAATACGTGCGCTACGCAACTAGGCATTAGATCGGCCATTTTGAGGTACAAAATACGAATTGCGTTCCTATGATTCGAATGAAATAGTGGATGTGTGACATGAATACCAATTGTGGAGGACTGCCAATTCTCCTTTTCTCTTATTTATAGCCCAGAACTTAACTGCATGCCACATCTCTTGATATTTTAAATTGACATTATGGTTTTCTAGTTCAAGGATTTTGTTTAAACATATACAGCTACGGAAACCACAATTTTTTTCGGTGGATTCAACTTTAGAAGCGTGGAAGATTTATGGACGTAGTGTACAAATTTTTTTAAGTGCGTTTTTCAGAACCTGGGGAAACATAAAAATCCTTGGCACGTGAATTCTAAAAATGTATCGGTTTAATTGAAATGAGAAGTTTATTTTTAAAAATTAATATAAATTATTTCCATTTGAGAACTAATAAACTTACGACCTTGATCTAATTTAAACAATAACAATTTTTATGAATTCGATTGTGAAAGCATGTAAACCTTATTTTCTAATACATGAAGCGTATGATTTGAGGTCAATTCTCACATGATGATGCGACGCTTCGAAAAATTTACGTGTTTCAAGTGCAGCAATCTCCACTGCGCGTCAGCAGTGTGACGCGACAAAATTCAACGTTACGAGGAGAAGAACATCGGCCTTTATATGTTTACAAAATTGTAATACTGCGTGCATGGTTGCTGAATGCTGTGTTTTTTTTTTTTATGTTGAAAAATATAACATAGTATCAAATATAACTTTACGCAAAAAAAACGCAATATTGTTATATTTCGCTATTGAAACTACAAAGTTAACAGCAATAAACGATGGTCATAAATTTGGTTGTATTTTCTTACTCAATTGATTTAAAGTTTTTATATATAAACCATAACGTCCAACTGTTATTATATAAAACTCATAACCAGAGCTAAAGGCAAACAACGACAATATAGCAATTTATTACTCGAATATTAAACGTGACGCAAATAAAAATAATAGCAGTTTCCCACTCATAAAAAAATCTACTATCCCTGTGTCACACTTTAAGGATGTATATAACATTTTTGAATTCGAAGATTTTTGCCTAAATTTAAAATATGTTATAGAATTAGACCTCCTGCATCGATTAAAACCAAAAAATAGATACCTTACCGACGTTTTTTATGAAAAAATTCATTTTAAAATCACCATTTACTCAATGTTATTTCTACCGGAAGTGTTAAAAATTTTGAGAAGATTAAAACATTTATCATTTTATTTCAATGATTTATGATTCAAAAACTTATTATCAGTTTCTTTGTACAATTTGCGATTTTTCAAGCCCAAAAAAACGTGGGGTTACCGGCAATTTCACGGAAATATTTTATTTTGAAAGTGATGAAATCAATTCTCCGAATCTTAATCTTAATTAATGACGGATGTAATGAGACAATGAGGCAACGTCGCGTTCCTGCATGTCGATAATAAAAATCGCATTTATGAAATGTCATATCACGTGAACCAACTGTCAATTATTCTGGACCTGTCATTTTTGAGATTTATGTGCATTTAGAACACAAAATGCGTTTATATGTCGGATAAACGCTGTAATGTAACAAAAGTATGTAAAAGATTTGAGATATTTATTTTTGTTTGGAAAACTAAAATGTTCGTACAGATTATCTTCAATTAATTTGAATAAACTTTGCTTTAACAAAAATCTGCCAAAAGTAAACTTTAATTACTGACTTTATGTATCAGTTTATTACTTTGCGTAATGATAATTGATTTCTTAATCACCACTTTGATTGCTTGATAATAATTCATAATAAAAAAACTTTCTTTGAATTTTGATTTGACATTTTTATTTATTATTATTTTTATAGTATCCATAGCTTCAAATTTTTGAGGTCAGAAATTCTATCTCCACGTTATGTTTCCGAGTGTCAGAAGACCACGTGGACAGCCATGTTGCCTGATTGTTTTTGACTAAAGTCACAGTAGTCAAATTAAATGTTAAATATTTGTTCATAATATTTAATTATAGGAAAATTTTTAGAAAATCTACCATAAAAAATGATTAAAATTAACACAAAGCCTTCGCAAATGAAAATTTTTATATATTTATGATTTTGAAAATTTAATTAGATGTACTACACAATTTGACCTTATACACATCCTTAAGACAAATATTATTATATGGGAAACAGCAAGAACAACCGAACGTCACACATGTGCGGCTTAGTTACGAACTCATTTCGTTTAAATTGAAGTTGGTTTGATTCTTGAATGTGTGTCCGTTAGCTATTTGCATCCAATTAGTTTCTCCTTGCTTTTCTCCAATTTTCATTTTTCGTCCATCAAGACCCAGCGTATCACCGAATGTATTTTTTTTTTTACAGTGCTCAGGCGTCCTAAATCATTTGTCTTTTGGGGCACGAAGGGTTCCGTCCCAGGGTCGTTTTGGGACCTAAAAAAATACCGGGAAAATTGTCAAAAGCCTCTACGAGACCGTGAAACGAAGAAAAAAAAGTGTGTGTGTATCAGCTCCGACGCACGACTGGAGTACCTTAAATACGCTGTGTAATATATTCCATCTCATTCTTTCGCACGTTAAATCCTACAGATATATATCTTTGTCTCTTTTGTATTCCATCTCATTTTTTCGCACGTTAAATCCTACAGATATATATGTTTGTCTCTTTTGAAGCGGACGAGCATAACGCCACACTTGAAGCAGTGAAGCGTAACGCCTCACCAATTGATTTTACTACTCAAAAAATGTCCGTACCGGGCCTTATATCTCAAAATCGTTTCTTAAGGAGTAAACTCCAAAAAAATCGATCCGGACTGGACTGGCCCACCGGGAAGTCCCGGTATTCCCTGAGACCAGACCTATACGCTGTTCCGTTCTTCTTCAAAAGAATCATTGTTTCGAATGTCGTGTGTTCGTTTGGACTTCGGATATTTCAGTGTCAGTCAAGCGGGATATAAATAATGCCATCCATAAAAAACTTTAATCTGTTTCGTAAATCATACAGAATAATAGCGTAGCGTCAAAAAACGAAACATTGAAAGCATTTTAAACGGCAATATAATAACAAGACGGGTGGTCAGCAGTTAGTCGCCGAATAACGACAAGCTTCGTTCGACCGCACTACCAGCCGTTACATCCTACTCTGACGTTAGAAAGATGGGCAGATGCTACGTGTTGTTGCCTTGGATATGAATAAAAAATAAATCTCTATATAAAACGGTTGTGCACTGCCGGATTATTGTTTTAAAATGTAAATTATCGATTTGAATCAAAGCTCTGATTTTCCGGAAAGAAGCAGTGCCCAAATTAACATTCAAAGTAGATGACACTAGTATGGCCAAGTGATTCTGCTCGCGTCATCCTCTAGCGATGTTTTTACTTAATTTATTTATAGGTTAAGGCAAGCGCCAAATGGCGTTGAAATTTGTTTGCAACGGCAAATCTCGGGGTTTTATTGCAATTAGAATCGATTCTTTTTAGGAATTTCACGAATAACTAATTGATATTTTCTTTGAAAATGCAATTAAAAATAGCTTGTAAGGGTGACCGGTAATTTCTCATATTCCTCTCGGGAGAAGAAATTATGACTAATTTGGAATGATTAGCCTCTATCACTTGGGTGTCGGAAATGAGTCATTTTTTATGATCACGACACTTCCGTGAAGATTTTTAACTTTATTTTTTTTTATTTATTGTAAGTTATAACACACAATATAAAATCTATCAGTAAATTTCGTGGTTTTTAGATTTAGGAAGGCTGGCCAATTAGTAAGCTATCAGATCATGGAAAAAGTCAGGCCAAAAAGTGAGAATATTTTTTTTTTATTTTTAACTCTCAAAATTCGGATTTTTGTAAAAAGAAAATCGAAGTAGATTTCCTCGAAAATGACGCATTTCCGAGATTCCGACCCCCAAATGATAGAGGTTAAATCATTCAGAATTAGTCATAGTTTCTTCTCCCGAGAGGAGTACGAGCAAATACCTGTCACCCTGTATAGATAAAATTCCCGTATGTTCTGTAATTTGTATTCTATTAAACACGGTCTATATTGAATAATCATTTGAGTTTCTAATGGAAACCATTTTTGTGATTATATATTTACGCGTGGCGCATGAAAATGGTAATTTGAATACGAAGTCATTGTTGTAACGTCAAATAATGTCATATTCAATGCTGAATTGTGACGGATTATCGAGAACGTTTAAGGTTGGATTTATTATGTAATACGCATGTTCTTAACGATTAACCGTGACGTCAAATAACGATGTAATTGACAAAATTGTTATGTACGGAATATATTGTGTGACATTCGAAGACATACGTATTTTCAAAATGTCATTGAAATCCGTTCAGCCGTTTATGCGTGAAAGCGACAAGCCAACAGACAATGTCTCATTTTTGTATTGCAATGTATTATTTTTCTATTCAAATAATTAACGAGTTTTGTACCAGAGTGTAATATATTTTTAAATTAAAAATTGTTTTTATAATTTCATTCGATTCACCCGCGTATAGTAGGTGTTCTAAATGCTATTATGTTATTCAAATCTTTGATTAACGTCTGATTAGAATTCTTCAATAAATTAAATTATCGACCAATTTTTCAGGCAAATATATTTACAAAAAATAATAATTAATACATTAACGTTTCGGTCCGGATTTGGATAGAACTGATCTAAAAAATATAAAAATTAATTAATAATTAATAAGTTTCTAAATAGTATTTGAAAAAAATTCGCTTTAGGTTTTGAATTATCAAAATTGAAAAAATAATAACCGAAACGATAATGTATTAATTATTATTTTTTGTTAATATATTTGTCCGAAAAATTGGTCGATAATTTTATTTAGTAAAGCTACTATGTTATTTTAAATTATTTTCAGAAAAATATTTTTATATTTTGTATTCATTATTCGAGTAAATACTTCCAATGTGGCTTAAGAATACGTTTTAGTATAAATGTTTTAAATATTTGAAATTGTTTATTTTAAAATTTCATTGAAATAATTGAGAATTTTGTCGCTTTTTGCGATGATAAAGTCACAAGTGTCCCAAAGAAATTTCGAGGATTTTAACGGCATATCCCGCGTTAAAATTCAAAAGGTATTTACTATTTTTGATTATTGACCATATATAACACGTGTGTCTCTTGTACTTGCGTTGTTAAATTATATAATTCCCTTTGGCACTTAAGAGATTAAATTTTGCTCCTACTATTTTACATGTCATCGAATAAATAAATATAATTAGTTGAGTCAGCATTCTAGAAATTAATTTTAAAAATGTATCTGTTTTAATTTTATATAAATTAATGATTTTACTGATAAATCTGTTAAAAACAGAAATATGAATGTGTATTGTAATTACTTTTTAAATTTAACTCGTATATTTATTATTACTATAATTATTATATCCAATGATTTGTATGTATACCGGATGTTCGTTTTAAAGTGGCTAAGCTGTTTAACACGTAGGGGGAGCATTCTCGAAAAAAGTGTTTCGAATGAAAATTGCAGGGAATCAAGAAGTAAAGCCGATTAAGCAATTTTTTTGGTGGAGGTGCCACGTGTTTTCAAGGTCGATTTCGTATTCTCAAATGGAAACCTCTGTTTTTCTTCGCAGATTCGTATTATGTATCTGATTAATAAAATATAGTTTAAAAAAAACTAAAAAACACGCTTTATATCGGACTAAAAAGTAAAAAATAATTGTTTTAAAATAAGCTTAAAAAGCGTGGGGCGCTTTGTTCCACATTTTCGTACATCGAGCGCCCAACGCTTTTTAAGCTTATTTTAAAACAATTATTTTTTACTTTTTAGTCCGATATAAAGCGTGTTTTTTAGTTTTTTTTAAACTATATTTTATTTTTCACTTTTTAGTGAGGATCTATAAAAGAATTTATTAATCCTGGGGGTCCTAATAAGGATAATGGGAAACTGTTATCAAATTATTGCATTGTCATCGGTCCTTGATACGTATGCAAAGTTTCAAATTAATCAGACTTCGGTAAATTGGTGAAAATTATGCTCAAAGATTCCGTTACGGACATACATACATAGTTACAACCCAAACTAATATAAAGCGTTTAATAATAAGGATAATGGGAAACTGTTATCAAATTATTGCATTGTCATCGGTCCTTGATACGTATGCAAAGTTTCAAATTAATCAGACTTCGGGAAATTGGTGAAAATAAAGCGTTTACTACAGAGGATCTATAAAAGAATTTATTAATCCTGGGGGTCCTAATAAGGATAATGGGAAACTGTTATCAAATTATTGCATTGTCATCGGTCCTTGATACGTATGCAAAGTTTCAAATTAATCAGACTTCGGGAAATTGGTGAAAATTATGCTCAAAGATTCCGTTACGGTAGTTAGTTACATACATACATACATAGTTACTTACAACCCAAGCTAATATAAAGCGTTTAAAAATAGACTACTTTTGTCCCAAACATGTTTTCTGAATATCTCACTTTTTGAATTATCCGGATAGAAAAAATCAAAGTCTTAGAACTTTTTTTTTATTCGAAAAAGAAGCATGAAGAAAAAAATTCTAAAATATTAATCACTCGAATAACTAAAACTACTTGGGTGCTCGGATAACTAATAAAAGTAACATTTTCAGAAAAAAATGTTTGGGACAAAAGTAGCCTATTTGTAGTTAAACAATACGAATCTGCAAAGGAAAATAGAGGTTTGCATTTGAAAATAAGAACTGTTGCATTTGAAAAAAATTTCCAACACCATAATTAGTGGGGAATGGTACTAATTTAGGTTAAAATCCACTTTTCAAAGTCTTACAATATTTTTTCGTTTTGAGATCAATAAAAAAAAACATTTTTGGGAAAAGTCTGTGCGTCTGTTATAAATTATTATACTTAAACTTTATTTAACGCATTGGTATTTTTCTAACGAAGTGTTGCGACCTCCACCGGCTTAGAAGCACTGCCATATTATCCAACTGACAAACTAGAGAAGGCCCAAGGCCTCATAAATCCATATAATGTCATCTTTAGTAATCCCATATCCTCTTCATATTGCAGTATGCTGTGTACTCGCGAGACAGTTTAAGAAATATCGCTTGCCTGGGATTGTGCCTGCCTTGTATATTACAGTATTTACACATTTATATTCTTGTAGTACAAGTGCTTGTACTTAACCGGTTCTTCATGAAACACTGAAACGTCTGAACAGGGATATAAATAATTTTTTTATGAGTTTGTATTATTTCTTATAAACATACCAAAATCCAACGTCAAGAGAAAATGTATATGGGTTGTATGAAAATAATGCCGACAAACTAACAGACGGCACCACTAACTTAAGATCGCGCACAGCACAGAGCACATTAGACCAGCACCAGCAACCAGCGACCGTCAGTCGGGCGTTTGAAATTTCTGACCGGCCGATCTAGTGCGCTAGTGACATGTCGTTTGCATTGATAAATCTACAAGAAAATTGCAAAATGTCTACCGCACATCACGAATAAAACTGGTTTGAGCAAGTGCAGATTTAGTGCGCAAAATAGCACGGGTTGCAGCTGTGCCGGTCGTGCAAGCTTATGCTCGACAAGTGTGCGCGGTCTTTTGGTCGTAAATATGCGTTCGTTGAAGCAACGTTTCGACAATGACCTCAACCGTCGAGCGTCTATAATCTACAGTCTATTCTGTGTCTGTTCCACGTGGGTTTCACTAACCTGCGAAAACAGTTTTCATGACATTTTATTAGCGCTTCGGAGAACGGTGACTGAATCAGAATTCACTTCACTTATAAAATTATTTTCAGGTTGAATTTATTTCTAGTAGAGTCTCACTAATCCGGCGCGCCCTTTTCTGGGGAATTTCTGGATTACTGGAAAATATGCAGCAGATATATTACCGGCGCCGGATTATAGAGTAATAATATATGAAAAAACAAGCAGTTGTTTTATGATATTATTTATTAAAATTGTATTTTTTTTTGTTACAGACACATGGAGCCCGTGATTAAAATTTTGCTGCTGCCTTTTATTCTAGCAGTTTTAGATTCTTATGGTAAGTAGACAAATTTTAGTATTAATAAATTGGTTTTGTTGCATACTGTTGTTTATAAACAGGTTCAAATATTTTTGGAATATATAGTTAAACTTACGCCACGTTCTCGCGTAAATCCTAATTCTCGCTTGCCGTCCAAAAATTTAAATGTGTTCAAATTCAGCAATTCTCATGAGACGCGCGCAGAGTTTCACGCACTGTCGCGTCGCATCGATAGCTATGTTAAAATCGAGTATAACATCGAAAAAAAAATTGGGGAGCCTGTAATCAATAACATTCTGTTTTATAAACTGTTTTATTTTTAAACGATTTTTTTTTGTATTTAACTTTACGTTCCGTATAATTGTTTGTTTCAAATTTTGCGATCGCTTTATGTCATTTATTTTACTATGAAAAAACACCGTAAATTTCAATATGCTGTTGACTATATAATTATGTAAATAGAGAAATTATTAATCCTTGAAGATTATTGGTGAAAGTTTTGGAAGAATCATTGGCACCATCGTACCATCTTCAGAGTTTCAAATTTTGTCAAATCATAATAAATCAGTATTGTTTTTTATTAATCCTTTTGCCACAGATTCTTCTAAAGCTTTCACCAGTAAATTTCAATGTTAAAATGTACTTTAAATCTTCAAAAGGTGTACCAGATTCAGCGTTTGTAAATACGGTAAATTAATAATATTTGGCAGGGCTGGAGCTCTTCCACTTCCTAATGCACGCTTGCAAGACTACAACCCTGATAGGAACTATTTAAGAGTATAATTCTTATTGTTTGTTTATTATCTAGAAATAAAACAGTCAAATTGTGGTATATTCAGACGTTTATGAGAATATTAAAATATTGTTTGAATTAATGTAGGTAATCTGTTAACATCTTTAATACAAAACTCTTAGATTAGCATATATAAATTGGTTTCTGTGGAAATTGTTTCTTTTTTTCTCCAAGAATGCACATTTTTTGTCGACGCACAAAAGCGCCATTTTGTACGATGAAGATCGGAAATTGAGATTGCATTTGCGAGATACAAACGGGTTATGGTTATGTGGGACTCCGAGTAGTAGATAAATGTTCATTTTTAAATGGTCCAGCGATTCCGATCGCATCCTTTCTTTTCTTTTGTGTTCGTACAGCGTAAGCGAGATAGAAAGTAGGAGAATACTACTTGAACTTGGCCCATTTCAAAGTGAGAACACTCTACAAAACATTCCAACGAAACTTCCGAACTACGCTGTACGTATAAATACACTACATATCGTATTCCCTCTCGATCACAACACCTCTGGGAATTACATTATGCCTCCCACGGTACCTACTTTCTGTTCATTGTAATCAGTGGCGCCAACTTCATCTCGTAAAATGTAAACTAATAATGAAAAAAATGAAAAGCGATCAGTTGTTACGACGGCTTTCTACACTGATTCGATTAATACTACACACAAAATACCGATTATGTAATAAACTGATAAAAGATACTTTATCGAGCTTAAATGGTGCCGACAAGAACAAAAAATTATAGTGTCCATCGCTTCAGACTTATTCAACGTAAAAATGTTTTTGATCAACCTTAAACTACGATACAATGACGAGATTAATATTATAGTAGTTTTTACAAGGCTTATTTTCAAAGCGTTAAAAATTATACGTTTCCATTTTTGCACATTTTTTGATCTTCGAAGCTGATTAGTGGTAAAGGATTAGCCTGAACAAAAAAAAAGTTGCGGGCAAAAGATGTTTATATTTAATCGGAGAAGTCATTAGCTAATAAAATATAGAGATTGCGATTTGAAAATTTCAAGTTACTCCCACCCCCGCGAGGGAGTGAAGGGGTGAGGGGTTGTTTTGTGTGCAATCGATCCTTCTTTCAAAACCAAACACTTTTGTCAAACATATTTATTATTCCGGGATACCGGGACTTTTTCAACACCTGTATGTACCAGGCATGTTACAGATGCGGTTTTACTGAGATTTGCAGATACGGATGCGGATGTGAATTTTTCGAAGGTTACGTTTGGATAATTGACGCTCTACTGTATAAAGCTTTCGTGTTTGAGAGTGTGCAAGGAAAATGTTTTTTGTGTTCCTTGTAGATTCACTTCTTTCAAAACATGAAAGTTTTACAGAGATTTTAGTTGTCTAGTGTTTTGATTGATTAGTAAAATTTAAAATTACTTTTTCTATTAAAATTTTCATAAACTTACCTACTGATACGATTTTTGTCATTATGTATAACCCACCTTCTTAAACATGAATCGAACCAAAGACATTAATTCAGCTTATAAAATATAATACATACATTTTTCTTTGTCAAACCATGCCTGTATACGTACAGAAGTTTTTTTCCGAAATTATTTCTGGTATAGTAACGGACATATCTAGCGTCCTCATATGCTATAGATCCAATTAGTGCTGTCTGTTTGTTTTTTTTTCCAACATAGTCACCAGCAAAAAACGTTTTTAGCACTATTTTAAATTTATGCCCTGAAGTTACATTATTCCATGAAAATCCGGATTCTATATTGTATATATTTTTATGTATCAAATATTTTTTGTAACTACAAAAACCGCGTTTTAAAGAGATTTAAAGCATGGACTGAAATAAATACTGACAGCCATTAAAAAAAAATATGAAATATACTTCGGAAATTATAGGCAGTGACGAATTCTTTAGCTTCACTATAAAGCTGTGCAATTTTTATGTTTGTTTTTTATTCTGCTAAGCAAAATGACTACCTAAACAGCCTGAGTGATTTTCAAACAGTGTCAGAGAAGAGATACTGTATAGAAGTTTATTTCTAAAGGAACAGTGTGCGTGGAAATTTTAGTTTGTCTTATTTCTGTTAGATGACAGAACGATCGAGGTTTAGTGTCGGTGTACAGAGGTGGGGGACGTATATTTCCATCTCTTATCTTCCGAAGTATATTTTGAGCATTTATCTAAACACCGTAGAAAATAAATATAAGAAATTCATCAATTTCTGCCGTTTTTTTTTATTAGTTAATTAAAAATGATGAAAAATACAATGAATAAGGTGTGAAGCTGAAATTAGTAATCATCGCCACCTTGCGTTGCGGTTCCGAAGCTACTCATCGCCATCTTGACAATTGGGGTGGCAATTGCGCTTTGGAGTGTTCGCCAAATATAACACAGTCTCTCTTTTCTGACAGTGCTTAGAAATTATTGTGATCACTGTGGTTACGTAAGATCAGTAATTATAACACAAACAAATATGACTAATTAATTAATTATTTATTTTGATGTGGCTATAGCTATGTTTTAAAATATGTTATAAGTTTTAAATGCACATACTCTTCTTCTCAAGTGATATATCGCATCTAATGTGCACTTAGCCTTAATAGCAATTCTACCAGATAAAGTTTTATAACTTCTTTGTATAGTCGTTGCGGAGCCTCAAGGAATATTCGTTTAAAATGAGCATCATTTTGCACAGCGTCTGCATCCATTGCTTTCTGGGTCGCTGCCTCGATATAAAATTACTGCTTTCTTAATAATATATAGTTATTCGAAACATTATAATAAAAAAAACGCTAATTCATTTCAGAACATTTCAAATGAATTTGTTGAATTGTATTTGGTTTCAAAATCATTTAATTTTTTTGTCTATATTTTTATTTAAAATAATTATAGTCGTCCAGTTAGACGAAATAAGTAGTGTGATCAACTGTTTTTTATAGCATAGTAGCCTCTCACGTGTAAGGTTCTTTGCCCCCGAACTGACTTCAGAAACAAAGCTAATTTTTGCTTCAGTGGCCAACATTAGATATATTTTGTATATTTCCTTCACGTAAAATTGAAAGGTTTCCAGTGATTCTGTATTTATTAAATTAAAGCCGTGAACTTAAATTGAGTAGAATAGGTTATTGGAAACGGCACGTGCAATGAAAATGAAGTGCCGCCACTGGTACCCCCCTCTCCCCGCATTTCGATGACCAACGGCGCCTATTGTCTGCCGCAGCTGTTACCAGATTCACGTCAATGATATTATTAGTGAACACAGCCTGCTGTACCTTTTTTTTCGTTCATGCGTGGGTCAAATACACACGCCTTTCGTTTTTTTAAACTGTACTTTTTTGTTTTGTAAATTGTTTTTCATAAAACAAAAACAATCATCGTATTTGTACTGAGGCTACTTTTTTGTTAATTATCTAACAATAAACAAACTTTATCGTCGAAATACCTTTCCTGTATGGAAGTATACTATACGACCAACCAAAGAACAACAAGAATTCTGGGAAACCGTAAGCTATGCACATTCTTTCGACAATGCCAAATTTAATGATTATGCGATTTCGATTTCGGTATTAAAATCCATATATGAGGCGGTTAAAAGGGCAACGTAGTGTTTAAATACGTAGTCTGTAACCAGGAGACCTAGCTTCAGGCGCTCTCTGTTTCGAGACGGACTGTTTTCTGGCGCACACGAGATGTCGCTGTTATCACTACATGGGAAAACTTCGGTTCTTTCCACCTGTTTCGTCATAGTTGTACCAACGTTGTTTAACTTCACAGACACTACACACATGTAAGCCATGAACGTGTGTGCGTTACCCAGTAGTTGACGCCATATTGGTTCATGCGACAGATATAGGTCCACCGCTACGCTCTAAGCTGTGTCTCCTGGTTACAGACTTCGTGTGTTTAAACTTAAAATTGCTAAGAATGTTTCCAAAATTGAATAGAATGCAAGTGACTATAAGCGAAGTTATATATAAGAACAGCAAAACAGGTGCACATCAACCTTAGAAACAGGGACAGACGAACTGATCACGTAAAAAATGAGCATTGGGATTTGCTGGGAATGATGACTAGACGTGTGATGTCAGACTTATAAGACACTGGCTACGTGCGTGACATAGGTACGTCCCGAGGGAATCACAGAATATGTACAAATATATACTTAAGTAAAATTAAAAACCCGGAAGAAACAAACAACTCTATACGATCAATAAGATTTTTTACACATTATAGTTTATTTGTAATTTGTTTCTATAAAGTTTTGCAATACAATGCTTCATCTCGGGTATCATGGCGCACAGTCTAAAAATATCAAACTTTCGGCCCTGTGGTGTAATTTTTTTGCTAAATTACTGCAATGGCGGGTTTAGCGGCTAGTTGCTTATATAAACGGTTATTTTAGAAAAATTTTCGGTGTTAATTCAGTTGAAGTAATTAAAAATTTAATTTTCAATTTGTGTTGTGAGTCCGAACAGTGAAATATCCTAACCCTTCGTTTCAAGTAGGTATGCACTGAATGCAATTACGATAGCAGCTCGTAACAAAAGCATTGTATTGCAAACGCCACTAACCATAAATACGGGGCTGGAGGCGTCATTATCTGGTCACTAATTTTAACTATTTGTACAGATAGAAACGTTTTAATCTTCACATGCATCGTTTAAGCTAGTAATTTACAAAAACACGATGCAGAACCCCGCCGATAAAATTGTGTATTGATGCCATTTAAATGTTTTACTGTTTTGAACAAAATGAAAAATTTAACTCCTCAATACAGCTCTTAAAATATTGTAACAAAACTGTTGTTTATTGGTGGTAAAGAGATTTATTTATAAAACTAAAGGTTAATAAAAACAAAACAAATAGTACTTCTCTATAATAATAATGAAATAATAAAATAAATAGCGAAAAATAAACGAATTCTAAAACAACAATTATAACACTAAACTACTATATACACAGAATATTATTATAATTATTTAGAACACTTATTTATGTCGTTCGTGCACTGTTAATTGTCACTGACACTGACTTCTGACTGACTGACTGCCTGCCTGACTCGCTACGCGTTGTTTATATATCACTTCAGTCGTGTTCTGCAACATTCCACGACGTTCTACAAGCTTCGGCATGCTTCTATGCCGTTCCGATGACAATGAGTGTAACAATATGCGCATTGTTGTTTATGCTATTCCGACAACAATGCAAGAATTGTTGTCTACGCGGCTTCGACAACAATCCACTGCCGCCGCCTCCAGTGACGTCTCGTTACAATATGTTAATACTTTGTTGTCATTTTCAGTGTGGACTGATGTATTAAAATGTGAAATAATTTCACTGCAAAATCCTTAATTTAAATGAACGTTTTTTTTACAAATACAAAGAGAAATTTCCATTCGGTTACAATAATTGATTAATACTGATTATTGCGCGGCATGTTGTCCAAACGAATTATCCCCGGAGCTATTTACTTTTGATGTGAAATATATGATTGTGCGTTCATTGAAAATATATGTGTTGCAATGTTTCGTGAACTATCGATTCATTTGCTGATATATTTATTCAGGGAAACACAGTTCCCAGAAAATAATCCATTAAATTTGTACTTTATTAATTACTAGCGGCCCGGCTCGGTTTCGGCCGAATTTATAGATTACAGCTGTTTTTTTTTGTCGACTTACGTTGCAAAAAGCACTTTTATTTTAACGCGATATAGTCTATCTCCATCCTTGAAGTCCATTTTAAATATTGGCGCAAATTTTTTTTGAAATCGGATGAGTAGTTTCGGAGATGTCTTTCTACATCTAAACTTACAAACTTAACCTCTTTATAATATTAGTAGATACTACCCACAGATAATTAGCAACACGGGTAGTAATTTTAAGATATCTTAAACGTTTTTTTACTGCACCTAGTATTTTCGTTCACATTGCTTTTAAAATAATTAAATTTGAAAGCGCGTCTAAAAAACTGTACGTTCTTAAGTTAAAAAAGAAGTAAAAGTATTCTTTTAATCCTTTGTAAGAAATGAATCCGATATTTTTTTACAGAATATACTTAAAAGTATAATAATCTTAAAAAAACACTATTTACCTACAAAGAAAAAAGAAAATCCCTTGTATTAAGTTTATTTTGTTGTTTGACAGGGACTTATTTCTTTTTGTGTTTGTTGTCTGTGTTTTGTTGTTTCCGTATCCTCTCTAATTAGACACGAAAACGAGTGGAGCGGAAATTGAACAACAACAAAAAGACGACACAATATGTGTTTCGTCTTGTATTAGATGTTCTGACAGATTGCTGTAGCTCCACCCCTTTTTGGTCCCAGTGTCGGTTTAGACAAAATACAAACCATTATGTACCTGTCGTAGCGAGAGAGGATTAAATTGACCTAATAAAAAAAACCGACCAAGCGCGTGTTGGCCGCATGCATGATAGGGTTCCGTCATGGAACTAGTAATAGTTCCATGGGTTCCGTAGTGTTCATATGACGTATTTATGAACTAATTATTGGTCGCAGAGCCGGATTAAGAAGCGAAGGGGCCCGTAGGCGGGACCCTGGGGGGGCCTATCGCCTATGTAAGGGGACGAAAATCAATTGAAATAAGAATTGTTCATTGAACAAGCTTAAATGATTTCTAATCAGCCTGTAACTTGCAACATAAACACGCTGTACCTTCACATTTTCTCAAATTAGCATAACATAAATGAGAAAATTACAAAATGAAAATATTCTATCACCTTCTGGAGATCTTAAAAGAAATTATGACGAAGAATTTTGAACAAAAAATTAACAATTTTCTAGCTATCATGTTTGTATGATATGAATTTTTTTTCTAATCCAAAAAAATTCATTTTCATTTTTTTTTATTCATTTTCATTTTTTTCTCAATTTTTTCACATTGGTGGGGCCCTAAGATTTGGGGGGCCTATAGGCGCCGCCTATAACGCCTACACAGTAAATCCGGCTCTGATTGGTCGCATTCGTTGATCGACAAATCTCATACCCTAACCTAGAAATACGCCATTGCATTACGTTGATAGTGTTGATTAATTAAAAAGAAATCGAGTATCCATCCGTTGTTGTTTACACTATTAAAATCACTTTTGGGACCTTCCAAAAACTAACTAGTTCTAATAAATATTTTATATTGACATGTACACTAGTGACATCGGACGGTAGTTTTTTCAACTTTGATATAGACGTGGTTCTTGTCTTCGCTATTATAATAGAAATATGACAGTCGTATAGAAAGATAGTAAAAGGAAACTTTAGAAAAACTCTTACAACCTGCTAAATATATCTTGTTCAAAATAATTTGTATGCAATGCTACTCGCTTGGTTCTTTTCAGATTGTTTAATCAAATGGTCGCAAAGTTGGGGGGGGCATATTGTTAACGACTTTAGAAGATTATATCATGGGAAATATTCACCTAAGAAAAAAAGTCACTTAGGACATTTTAATGCAGACCTGTCCAACGATACTCCAGGCAATAGGGTGCGCGAAAATACAAATTTTCATACCTCAGTTCTATATATGGAAAGCTTAAATAAATAATTACAAATTTTGGAATACTTTTTATTTTATAAAATCATCAATAGTTTTAATAACTCAGATTTGCCACGCTGCGTGTTATCAAAGGCTATTGTGAGAAAAAAACTATGTTTTTCATAATAATTTTCTTGATGAATTGTACTTACTTACATATTTTTGTACGTCATATTGCTTTTATGCCTATAGCTGAAGAATAATAATCGCTTCAGTAGCGTCCAGTTTATTTCTGACTCATATATTTCTTGCGAGTCTAAGAGCAGCAGGATTTTTTTTATAAATAAGTTTTCTTTAGATAAATAGTTTTTGCTGTATAATACAATTTATTGTTAACACAGTTAACATGAATTTTATGTTATTTCACGAAACCCAACAGTTTTTTATATATTTATATATTATTAATAACTAAAAAAATCTAATTACTATTTTATTTTTCGAAATGCCTGTGCGGCCTGCGTAACTGAAAGTCGATCATTTTTGTGTTATCACAATTTTTTTTATGTGTAAGCTCCCTCCTCCTCCAAATTTTTTCTTAAGTGACAAGTGTAAAATATAAAGAAAGCAGTTTGTCGCGAAGTCTCTCAGAGCTCGACGGTCAGCTAAAATTATTATTATGGCAAATACACCAAAAACATTGCAGTTTTATACAGCTGTCATGCTTACAAATCTCTTGAGAATATCGGAGTTTCATTTCAATGAAGGCATTATTTACTGAAACGCTACTGAAATGAATGCCATTGGCATCTTTAAAGCAACATGAAAGAATAATTATATGTGTGTAGCACATTGTAAAGTTCTCACGGTGGATGTGTCGGTACAATGGGGATGATTGCTGGGGGAAAAACAGGAACGGCGAACGGCGGGGGATGCCCGCCAGGGAAATAGGCGTGTTTTGAACGTATTTTAAAAATGAACATTCATAGTGGAAATAGAAACCCATTTATGGTATGCCTTGAGGCGTAAAGGTCCTAGTTTCTACGGTCCAATCAACGGTTTCCGTATATATTTAAACAAAAGTGGGTAAACTTATTGGCACAAATTATTTAGTTCGATAATACGTTAATATCAGTGGTGTTGTCGAGCCGGAACGCTCTGGAACGTCGTTCCGGTACTTCCTTTTTGGACAGGAACGCGTTCTGGAACTAAAGATGATTTCTGATAACGAGAATGCCAAACAATGAAAAAAATAATGTAAATCTTACTTTAGGATTTTATTAACGTAATTTGTTTTTTTTTTCTCAAATCGACATAACAATTGAAAAAATTTGTAACAATGTGCCAACAAATAGAAAAATTCCAAACAATGAAAAAAATAATATAAATCTTACTTTAGGATTTTATTAACATAATTTGTTTTTTTTTCTCAAATCGACATAACAATTGAAAAAATTTGTAACAATGTGCCAACAAATAGAAAAATTCCAAACAATGCAAAAAATAATGTTAATGTATTTCAGTTACAGTTTTACTGGCGACGGGCGAAAATTGGGAGAAATCCCCCCCCCCCCCGTCGTCAAATTTGAGACA
The DNA here is from genome assembly GCA_963575645.1 of Xanthostigma xanthostigma. NCBI lineage: Eukaryota > Metazoa > Arthropoda > Insecta > Raphidioptera > Raphidiidae > Xanthostigma > Xanthostigma xanthostigma. The sequence continues at coordinate 2,630,771 of OY754470.1, read as the reverse complement.
TGAGACCGCACAGAGCGGCCGCCTACCCAGGATCGGCCCTGTCTATATAATTATATATACGCGTTCCGGTAAAAAAAAAATTAGCACCACTGGTTAATATTACATAAATAGTCGAAACTCAATATTAAATACTAGGGGCCCGGTGTAGCTTCGCCCGAATTTGTAGATTGCCAGCGTTTTTTCGTCGACTTACGTTGCAAAATTGGTCTCCACGAAAGGCGCTATTATATAGCCTATATCCATCCTGAAGGTTCATTCTAAATATTGGGGAAAAACTTTTGAAATCGGATGAGTAGTTTCGGAGATTACCTCCTACATCAAAACTTACAAACTTTACCCCTTTATTGTTACCCCTTTATAATATTGGTATGAATGTCTGTTTTGTCCTTTTTACAAAAACTAATGGTGCAACATTCAAACATAATATGTTTGAGCTTCTATCTGCCCATTTACAAAAGACAATTTGTACTCGTATCATGGAAACTATTCCACCTATACGTATGAAATTAGGAAAACTGCTTCTTTACAACCTTAACCGTCCTTGAAAAATTTAGTTCTATAACGTAAGTCGTAACTAGCCTCGGAGATAAAGACGAAATGGTGTTTTGCGAGATTTGGCCGACGCATACCGTGCGCTATGATCAATAAATCTATTGAAAACTCTTTCAACTTTCAGTGTGTGCCATTTTAAAACCCGATTCCGTAATATATTTAATGAAATTAGGAACTAAAGATAACATATATTAGATATCGTGTCCATCGAGATAATAATTAATAAGAAAAATCGCAGGATTATGAACAAAAAATTAGATTTATTAATGTACGACGTTTCGTCTATAGATTTAGACTTTTTCAAGTACAATATGTTTTGAATTTTCATATTGTACTTGAAAAAGTCTAAATCTATAGACGAAACGTCGTACATTAATAAATCTAATTTTTTGTCCACAGTCCTTCGATTTTTCTTATAAACTAAAGATAACCTTCTGAATCATTTGTGCCCTCATATATTTTGATAAGACGTATTCACGTCGTTTCTATATATACTAGAGGATGTGAAAGATAATTACAACGGCGATATGAGAAACATCTATCCTTATAACCCTCCTTCGAATCTCCTTCATTCAATTAGTTAATTAGGTCTACATAGGCTATTCATATACAATCTTGTAGGTAATGATGTAAATATAAACAAATATCTTGAATATTACACAGGCTGATCCATTTTCAAATTATTCAAATTTCAAACTACACAAACACGTTGAATTAAATAATAAAATAAATAAAAAAACATTTTTTTAAACGAACCAAAAAGTATAAAATTATTTCTTTACAGACAGATTTTTAACTGAAACAAAAAACTGAGGCGCATTATTCGTTTTATCTCATAAATAGATTTTTTCATTGATAGTTACTCTCTACACTTCTTATATACCTAGCTGTCGCATGCGCCCCACGTTTTTCGTTTCAAATCCTACAATTGAAAAATCTGTCTGTAAAGAAATTATTTTATACTTTTTAGTTCGTTTTAAAAACGTGGTAGGTGTATTAAAAATGTGTTTTATTTATTTTATTTATTTAGTATTTTCTTGTATTGTCATCTAATTCTAAATTATCTTAAAAATTTCAAGTCTCTATCTCATCAGGAAGTTAATTTAAATTCAATTAAAAAATTCCACCTGGGCAGACGTACAAGAAACATACAAGAAAGCGAGTTAATAAAAACGTGGTAAAAAGTGTGCGTGTAACCTTTACACGTGGTTCAAGTAAAACATGTAAATAATACATATATTGAGTGTGCAGTTTTTCTTTCTTATATATATACCCTATAATTAATTCGTTATTATTTTTAGGTGTCTGAATTTCAAGCATGTCGACTCTAATAGCGTTAGTTCATTTAATACACTATAAATATCCAAGTATAGATTCCGTTTTCCCAGGAGTAAACATTTTGTGAGACTCTGCCTTGGAGCTGTAGATAGTAAGCGGTCTTTGGACTTTGAAGGTTTAGTCTTTGGCCCGCCTTCGAGTAAATAATTTGTTGCTTAGTTTCTCTTGTAGTAAATATTTGACTAAAGTTAACGCGGACTTCTGTTTTGCAGAACTGTAATATCAAGATTCAAGTTGCGAGCTTGTTTTACCATTGAATAATTAAACTCTGGTCAAATATTAACAAAATATTTGTAGGTACTACCTTCACCACAACAAAACAGTTTATAAATATTTTATTACCCATGATTTTCGTATAAAAGCTTAAACTTTAGAACAATGTGATTGTAATAATGTAAAGACGCAGGAGCTATACAAATGTCGTTAATTGTGGCTACTAATATAGTACCTAATCCGGTTGTAAATCATAAAACTCTGATCATAATGAGATTATCATCACATACTTTAGAGTTTAAATAAAGTCTACAATATAATTGATACTTTTATTAGTAGCGAACACGCTAAAAATCAGTAATCCCAAATACACAAATTACCAATGTATGCAAAAGAAGCTAGTTTTGTGTATGTGTAGATTGTGCGCTAACAATTGTCCCTCGTAGCTACATATTTCAAGTTCAATGTATGTTAAAGAAAATTATAATACCGGTATTTTCCGCTAATATGCATTCTGGAACATTCGCGAAGCGTCGGCATTTTTCTACGCGGTTCCGACAACAATGTACGCATTGTTGCGGTTCCGACAACAAAGTGCGTATTGTTGTCGCCACCAGTGGCGTCTCGTTACATTATTATTTAGCACTTGTTGTTTTTTAATAAACTTTGTACTCATATTATATAATTGTCTACTAACACGATAGTAGATCCCCTCGCTCAAGCGTCAATATTTAGAGCGCACAGTCAGCACGTATATAAAATTGAAATCATAACGTTATATTGAAGGTTGAAGTTGAAGGTAATTACAGGTAATGGTTATAACAAAGGCGGTCGGCGCTGAAAAGTGCCGGCACGTTAATGTCAGCGTGCTCCGCATAAATCACTACTTAACTACAGAACTAGTCGTCGTTATTAAATTCAGTCAGGAAGTTTACCTATACCGAGCTACACTCCGCTTACCTTAGTATACACACATACCCACACACCAACACACACACACTTAACTCTAATGATTGGGTGTCATATTACATCCAGTTTTGCACTTAAGTGCCGGATTCGTTCTGTTTTACCGATTGGCGCTTCGGCCGAAGCTGTCAGATTACATACAGTCGTGAACGGAAGAAATTTATATTTTGCACGATAAGGAGGTTCACAGCTCTTAATGTTTATCTCAGTTTTTATTTTTACTTACAATCAAAATCTCCCATTTTTTTTTTAAGTTGTGCGGAAGTATTGATTACATCTTCTTTAGAAGTCAATCAAACAAAGAGCGTTGTATTTTTTACTAGAGCAGGGGTGGCGAACCTATGGCACGCGTGCCACAGGTGGCACGCGACAGATTATTGTTGGCACGGCATTGATTCTGGCGCAAAATCGAAATAATAAAAAAAATGATGAATATCATCAAATAACAAATACTTACCAAAAAGTTTCATGGCACTCAATGTGTTACCAAAATTTTTCTTATCATCTGTGGTTTTTTTGACAACTAAATTTTTTTAGCTGCTTGTCGGTACGTCATGGCTACATTAAATGTTTTTGAAAAAAATTGGCACGTAGGTGTGGAAAGGTTCGTCATCCCTGTTAACTAGGGGATTGTTCACAAGTGTATTTCAATGTATTTCTTGTGTTGTCTGGTGCAAAAAGATGATGGTACTTTAAAAACACGTACCGGGTTTTGATTTTCAAACTTCATCAAGAGTAATTAATTACTCACTATTTATGACAAGATACTTCGATTCCCACTCAAGTTTACTCTGATCAACGGACCAAAATCAATGTCCTCAATGAGTCAAAAAAAAAAGCAAGAAATGAAGTTAGAAGTACAATTCATTAATTAAAATCAGTAAATCGAATAGCGCAATTAAAATGTGGAACAAATAAAAAATTTGTTACAGTTCAGTGTTCTTGAAACTTAATTTGTTTTTGCGTTCGTATGCAAGGTAATCAACATGAAAACTGATTAAATAGTGCCTGTGAATTAAGTCGATGGAATTAAATTGAAATGTAATTGAATTGACATCTGCAAGTAATTTGTTTAACACATATATTTAATCAAATGCTAAATTGGCAATAATCAAGAGGATTCACTGCTTGTCACTTTATATTTATATATGCACGCGCGAATACAGAGGGTGTTTCTAAATTTTTAGAATAGTTGAGCTTCTGACAATGTATGACCATTGGTTCTCTATTACAAACCCTCAGGTTCTAATCTCGGACCTGGCTTTGCTGGGTTAGTACTTAGTAGGCATTTCTTTTGTGTAATAAATAGTTTAAATATTAAAAGCACTGTGGTTGAAACAAAAATAAAAAATATAGAATAGTTCCATTTTGTTACCTGATCTTTCGCAAGTCTTTTGATTAGTTATAGTACCTAGTGTTATTTTTGTTTTATACCTGTAATTGTTATATTAAGTTCAGATTTTTGTTTTGTAATTTAGTTTAGTATTTGCTGAAGATGAGAGCATAGCTCCCGAAATGTACATCCGCTAAACTGTTGTGGTAAGAAGTAACTATTCTATATTTTTTTATAAATAGTTCATTTATCTTCCCAAATTATATAATAATCCAGACTATAGGAACACAGGATTTACTTTTTCTGTTTTATTATCTGTATTGCTAATAAAATAAATTCAGTCTTCTAGGTACGTATATACGAATAATATACCGTCTTTGAAATGTATTCTAGCAAGAAAAACTAATTAAACTCTGTGTTTTCTATGAAAAAATTCTAACGTGTTTACTCGTGTTTTTGCTATTATGTTCCCGAAACTCGAATAAAATCTCATTAGGATATCATTGAACTACGTGAACATAAAATATTAACAAGCATTCATTTAGTTTAATATAATAATTTGCTTATGGCGTTTGTACCAAATAGATCCTTTTAAGAAATTACATGTTTTATGTAAAATAATCCTATTAAGACATATTCGCGATATCTTGCTTACATGCACTAAGGGCATTAGCAAAGTTAAGATAAGCATTCAGGTCACAGTGTAATAAATAAAAATATAAATATTACATCGGTATTCAACTAGGTATGTTTTGAGCCCGTTTGCTATCATAAAATTTGTGGCAGAAATGTTTTCATATTTACTAGCGACTCGTCCCGATTTCATCCGGATGCAAAACTGTTCTGGAAATATTATTGACCTTCCCATCTACATAGCAGAACTATCCAAGTACATTGTTTTGATGTATCTCTAAAGATTTGGCCAGCGTTAGCCATGTAAGCATACGAAAACATTTTTTTTTTTTGACAAAACACCGTCATAATTTAGCCATTTTGTACAAATTATATATACAGAAACCTTCCTCGTTTATCGTTCTTTCTATTAGTGAAAATCATATGAAAATGCGTTCGGTAGTTTTTGAGTTTATCGCGTTATATATATATATCCAAAAAAATATATAGCTCCTGAGAATGGTCACAATGTAGCGTCACAAAATATTCGTTTCTTAAATTCTCTCCTTTATATTTTAGCTCGTTGTGTGTAGCACAGTCCGTCCAACTTATTTAACGAGCTATCACTTGACGTAACGCTGCGGACCAATAACAATATTTTACGACAGTCGATGTTAATCTTCACTGCTATATCTACTGAACTGTTTTTCGCTTGTGCCATAGTGAAGTTCCGAGAAAGCAGAAGTAAACACATAGAGGAGTTGCTCGTTTTTCTCCACAACCGATGGCTAGACATCGGACATTTCCGTCAAAAAACCAGAGACGAACTTATTCAGATGTTTCAATAAATAAAATTATCGACCAATTTTTCAGACAATTATATTGACAAAAAATATAATTATAATTCAACAAATTTACGTTTCGTTCCGAATTTTAATCTTCTTCAGAATTGAGCTAAAAAATATAAAAATTAATTTGTAATTAGTTTGTAATAAAAGTTTAAGTTTTTTTTAAAATATCGAAATATTATTAAAAAAATAATAACAAACAATTTTTAATAAGTAGTCATGGATATAAAAACAAAATATTATTTCAAAATGATATCATAAATATTTAAGAGAATTTTTATTTGATTTTATATCTAACATTTCCGAAATAAATAAATTTGCTTCATTATCTAAAATTTTTATATTATCCCAATTAATTTTGTGGTCGTATTTGAATTTATGTTTAGTTACAAGTTACAACAATTGTGTTTATCAGGGAGTAATTTGTGGTTGTTTTGTTCTTATTCTCTTAATTTCATTAGAAACTAATTACTAAAAATTTTTATATTTTTTAGCTAAATTCTGAAGAAGATCCAAAGAATATTAAAAACTAGTTGAATTAAATAAGCGAGATAGATTAAAAATTTCATTGCAAAAATAAAAAAGTTCTGTTGATACAAATGGTGGGAGTACGGGTCTCGATGGTGGAGGTTCGGGTTGAAGCGCGCAATATCGCAAATCAGTCAGATCTGCTAGCATCGCTGCGTCTTAATTACCGTGGCCTGCCTTTCTATAGACGAGTTTCAATTGTGGCGACGAAAGCTGCAGAAGCACCACCTCAGGCGTAACCGCCCGCACCCAATAAACAATGAGTGTTTTATTACCGCAGATAGCGATCGAGCAAGCTGCTCTGTTTCTCAAGCCTTGCCGCCATTCCAACACTCTCACTTGTTTTTATCCGAACTTGTTTTTTTTCTATATATATTTATATGTTGCGGACATCTTCTGATTTATCTCTCACTTTTTTATTTACGTTAGAACGTAAATTATGTAACTATTCTGAATATCTGTCGAAAAGAAATTAATTAGGTAGCTGTCGAGCGTACTTTGGTTAATTTTTACGTGTGAAATCATATCCATGCAAACCAACGGCAAATATAATATGTATTACTAGTCGTGACCCGTATCACTGCGCGTTAATGAAATTTAGTTACCTATTATAATATGGCAAATGTCGATATTTTTGAAGTTGGAATGGTCCTGACGCACAGTTGCTCAAGATAGTTCACTCCCGACAGCCGTAGACAAAGATATAGCGTAATAGTAAGTTCCAACAGTTAGAGATTAACCGTGAATTTTTGTAAGAGACTGTACCCAACACACCTAAGCTTTAATATACAGATACACTACTCTGCACACTTACAATAATTGCAAGTACAATAAAAATATTTTTATTTTAATGATCTATATTTTTTTTTAACAAAACGGTAAAAATTTAAAAATTTAAATTTACAATGCATTAGTGTTTTAGAAATATGCTAAGAACCGTTTTCGAGATGTTCTGGAATGTACTTGTCTTCTTTATACCTTCTTTGTACCTCCAGCCTTAATTATGCACATTTTGATTGTTAATATCTCGTTTTACAGTCGGTGACGAAATTTCATTTTTTTAAATTAAATATAAGACATTTTTTATTAACTTTACTCTTCAATTTTATTCAATTCCTAAGAAAAGCCGTTTCACGAGTGAACTACGTAGATACCTTAAAATGACAAACTCAGCTATCTCTCAACATGTTTACCGTCCCTCCTTTATTTAGTTTATGGAAACGTCGTTCTTTTTCCGTAACATATTTGTTCATTTCTTATACAGTCGATACAAAGTATAAGCTGCGGCTTATTCCGTCCTTACGAGATAAACATAACGGATTTTCATTTACTGAGTGAAAACGGAATGCGATTGTGTTTCAATACTGACTTATAAAACCGCGCACTGCCTCTCGTGGCTAATAAGATAAAGTCTTCATAAATAAAACATCTTAAGGGAAGCATTTTCATAACCCTTATGTGATGGCGTACAGTTTTACTATTCTGATTAAAATTTCGAAAATTGCGTTTGAATTTTTTTTTACCAGTTCCGAAACAAAATAATTATTTTGTTTATTCTGTTTGAAGCCAGGGTCACATTTAGATCTACAAAAAAAGGCTGTCTGTATTCTTTTTTTGCCAGAGTAGGGAAAGATTGCGATCATTGGACTAAATATATCAAAAACTTCGCATTTTGGCAACATTCTATTAAATCACAAAGTGACGTCATTGCCCCCACCGAGTACAACAGTAACCTCAGAGCCGCTGCGACACGCGGTACGACTGACGTGTGTGAGAGTGTTTCCGACGTTGAAAATATAAAAATCAAGCGACAATAAAGCGAATTATTTGATTTTAACGGTAAAAGGAGGAAAAATATATTTTGGTGAGTATAGTTTGAAGAAATATTTCAATATTTTTTATATTTCTAATTTTTTTATGGTGTTTTCGCATAGATTCGCCGAAATCCATTCATGGCAACCTAGCGATCCATCGTGGCCACCATGGTCAATTCTTACTGTCTATGATCTATACATTTATGAATGCAGCAAATTTATGAAAGATCTTCCATAGGAACCATATAGAACTCATAATTACATCACTCGTGACAAAAATAATTTGAAAACCGATTTCTCGGCGCTGAGTCACATATCAGGGTGTCAGAAATGCCATGATTAGAATACACAATAAAATTCCAAATCATCTAAAAGATGAACCAAATAAAAATAAATTTAAAAGGGAATTAAAAATATACCTGCTGGAACTTAGTAGTTATTCTTTAAAAGGAATACTCTAAATTAATTTTATGACGCTATTTATACTGTGTAGTAAACCAAATAAAGAGTTTTATTATTATTATTAATGAGAAAGTACAAAAAATCGTTTTCTTAATAAAAACCATTACAGTTTATTGAAAATATAAAAGGCTCGTAATAATAGCGTTGGTTTTAAGTTATCACGCAGATTTTGCGAGATAATAGGCAAGGAAGTTAAGTTGTCCAATCATATAGCAACCTTTCCCTAAGTAAAAAAAAAATTGTCACTGTTCTGACTAAAAAGTAAAAAGCCTCAACCGACTCGACTTTTTATTATGTAACGTTAACAATCTTAGACTGTGCTTACTTTATCTACTAGAATAATTATAACGATATGTGCTGACATCTCTCGTATCCTAAATGGAAAGTGAATAATTTACTATTCTTAAAATCAATGCAATCTTAAAGTGCACTTTCAAGTCAGCATCTTATTGTTCGTTGATTGGCTTGTGCACTTATAGCAATGATCTTACACTAGGGGTCTGCATTTGAAATCTCTTTAAATTTTGTACAGTGTGTTTATGATATACGTGCCAGCCTGTAGTAATTTATTTTATTCCAACTTTAAAAGTTTCCTGAAAAAAAAACTGTGTTTGGCGTCTAGAATATCATTGAAAAGGGACTACTAAAATATTATTTTTTATTTACTTGATGAGTTTTGTAGCTAATTTTATGAAAGTAGAAAAATAGTAGGTATTTTTAGTACGAGATCTAAAAGAAAACAGGCCATTAAGATAGCTAGTAAAAATTTGACTATAACAAAGATAAGATTTTCAATAGTTTTTTTTTGTAATGTGTCGTGAACGAACTACTACTATTTTGAAATATGTTTTCTCACGTTTAAATTATTTTTACACTGGGCTCTATAAAATATCTATTTTACATGCATGTGTACAGGTACGTAAAGTGACCCACTACGTACCTACAGGACGCAGGTAATCTATTCTGTGTGATAATCGGAAGTGGCGTTTAACAGAAAACACATTGTTTCTTGTAGCGAATATTCTCTTATTAAAAAGTCATATAATATTCATTTTCATATACCTATCAATTTAGAATTCATTTGAAAGTTTAATTGCATTGCATTAATTCCCTTTGACCATAAATTGAGAGTAATTATTTTCTTGCAGCTGATTTCTTCCAGTCCGCTATTTATAATGAATATTGTGGCCATTATAATTAAATGGGAATATTCATTTTTAATGTAAATCTGCTGCATTTTATTATGATGGATATTTAATATTCATTTCAAAGTATAAACAGTAATGACCGTCTTGTCTAGCGTATGTAATAAAAAGTGCAATCCTTCTTGTGTGTATACCAGAAGTCTCAAAATTATAGGGATTTGTGTAAAAATTTGTATTAGCTGATATCGTGTCATCGTGGTAATAATATTAAGAAGAAATCGTATGTGGACAAAAATATATTAGACTAGTGGTCCCGCCCGGTTTCACCCCGGTGCAAAAGAACGAATGGGGGTAGGGACATGAGTACGCACGTTCATCTTAGTTTACCGAGATGAATGATGTTTACAAATTTCATGATGATCGGAGTTACCGTTCAAAAGTTTTTGTCAGACGGAAAAATGTTGAGTCATATTTTACAACATTTTTTGATGCTCCGTTCCTATTGGTCGTAGCGTGATATTGTATAGCCTATAGCCTAAAAATGGGTGATCCAACGATTAAAAGTTTTTTCAATTCAAACCAGTAGTTCCTGAGATTAGCGCGGTCAACCAAAGAAACAAACTCTTCATCTTTATATATTAGTCTAGATTTATTTATTGTACATTTCGTCTATACATTTAGACTTGTTCAAACTAAATAACAAAAAAAAGTGACGAAACGTCGTACAATAAATAAGTCCAATATATTTTTGTTCACATACCTGCGATTTATTCTTAATATCTGCGTAAAAGATTTGACAACACTGTTGTTTTGCCAAAAATTTACGTACAGAAAGTTATATTTAAAAACCCAAAACTCCCACAACATATTTTGTTGTCTTTGTGTTTTTGAATCGGTCTGTATATACATATAATGTGTACAGTAGCTCAGTTGGAAGGGGATAAAATGCCAGATTATGTAAATGCCTATAGGATGGAGCAGAGGCAAACCACTCTCTCCCTACAATTCTCGTTCCACTCGCTCACTACACTTTACTGAAATGCAAAAGGACATACCTATCCCTCTTTCGGCACAAAACTACACTAATTATAATCGGACATTCATGAGGAGTTTACTTATGACGTAAGCTAATAAATTGAAAATTAATAATTAGAATATTAAACTCTAGTGGATGTCGTTTTTGTTCCGGAACGGAGAAGGTATATGCCTTTAGGGTGAGAGATTGTTTCGTTTCCTTTCCGACACTGCCGTAGTTCTCATATTCGCACGGCACTGCATTTTTTTTTTGAAGTAAAACTTCTTTAGGCACGCTTGACTTGGGGAGTAAGCTGGTAAATGTCTGACGAAATCGTTTACGGAAGTGCATCATCGCGAACGAAATCGTTTACGGAAGTGCATCATCGCGAACGGTGCGTGATCGTTCGAGGCAAACGGCAAACGAGGGAGATATAAGTTAGTAAAGATAGTAAGAGAGAGAGATTTACGTTTCGTATATTGAAAGTTGAGAGGGAGATATAAGTTAGTGAGTGCGACAAAGACGAAGCATTAAGTTGAGAGGGAGATATAAGTTAGTGAGTACGACAAAGGCGGAACATTAATTGAAAATTAAAATAATTATGGCAGGGAGAAGTTTGACTTCAGTCGTGTGGTCTCAAGCACACTCGCTTTTATTGCATTCCTTTCTATGCGAGCTTTCCACTGACCTATAACATTTTCAGTAATTCCGAGCATATTTACGAGTCATATGAGACGACATTTTTCTCAAAGAACTTATGATCGATGCCGCTATTAAAAAGAAATATTGATATCTGTTTTTAATATCGAGTGAACTACTCTAGCTCACTCATTAGTTGGGATGATCTGATTATTCAAATGAATATAGGATAGTTATGTATCGGATCGACATTATAAAATCGTGAGAGGGTAAAACGCTTTCGAAGGAGGATGAAAGGAGACACTACCAACGTGGTGATAACAAAAGTAAAACTTTCCTACTTTGCATCTATTTCATCCTTGCATTTTAATAATAGAGTGCCTCTATTGTTTGTTTCTACTAGTAAATTCAGATAAAAAAAAATATTAAAACCAAAGGAATAGGTATTACTGATTGCAACAATTTTTTGGTATCTTTTCTTAAAGTCAATGAATCTATATGATCGTTATATAATCGGCGGATAAAAAAACCGTTTTGCGTATTTGAAGTTATACTTCTTTTGACGCTTAACGAAAAAACGACGACAGTGATTTTTTACGATGCGCGCACACCGTAACATCAAAATTAACAGTATGAAGTTCCTCGCAGAAAAATGCTACCAACATAACAGAGATAGCGATCATTGACTTACACTAGTAGACATATCGTTGCAGTTGTTTTTCTGTTCACTTATTGAGGAGGATAGAGTATGGTAGAGAGTATGTTCGCATGCGCGTAGCGTTTAATACCCGTATTTATGCTAATCTGACGCCAGTACTTTTATTATTTTATTGCAATGAATTGTTTGCGTGCAACTTATAAATTAGTTTTTAATCACGCCAAAGAAGTATAACTTGTAACGCGCGTGCATACATTTTTTTTTCTTTTTGAAACCGTTTCTTATGTTTAACCGCAACCAATTAATTATTGGTTGAAAATGATATAAAATAGATATGAAAAGAATTTTCGCAGTTCGATTAAAAAAGCTGGAAATGTTTTGTGTAGTAAGCCTACTGCAATCGCGTCGAGGTACTCTAGTGCAATCGCCATTTGTACAGTTGAGAAAAGCGGGATTTATTTTAAATTCCCTTGATGAGGTCGTTATATAGACTAAAGTGAAATTGTTTGCGACCGGACGAAACAGACAAATTGCCTGTTTATGGTTATCTTTAAGTGTAGGTACCTATTTCGATTGCCCTACTCTACTCGAAACATAAAGGAAACACGTAGCAAGTTTCAATGTTGAATTTTTTTCTGCGACTACTAGACACTAATTAACATAAAATCGAAATGGTTCTTTTCTAAAAGAGACGCTCAATATTATTGTGCAATGTGGCTAGCACAATATTTTGACGGCGGCCCCTAGACGGTCAATATTATTGTACAATATTTTAGTTTGTGCAAAAAATTGTACTGTATGGAGGCAATATATTGCTCAATTGCGAGCACAGACTGTACAGCCACATTGTGCAAACAGTCCCCACCAGAACTTCAGTCATCATGTTGTCACGATTACTTATAGTCTTTGGACTTCACATCCCACAGAGCCGGAAGACCACGATACACCTCGATAAACTCAACAATAAATTGTTTTTCGGCTTTCTTGTTACCCATGATGAGGCGTAGTTGAGACGACTTGTTGAAACGACCGCTACTTAAGATCAACTGACGGGATATTGCGCAATCTTGACACCAGACGGCACAATATTTCCCCGTTTGTGCAATATATTTTCAAGAATTTGAAAATCACACAATATATTGCGCTACCTTTCAATCTCGTCTACACACGGTCAATTATATTGCGCAATAATATTGAGCGTCTATGGGCCGCTTAACTCGTAAAATATTTTGAAGTTCCAGTCCGAGCTATCATATTACATACGGTCGGAACCGGATCTGTAATCATAACATTATACGTAATTTTATTTATATGTAGAATTCGACACGACGATAAGTTTTATAACCGAAGCCGAACAGCTTCGAGTTCGACCGAAGTCAAACAGTTGTATAATCTCAAAAAAGCGCGCGAAGGAAAATATTTATTACTGTAAACTGAACGTCATTGCTTTGAAGCTGAAAAACATTTCTTGTTTTTATAGTTGTGTGTGTTTTAAGAGTCATAAAATCATTACAATCGAGATACATACTACTTTTTTGCACGTATTCTTATAAAATACGTGATTTTCACATCATAATAAGAATAATACAGGTATATTTTGTAATATTTTTGACAGGTCACGTTCGACTGTTGTGTTATCTATGGGAGCGCCTATTTGGCTTCTCTGTCGCGCATATGGGTTTAAATGGCAACTAACACAGAACTATTGGATTGGTAAAATCGCATTTCTTTTGTTTTACTTTACGCACTAATTCTAAAAAGAGTCGTTTTACTACCGCTATGCGGGCATGACAAAGCAATTATTTTCTAGAGAGGCGTGCAAAAAAATCACTTCAATTTTCAGGTTATGTTTCTAGATACCTATAGGTTTTTTTATGTCTTCAATTTTTTTTTTATTTATGAAAAAAAATGTGCTTCGACTACCTGGGTCATAAGCACTACTGCCATAAGGCATATTGATAACGAACTCCTTGTAATATTATGCGTACTTTCTAAATTGAAATAACGCTTTTGTTGTATATTTAAATTATACTCGGAAATTAATACCTTCAACACGTTTTTGTGTCTGTTTTAATTTCCTGTGTTTGTTTTTGTTCACTGTTGTTTATTTAAAGAAAGTTTTTCTGTACTTCATTTTTCCGAAGAAGTGCAACGCTTTTTCTTTTAAAGTAATTGATTTAGGAATTAAAGACACGGCGCTTTTATGTATTTACATTTAATTTTATTTCCGATGAAAAATATTAAAGTGTTAAATTGATGAAGTGGAAAGTTGTTCCAAGTTATTTTCTTTAATTAAATTTTTATTTTTACATCTCGGTATCAATTCAGTCAATCCCAACTTCATAAATTCATGAGAACTAACGGCCCAGTCTGTGATCGATATTCGACAGTAATTAACTCCGCTTGTTTTTTACAGTTTATGAACGTAAACAATGAATATTTTTTTTACTGTGTTTAATGTACTTGTATTTTGTAGCACATAATATACATACAATTTATCTTTCTCCGGTCCTTTTCTTTATGAATTTTAACTGTGTCAAAACTAAATAAATAGATATTAAAATCGAATAATTCGTGGAAAGGAAGAAATTGGACTGAAAAAATGTGAATATTTTCAATGTTGTCACAGACCAGTAAAATCTTGAAAAGTCAGGGGTTTTTATAGGTCAGGAAAATATTATTCAGCCGCAAAAATATACAAAATACAAGAATACTGGATTTATGATACGACTTGCAGCTTTTAATCTAGATTGAAGAATCTCATTCGTTTTTAAATAAATTGAGACCTCCATGTTTAGTGCTATACTGTAGGATCAGTGTTAATTTTTTGTCACTTTCTAACTTTAACATCACATAAGTTAGAGTAGGTAAGACATAATCTTAATAACGCTATTAATTAAAAACAAATGGTATACCCGGAAATGAAACTGCAGACATAAATGCTAAAGAAGCAACCACTACTGGCATAACACTAAACGAAAATACGATCAGCAAAAACGAATACCGAAAATACCTAAGAGAAAACATACAAAATAAATGGGAACTAATATGGCAAGCTACAGAAAACAACAAACTTAGAAAACATAAGAACTCAACCAAAACTGAAAATAATTACAGTGAGTTCTCCAGGAAAGAACAAATAGTCCTAACTCGAACAAAAATTGGCCATACGGCACTAACACATACCTACCTCATGAACAAAAGCAATCCGCCGATGTGCCAGCCCTGCAACGTAAAGATCAGCATACACCATCTGCTTCTTCAGTGTCCAAAATACCAAATGCACCGCCTTCAAGTCAACCTGTCATCGGAAATCGAAGAACTTTTCAGCAACCCCTACAATATGAAAAAAATAATCGAATACCTTCAAATAATTGAACTAATAAACAAAATTTAATATCCTATAAAACAATTAAATTACAAATTAGAATTTATTGTTACTTAACTAATATAATCATAATTATTGTATATTACAAGTACTTACCTTCTTACTATTATTTAACATTACTTATATGTATTTATATATATGTGATTAGTGCTAATAATCCTAGAGATTGAAGCACATATTGTTTTGTTTTTTTTATCTCTTTAAAATAAAAAAAAAAAAAAAAAAAAAAATGGCATTCATTAATCTTGATTTTAAGCTGAAAGCCGTGTCAGAAACCGAGGTTTAGTACTGCAGTAGTACAAATCAGCTGAGCTTAGAGAACTATCGAATATTTGTTCGTAACATTTTAGGAAAAGAGCAAATATCGAAAAAACAAGTCACGTTTACAAATTCTGTCGGCAAACCTTTAAGCGCCTCTTAATGTACTACATATTATAACTGTATAAAGTCTACTTACAAGCAAAGTGCGAGGGTGATTGCCAAACAGGGAGGTCATTTCAGATATTCTTAAGGGGTAACTTACTTACTTAAGTTGCTTTTTTTCATTTAATCTTAAAAATTAAATTAAATGAATTAAAAGTAAAAAAAAAGAAAATAATTGTATACGCGTGTAGCCTTTGTGGCAAGATTGATTTACTCCTATAGTGTTCCGTGCACGTTTTATAATATTTTATAACTGTCAAAGTACTATATAATAGAAAAAGCGTGTGTTAATGAATCAAGTATAGTTCCCGCCCGGTTTCACCAGGTTGCAAAAGAACGAATGGATGGATGGGGAGGGCATGAGTACGCACATTCATCTTAGTTTACAGAGATGAATGTTGTGTCCAAATTTCATGATGATCGGAGTTACCGTTCAAAAGTTTTTGTCGGGTGGACAAATTTCGAGTTACATTTTGCAACATTTTTCATTGATGCTCCGCTCTTATTGGTCGTAGCGTGATATTATATAGCCTATAGCCTTCCTCGATAAATGAGCTATCCAACAAAAAAAAAACAAATTCAATTCGAACTAGTAGTTCCTGAGATTAGCGCGTTCAACCAACCAAACAAACAAGCAAACTCTTCAGCTTTATATAAATATATGTATTTATTGTTACTTTATGCATGTGCATTTATAAATGCATATTGATAAATGTATTTCGTTGAGTGTCAGCGCATGCGTGATAACAACTTTGTGACAGTTCAGCTGTAGTAAATGATTGCAAAAGAAGTTTCACTTTACACGTAAGCTTATCTGCGTGAAGTTCACACGTTTTTTTGTTTCTTTGATTGCCATGGACAATAAATATGCAGCAAAAGTATTTCAGTTTTTTGTATCTTTGTAGAGCAGGAATATTCAGGTTTGTTATTTTTCCTTTTAGTTTTGGAAAGAAATATTATTTGTGGACCTTCAAACACTTAGCCTGCCGATACATAAATTCGGGCCATTAGGTTGAAGAAATGACTATTTTATATAAAACGTGCATAAAATGTTGTAATCGTTTTTGTAAATCATTACCGCCCTTTAGGTACATATTATGTTACGTGAGCTTTGATCTTTCGAATTATTCAGATGGTCGTTTGACGGCGTCGCGTCGCGTCGCTTCGACTGAGTGCACTATAGAATCGCTTCTCTTGTGTTAGGCGTACACCTTAAAGTTCACACAGTTTGAAGTTCAATTAAACTTTTGCTCAAGTAATTTAGAGAAATAAGACAGAAATAATTAAATTTCGTAAGTTGATTTGTTTTATAATCCTTGGGAACATTTCCAACACTGACTCGTGAAATAAGTTATTATCGGAATGTTGTTTACAAGTGTCGAATTATTTTTAATAATCGTTTACTATTTTTAGAATCGTTAAAAAATGTTTTTGTTATTGTTTAATCCAAGAATTGTTCTGTGTTTGGAGCAATCAGTTTGGTTAGGATTCGTCACTTCTTGCGAAAATAAACTAGTATTTATACTAGGTCAGGGGTCGGCAGTTTGCTCTTGCTCTTTAAAAACTGGGAAATTTTAACTTTTGGCTCTTTCGTCTCAAAAGGTTGCCGACCGCTGTACTAGGTATTTTGTGAGTAATTCCGAAAATTCATATACGTACTGTTCCTGAGATGCAAAATCTAACCACGCTCTATTATTTTCAGAGAGATACCCGTTTTAAATTATTTAAATCGATGCATTTAAAACCGTCATAACCTTCAGTTTCTTCGCTCTTTTTTTTGTTTTGAGTGTCCGGTATTCCTAACAACGAATATTAAATAGAATTGAGTTCTTGTGACGCTGCATCGAAATACTTTTAAAGACAAAGAAAATACGTTTGAAGTTGGCATAGTAGGTACTGTATAAGAGATGCACGTAAAAAGAAACGCTCAGTGACATGATCGGGTACTTTGATACCGTTCTCTTGATAAAAACTGTCACTGTAATGCCGACTGCACACTCTCAGGAACCTCTGGCCGTAAAGATAAGGACTGGGAAAAACGGACATGCAGAATGGGAGAAACATTCAAGAATCGTGCTCAGTCATCGAGTGAAGAAAATTAGATAAGGGAGACTTCTTACATGAACAGATTCTCCACTGGAAACTCGGTAGAACAGGATTGATAATTAAAATATATAAACACTAGCGGTCTCGCCCGGTTTCACCCGGGTGCAAAAGAACGAATGAGGAAGGGAGGGACATGAGTACGCACAATTTATCTTAGTTTACCGAGATGAATGTTGTGTCCAAATTTCATAATGATCGGAGTTACCGTTCAAAAGTTTTTGTCGTTAAAAAGCAGTATTTATAATTTTTTTAAGTAATAGGTTTCTTTTAAAACAATAATTACTGTAATTAATAAAATATTATAAATATATAATTGAAAACACCGTAGGAAAATTATTTTTATATATGTAGGTACCTATAGTTGCAACAGTTTTCAAATGAGCTATTAATTATATTTTTTTAATTTTATTTAGTCGTAATAAAATTTAAAAAAATTGAAATGAGGTCCTTAGAAAAAAGCAATGTAGAAAATAAAAAAAAAGAATAAAAATATATTCGCCGACGTGGGGCTTGAACCCACGACCCTGGCATTAAGAGTTTCATGCTCTACCGACTGAGCTACCCGGGCTTGTGAATGTGAGGCGCTAATATTACAATACCTATTAGTTAGAGCATTTCACCTGATAATATATTTTGTCGGACGGACAAATTTTGAGATACATCTTGCTTCATTTTTCATTGACGCTTCGCTCCAATTGGTCGTAGCGTGATATTATATAACCTATAGCCTTCCTCGATAAATGGGCTATCCAACAAAAAAAATTTTTTTCGATTCGAATCAGTAGTTTCTGAGATTAGCGCGTTAAACCAAACAAACAAACAAACAAACTCTTCAGCTTTATATATTAGTATAGATTACTTTTACATACAAATAAATAATTTATATACGATACTTCGTACTAATGGAAATTAATCACTATTAAAAATCGTCTAAACACAAGATAAAGAATGGAATCAAAGAAGCATTAGTAGTGTTTTCTTCCTTGTTATTATTTGCTCTATGGGTAAAACAGAAGAAAGACGAGGGGTAGAAATGGAGAGAAATACTTGTGACAACGATTGGTTGGCCAACGGGACCGGAGAACATTGCAAATGTATAAAAACAAAGGTGAATTGGACCCTAGAAAGGACGCCGCATCGAAATATCGTTTTAAAATGGAGATGTATTATCTTCTGTTAAGATATTTGACAGATAAAAAAAAGAATTGAATCACTGAAATTGAAATGCCTTTTTTTTGTATTGAATTATTTCTGGCTCGAAAAAAACATAGCAGTTTACAAAATATACCGACGATAAAATCTTTCTGCAGTACACATAGTTTTTATTTTTCTCTTATATAATTATAGTTTTGTGAGATGGGAGGTTATGTTACACGAGCGCAGTGTGTGAAACAGTCACACGGGTCAAACGCACTCCTCCATTGATACTCACTCTATTTCTTATCACAAACCCTGTATAAAATAGCGGCTCTTGTTTTGATTTCCAGTATGTATTTTTAAGACTCGTTTTTTAACTTTTTCCAACTAGTTCATAATGTTCATATTTCACTTGTGTAGCAAACTTAACTCCAATAATGACTACTTTTTTATATACGGGTCTTTGTCTTCTACACACATTTAGTTTAAATAACAAGATTACACGTAAATAAACTATATATCTACTATAAAAAAAAACTAAAATAATAAATAATAAAAAAAAATTATATAGGTACCCGATTTTGTTTCTAGTGCGTAATGACATATATTATGAGGAAGGCGATGTTATTAAAAACAAATTTTGACGGCTTAGTTTTCAGCATCACTACTTTTATTATGGAAATTTACGTTGCACATTTCGTTTGTTTTACTTTAACGCACAAGTGTGAAACGAGTCATTTTACTGCTGCTATAAAACAACTATTTTCTTGAGGGTCGTGCAAAGATGGAATTTAATGTTTTCGTTGAACGTTTTTTTGGTACACTAAAAAAATAAAAATAAAAAAACTTTGTCCTCTCGCCTGCAAAATGAATGCAAAAAAGCTGTGTGTACGGCCCTGTTCTTCTGATCAATTTCTTTATGCCACTAATGATGCGCAGAAATTGCGCAGACGCCACCGGTAGTGAGATAGCTTGTAGTTTATGAGCCGCGGTATAAAACAAATGAGAACCAGTTTCTTTAATTGATATTATTTTAGTTAGAGCCGGCAACAGAAGGAAAAAGAACGTCTTCATTTTGTTACATTAGTATGAGTTTTATCTAAGCTTTTTTCCGGATAATAAAAATTAAAATGATGGGATTAAATTTATCTTTCCAACCTTCATGCGCTTTTTATTTCATGTTTGTAGAGCAGTTGAAATTTTTATTATGATTACAATATTTTAGTTGTTGTTTTTATCTTTAAGTTTATATAAGTGCTACTTTATAAATCGAATTAATATTTAAACTTATAATCTATAATCTCGTGTCAAAATGTTCTTCCGCGCTAATCTCCGAAACCACTGAACCGATTTCATTGAAATTTTGTAAATGTGTCCAACTTACGCTATAGGATAGTTTTTATTGAATATTGTGCACAATACGATGTTTTGTGAAAATAAACTGTTTTAGTAACACGTAACGACATCTCATAGAACTTACTAAAAGCTATTAGGTTCAGAAGAAAACAAAAAAACTGGTTTAGTACCAAGTAGTGACATCTGACAGAAGTCGGTCAAAGCAGTTACCTCAGACGCAAATCTGG
Organism: Xanthostigma xanthostigma; assembly: GCA_963575645.1. Taxonomy (NCBI): domain Eukaryota; kingdom Metazoa; phylum Arthropoda; class Insecta; order Raphidioptera; family Raphidiidae; genus Xanthostigma; species Xanthostigma xanthostigma. The sequence continues at coordinate 2,610,011 of OY754470.1, read as the reverse complement.
TAGAATTTGCTTAAAGCTATTAGTTCAGACGCCAAACCGCAAACGAAATACGTTTTCACAAACGAAAAATAAATGGAAGTAGTCCATCCGACTAAATAGCGAATATTTGACTAGATAACATTAAAATTAAAATTCTGACTATATACACGAACGAAAAAGTTAAAATTACTTTTTTGTTACATTTGTGTTTTGACAAAAAATATTTCATTAACTTAAAGCATTGGATTAGGTATTATTATTACAGTGTTACACAATAAAATGGGACAACTAACATATCCATCAAAAAAATATTGGTAAAAAAATTATGTGAAAAAAGTACTGTTTTGAACTTTCGCAATTTTCATATTTGATGTAAAAATATATTCCCGGGGTCATAAATTTTAAACGATCGAATTTAAAGGCTGTCTTTTTTTTATACACGAGCTTTTAATTCGCAAAACCCATCGCGCATTTTACATCCGACCGCAGAACTGTAATAAAAATAAATCTCACCGGTCGGGAAACATTTTTTGTCATATATAAAAAGTCATCTACTCGTATATTTTGTGTAGATGACTGCAGAAGAAGATGAAAGATGGAAAAGGAAATGGATCATAAGGTTACATGCGAACGTTACGTCATACACTATGTTGGTACCAACGATTTCCGTACATACGGTTGATGGTATGCCTTATTTTTCAAGTACTTTCACAGTACACAGTCATGTTTAATTTCTTTTTATATAGGGAGACCGGTAATGGCTCATTCCTTTCGGGAGAAGAAACTATGATTAATTTGAATGATTTAACTTATCACTTGGGGGTCGGAATACGTAATTTTTTTATGATAATGACACTTCTGTGAAGAATTTTTTTTTTAATTTATTGTTTTAACACACAACGTAAAATCTTACTGTAACTTTCGTTGTTTTTAGCTTTAGGAAGGTTGGCTATCAAATCATGGAAAAATTCACGCCAAAAAGTGAGATATTTTTTTTTTAATTTTTAACTCTCAAAATTCAGTTTTTGTAAAAATAAAATCGAAGTAGATTTTTTCAAAAATGACGCATTTGATAGAGGTTAAATCATTCCAAATTAGTCATAGTTTCTTTTCCAGAGAGGAGTACGAGCAATTACCGGTCACCTGTATATAAATTAAGCACCGAATGATGTAATTAAAATTACTGTAACTGATGTTATCAAGGATTTGGATAAAATAAAATAAAATTTTTAATGAGCAGAGCATTTTATCACTTCCTTTTTAATCTACATTTAGTAAGGTTGTATTTGATCACTGCGATCTGCCAATCTGCAGCAGCCAAATTACCATATTATATAATATATTTTATTGGAAGTGATATTGTTTTGCTAATTTTCGTTAAATGAATAAATGTTTTTCGCTGAATTTCGAACTGTTGATGGAGGTTGATGCGTTACAGTCCCAATCAAAAGTAAGTCGAATTCTAAATGGGAACTTTTCCATAATACAAAAGGTTATAAGTCGATGATACCAATAAATTATAGTCATAAAGGCATTAATAAATATTTTTTTTTAATATTCATTAATTATTTCAGTATTTTACTTAATGGACTAACTTTTGAATTTTTTGTACAAAGTTAGGTTGGAAAAAATAAATTTACGTAAATATCTGTATTTTACATATTTTTTGCAGTAAATAATCAAAAAAAGAAATGAGAAGTAATATAAATTAAAATTAAATCATTAAAAAGTTGAAAATTCAGTTAAAATTGTTAAAATTATCAAGAATAAAAGTCCATAATTGAAAAGTGCTACTGCTAAGGTTTAATAATTTTTTAATTGATTAAAAGTCTCCAAATTAAATTGGAAAAAATATTAAAATATGCGTAAGACATCGATGCTTTACACAGTTAGTTTTTGGAACTGCTGACATTATTTGGTTATTTGCAAAAAATTAAAATGTATCTACCTTGCATGCTAAGTTGGCATATTTTCCATAAGACTACATGTCAAAGTTTTTTTTAATTTTTAACTTTATAAATCTCCTAATGATTTTGAATTTTTTACAGAAAATTTTGTCATAAAAAAAAATCTATTAAAAAACTTTATTTCAGATTTTTTTCATTATTTTCGTAAAGCGGCTCAACCTCCTTAAGAAATAATAATAATAATAATTTTCCCAATCTGTTATTTCACCAATAAATAAGTACATTTTACTTTTACATTAATTGTCGTTTTTTATATCCTTCAAAACTCCACACCTATATTTTATCAGTAATTGGAAAAAAACGAGAGCTTCTCATATTGGATGTTGTCATCACAACATTGTATTAACTAATCTAGGCTAAGTCCGTATATATTTGGGTTGAACACACCTGCTATAGTACAATCAGTGGTGCAAGTGTACATGGAAACCTTCATTCTATTTTCGGTGTACTTCATGTAGGAGCTTTCGAATCACTGATAGCAACGTTGTTGTATATTGCTCTTTAAGATGTTTTGCGTGTTTTATGACGTGATACGGTACATCTATGTATATCACCCTTTATATGGCTTCATCTTAGCATATCCGCCCCGGTTAGATGAGCTTCAACTCCTGTCTATGCGATTTCACTATATATGAGATACTTTCTTCAGTTACGACTGTCATTTTGTTTAAAATTTGCTGAAGACCGCACATTCACTTTGTAAGTGCCTTTATTTTTATATATGATAAGGTTTTTAAACCGCAGTGAAACTTCTTATGACATTCTCGTATGTCGACACAAGACATTTTACAACTTTATCAAGTGTGTTTTTCAAGTCCCAAAGTGGCGAGATCTTAACAGTTAAATCTAGATTTCATCTAGAAAATCATAAATCACGAAGTGTAGTAGATATAGTTGTATAATTCGTGTATGTGTTCTTATAAATACAATTTACCACCTTTTGACCAGCTTGAGGCTCTGAAGATGAAAATGAATTTTTTGAAACGTTGGCCACTAGCGTAACATTGGTAAAGCTTATTTATGATCCTCAACCAAAACCTTCCTTTCTTCGTAACATTCTATTGGATCAACACTACTTTATGCTGAAGACATTAAAATTAATATTTTTTACCAAATGTTGTAATAAATGTTAGGTTCCTCCTGTCCTAACGGCCTCTCGGACCGGGGCTCTTCCAAGCCAGGGGCCCGTGACATTTTTCCCGTTCTGCCACCCTATTGTTACGACAAAGATATGGAAATATTTTATTAGTTATCCTTGATATCACAATGTGGCACAATCATTTTTTTGTCAACTGGTGCCTAATTATAATACAATCTACTATCTGTGAATGTATTTTGTGCTATTTTAGATGGAGATTATACACAACTAATAAATCTAATAGACGTTCACGATACGGTTATATAATGGGAGATTATCGTATAATCTCTAGCTAGCCAATGACCGGGATCAGAAGAGAATGGTTATAGTGTGCAGATGATAACGACACAACCGTCGTCCTCCGCAATCGTGCTAAAAAAGGGACTCACACGCGCATCGTGTTATTAATCTTCATCTTCGCCAAAGTAGGCATGCTTCTGTTACATGAAACGCAACTGTCTTATGTCCGACTGCGACAGAAAAGCTCTCCAATCAGCCGGACGGAGTGTACGGTGGATGACGACTCGAGTGCGCGCCGTTTTTGTCAACCATAAATCTTCATTCTCGCCAGAGTTGACACGATACAGAACTGGCCTATGTCCGACCGCCAACCACTTTCAGTCAGACAGATAGAATATTTTTGAAAAGACTTTAACTTCTACATTGTTATGAAACAAAATTTTGGGGGAAAAATATTATTTTAATTGAAACGATGTTAATTAACGACAGTTGCCAATAAAAAGTCGCTAAAGCTATATCGTGCAACAGCATTAAAAATTATAATCATTTACAAATAAAAATAAAAAAATTGACACAATGAAACCATGATTATTGTTGATTATTTTGGCAATTTACTCTTAAAACTTTAATGAGTCTCAAACTAACTATAACTGAACTTGGATAAGCAAGAGTTCAAGGGACTGCGATCTCTTTTTCGCTTATGGAGGTTTTTCAGTAACCCGAATTTCGAGCTTATAGAGGTGCAGGAGTGGCCTTTCTCACTTAAGAGGTCTATAAAAATACAGAAAATATGTAGTGATAAACGCGTATGTATTATTCGACATAGATCCTAAAAAAAGAAAACAAAAAAACCAATGATACAAAAACAATGTTAGTTAGTTCAGCTATTTATGACTCATTCCGAAATTTCGTGGAACTATTAATACGTTCGACTATCGTTTATAGAGGTACAGGCAAGTAGTAGTCTCAGTTATCGAGGTCTATGAGTGAAAAACGTCTTTCTCTTCTAGATGTTTCTGTTTCTCACTTATAGAGGTTTTAAAGGATTACAAAGACGGTGCACTTAGAGAGTTTTCTCGCTTACCCAGTTCTCACTCAGTCAGGTTTGACTTCGTTCATCATAATTTTATGTTAACTGTGATAATTGTTTTAACCCCTATAGAGCTCTGAAAATGGGTTAAAAATATTCTCGAAACGTTTGTTAAAGACATCATTGAAGACGTGCATAGCATCTGTTGAATATAGATGCGGTGTTAAAAGTTCTTGAGTTCGATTTTAATTAAATCAGTCGGACATAGAATAGTTCCATCAAGTGCTACATGTGTAGTAAACGCTTGTGCTTGCTACCCGACTCTAAATGCAACGGCAGCAGTCAAGTCAACCCTCCTCCTTTTTAGCAGGACACGTTATCTTGACGACGCGACTTATATAAATTATGGCACCCTAATAACAACATCCTTTTTGACAGCATTCAATAGATCCTTAAAATCGTGTTACAAAATTACTTTCACTCGTTCAAAATAAAGTCAAATTAATTTTTGTAATATTTCTTTCTTATTTTCTTCAGATAAAATCTATTATTAGAATGATAAAGTCAATTTCAAATATCCTCTCAAATTGTCCTATTAATAAAAAGCTTTACCTTTTCTTTATGACCACTTACAGCTAGGATTATTAGGTACATTATTTTTCAATAATAAATTTAAAGTTCAGTTAATAGTTTTATTAATTCAGGAAGCTTGATTTTTTTCACACTAATATAAAGTTTCAAAGCTTGTATGTTTCTTTATTGCGCTTAATCTCAGTAACTGCTTAACTGATTTGTAAAAGTTTTTCATTGTTGAAAAATGTACTTCTTCTCAAGAAACATGGAATATTTTATGATGCTTGGACGAAGAAGCGAAAAATGTAAAGCAAGTCCGAAATCTGATTTATCCGTGCACATTTGTTGCGTGAACAGATTTTTCGTGTTTTGTTATTTTTTTTATACTGAAAAAATATTGTGGTATCTGAAATATACTTCGTCAAGTTTATGCGTGTTTAAATTTTAAAAATCAAACTGACCAACATTTACCGAATTTTAATTAGAAAAATTAATTACTTTTTTTCATTATGTATAGTACAATATACATTGATGATAAATTATAGAATGTGTTGTTTTCATAATGTAGAATTTAAAATTAAAATAAATATGTCTGTGGTTGTATATCTACATTCACTAATTTTACAGTCTGTTTTTACTGTTACATCGAACTTTCTGAAAAGTTAACATTTTTTACCATTAATTCGCTGATGTTTTCACTATTGTTTTTTTTTTATCAAAAACAAAAACTGAGTGTTTCATATGTATCAAATATTTATTTTTGAAATTTAATCATGCATTGTGCTAGCAGCTAGAGCATATCAACTTTTCTCTTGTTTGTTTTAAAGAAATTAGAAAAAAGAAAATTACTTCATAATTTTTAAGAGGCGATTTATGATGAGTCATCGCAAAGTCAGTGAAAATATGTTTTATCATTTTTACTGTAAATATTCAAAAACATTCTTCACAAGACTTTTTTGCAGTACACATCTTTATTTCAATACTTACCTAATGTGTATTATTTTTTGTATACTACCTACTTATGAGTGACAATAATGTCGAAACACGATTAAATATTAAAAAAAAAAATATCTAAATCAAAATGCCTTTGTCTTGACGATCTTTTTTTAAATTTTGTTTCAGGTGAGTGCTAGCTCCAATATTCATTATTTCCATGACAATATGCATAAAGAGTGGTGAGTAAAAAATTGTATTGCTATAAAATTGAATTAATAGACGTTTTAAAATACGAATTATTTTATACATCTGCGCCACTGTGTGTATATTTTCGCACGAGCAATAACAGTGCCATTGGTGCAAGCTGCTTCACAATAAAAATAAAATTATTGGCGTATTATGTGCTCGGTTTCGAGGCTTTTTGGCTCAGTTTATAAGAGCCCCCATGTCTGCCGTATTGTACTCTAACGGGCCAAGGAATTAGCTGTGCATGCTTACTGAAGCTTTGTAACAGTGAAGACATAAAACATAATTAAATCCCACTAACATATTTTTGGCTATTTAAGCTGTTTAAAAAATAGGCGATGTTTTATGTAACATAAGCTTGAGGTTAAAACGTTTGCTTCAAAAATGAATTGTGTGGAATGTGTGAAACGTATTGCATGGCTGAACACATTTTCTGAAAAAAATATGAGGGTGTATTTTTGGATTATTGTGTTGTTTCTTTTAAATTAGTTTGTAAGTTTTCAAATTGGTTCATAAATGAAATAATTATTTTTCACTTATCTTAATGTCAAACATTAGTCGCTGAGCAGGTTCCTTAATATTTTTTACGATGTAATTTAATGTCGAATTATGTATTTTCATAACAAGTACCTATTTGCGTTATTAATTAAAGCATCAACATTCTAATTAAATGTTAGTTTTATTTTGTTGTTTGCAACTTTTTAATTGGTTTAATTTAAACTCTGCCAGTATTGCAAGAAAAATTGTTTTAAAAGCAATGTTGCAATCCGCTTATGTCCGTGTTTGTTTTTTTCTTTTTTGAAACTTTTTAAGAGTGTTTGTTAATTTACATTTAAAAGATTTTTTTTCTTTGATGCCACATAATTAGAGTCAATGAGCAAATTAACTCGAGAGATACATAATTTTCATTTTTCTTTGAAGCGTTGCTTTTATTAGACATGTTGATCTTGTTTTCATATGTCTTCTGAAACATAAATACCTAAAAAATGTTCTACAAAGTAAAATTATTAATTTATTAACAAACAGAAATACAGTATCGTTTATATAAAAAAGTGGATCAATCGCTATAGTATTTCATTTATATACAGTAACCATATAGAGTGGCGCATTCGGGAGGTACCAGGTTCGAATCCCGGCGGGGACAGATGTGGCTGGGAGTTTTTCCCACTGAAATGGTAATTCCTGTACTGGCCATCTTGTTGAGGTTTTCCATGGTTTCCCTCAATAATTCCAATTAAATATCGAGATGGTTCCTTATTCAAGGCCAAGGCCGATTACCTGTCAAACTCTTATGCTCAAAATTTGCCTGCCTTATCCCAATTTCCTAAAAATTCCTTCATTCGCTCATTGCTATTAAGTTGAAGTTTAAAAATTGTAGAAAATAACGGGAAGTGTGGTAGAAAAAAAATAGTAATGGTGCGAAGGGCGTCTGTTATGACATAAAGTCGAGAAACGGACGTTAAACGCATTATTATTATTATTACAGTAACCATATATAATTTTTTTTCGTGTATATTATAATATAGTATAAATACAGTTACTAGACTACGAAACCTATCTATAAAGCGAGCTTTCAATACATGCATCGTGTGAAGCGAACATTTAAAAGCATTCACGAAAATCAGCGCTTGAAAACTAGTAGTCAAATCTAGCGGCAAAACCAGCCTCGTGTACAGCGGCCTTAACAAAAAAAAAAATATTTTACCTTATTTTTCAGTGTAGAAAGTATAGAGGAATAAAGATATGAAAGGATATGAAATAAGCTACCCTGCATAGTTGTATATTATACTAGCAACCTCTGTGTAATGCCTGGTTCACTTTTGAAACTTGACTTGTCTCTCTGGAGTCGTCATAACCAGCGTCCATCAGCCAAAAAAACAGGACGGTTGACAAAACTTTTTTGTCTTTAAAATCAGGTACCTGACACTTCTTACTCTAATCCATTACCCGATAATTATAATGTTCCCAATTGTTAGTTCTTGTAGCTTAATAAAAAGTCATTGTTATATAATAACATTCCTTGTTTATGCTGTTTCATTGATAAATTAATGGCTAGAAGACTAGCAATATTATAAATAGCATATTTTTGACTTTTGATAAATTCTGTAATCAGTATTTAGTTCATGAATGATTTACAATTGTAGTGAAATTCAAATAGGTATTGCTCGTAGAGATTCAAAAAATACAGAATACTTTCAAATGCCGAAGCTAGTCGAGGACGCAGAAACTTTTTTTCAAAAAGTTAATTATAACTTTTTCTGCGAAAAACTGTATCTCCCTCTTTCACCCCTACGGGAGGAGAATAGTAACCCTCCATTTTTAAATGGAACTCTCTACTATTTTGTGGATTCCGATTCATTGTAAAAGAATATGAAAATTTTGTACGACAAATTTTCTTCGAGTATGCTTCGTTCACTTCATGGAAGTTAAAATGTGTATTTTATATCAATAACAATAATGGTGGTGGGATTACGGGTATAGATGGTGGAGAAGCGGGTATATTTTCTATTCCTGCTGCGTTAAGTTTTAAATCAGATTATTATTAAAATAACGTATTCTCAAACATTATGATGTAGGAAAATGCTTGTGACCCACTAAATATTTAAAAACCTAACAACAAAATTCCAAAATTATTATCTCAAAATGTAAAGTAGGAATTAAAAGAGACTCGCACAAGGACTTAATGTTTGCTGGTTATTATCGAACGATAAATATTTTCATTGGAAAATTTTTCGACCTTAACCAATTTTTGAATTTTTAAGTATTAAAAATTATCAAAATCTTAGTTAAGAGTATAACTTTTTTTCTATTTATCAAGAACAGTTATGTTAAAAATCCAGCCATTAATTCCGATGGTTCGCTGTGTGTAAAATACATGCAAAAAAATTTCGAAAATTGCACACCAAATCCTCGAATCTTTACACGATGGTTTTGATTCATGGTGGCAACGTTCTCTGGATTCAAGAAATAAAATGATATCAAACATAGCTGCGTCCTGTTCTAAGAGGAAGTCGGCTGAAGACGACGCTATTCCTGCAATAACTTTAATCCCGAGTTGAGATTTACAGGCACGGTTGCTTTCATAAAACCAGTGGCGTAGAAACCTAACGGCGCTTGACCAACTGACCGTATTTCATTTTAAGTATACCGTTTCGCAACAAAGAATAGCAGAACAAAATATTATCGAACGGAATCATATTTCGCGGACAATTTGGCAAATGTCTCCTGTTCAAGAAACCACAAACTTTATTAGAATGATGAAACTATTAAATTTTTATTAAAATAAAACTTTTATAAGTACGACCTGTAATAAAACCTTTAAAAATTTAATTCCAATAAAAATCACATAGTTTAAAAGATAATAATTATAATTTTTTGAGAATTTAAAATGTTTTTTTGTAAGAATACTGCTAAAACAATTGCTTTCGTTATTAACTAAATACTTTTGTCTTTGATACCACGGACGTGAAAATATGAAAAAGAATTTACTGAAACTTCCGTAACACTTTGTTTATAACAAAGCGTTTTTAAAGAACATGTTTTAAGATAATTATAACATACTTTGAGAACATTTAACGTCAAAAAGTCAGTTTATCTGATCAATGAATTAGTATAGTAAGGTCAACTTACCACCAGGCAAACACCAGAATCAAAAATAATTTAGATTTTCCAGTTTGCATTTGGTAGAGTTGCAACTTCGATTATAATTTTATTTTAATTACTACCTTTATAATATTATTTCAATTTTTAGTTTTATAATAGATTTGTAATAGATTCTTTACTCTATCATATGTCTATATTTTTATATTGTCAATTACTAACTCTAAAAATTAATTTACAGAAAATTACGATCCTTAAAGAGCAATGTTGCCAGATCAGGTCTCTTTAAAAACGCTAGGACCACCCAAATAAAGCGATATATTAAGAAAAAAGCCGGTAGAATCAAAACATTTTATTTATGTGTAATTAAGTGTAATGGTGTCAAAATGATAAAATTGATCCCTGATCGACTTAAAAAATAGCTGCGCCACTGCGCTCTAGTGAACAAAATCGTGATTCATTTTTTTAAAAGGTCACGAAATACGTAACGTTTTTATTGTTCTTATTTTTCTGTGTTCTTTTCATTTTAGAAAAAGATAGTTTCTTTTAAACTCAGCAAGACGTGGGATTTTTAATCTTCTAATGGAATTTATTAGCTATATTGCTTTTGTTTTAAATTTTGTGTTTTGAAGTTGGCAGCTGTGTGTTTATAATATATATTATTACAATGGCGCATATGAATAAGAAACATGCTTTCATGAGTGTTATTGATTTTGACGCTGTCACTTTATGTTTAAAATTTCTTCTTACTTCACAAACATAAGATGTGCCTTTCTCAACAACATGAACCTTTTTTTCGGTTGACCTTGAATCACTAATCCGGTGTTAGGCGGATCATTGCGAGACGAGACTATGTGGCATGCACTTTAAACATTTTTCCAAAACAAATATGTTTTAAATGAGTTATTTAAAATAACATAGAATTTTTAAATGAATCAAAGAACTATTTTTATAAACAACGTTTTTAACTTTATATGTTACTACGACACTGCGTAAAGTGAACGGCTATTGCTGGAATAGGAAATTTCACGTACACACTACTACTCTCAAACACCAATTGGTTCGTCCGCCTTCATGCTCACAGAGATACGTGTCGTGGCTCCTATTTAACAGTAAATCTAGTTGGAAAAAAATCCAAAACATATTTCTATTCACTTAATAGGTAATTGAGTGTTATCTGCGTTAGAATCAAAACTACTTATTAATCAGTAACTAGCTTTTTTCCGATGGATTCTCTCGTGTAAACGTCGATTTTTTCTACAAAATCGCTGGCGTTAATGTTTGGTTGTAAGAAAACAAGGTTTACATTTTATATCTCCCGAGATACTACCTTGCTGCCTGTATTCCTTTCAAAATGAAAGAGTTCGTTGTATTCCATGTATAGTGTATTATAAGTGATTTCGTAGACAAAACATTTTAATCTGTTCCCATCCATAAAACAGCATGACGTCCCATATACAGGCACCGTCTACAGAGTACTGATTGCACGCACCCAGAAATTATCGAGAGAAAAATTCCAGGTAGAAGTCGAAAACTTAGTTTTCTTTAGCTCTGTTCCATCCTCTCTGAGAAACGAAATGTTCAGTAGCTAAACGTGTTCCAAAGCCGATACAGACAGTTTCTTAGAGATGTTAGAACAGAGCTTCTATGTCTCAGCAATTGTGTAGTGTAGCAATAGTACGTAGGTATAGCCCAAGACATTAATTTATTATTGCCGTCTCGTGTCGTTCCGACGAGAAATTGCCATTTTCGCCCAAATTTCGAAACCATTAATTTTTAAACTTTGTCTCTCGAATGCGCCTTTTCATCTTGATATTGAAGCTGTCGAAATATGTTGTCTCAATTATTAAATATGTCATATTTTCTAAAGTAGTAGAAATTTCTACATTGGCAAAAAAGTGATGCTTACATTTCCTGTAAGTGAGGACATCAAAGCTTCGAGATCCACCGCTTACGTTCTACTAATTTCTTAGGTTCCCTGGGCCTAGTACCGGTGTATAATATCTCAATTACTGAAAAATTAGGACTGACTAATTATTTGTTAAAGTAAAAGCAATTACTAAAAAATGCACCGCCTGTTACGCTACTGTCTCTAGTTGCATAAAAAAAAATGTTGTGTATTACGATCTATAGCCAATATTTTGCCTTCCTATAATTCTTATCTCAAGAGCCAAGACATTGTAAGAGGAGCTTATACATGCTGTACGTACATACCTCGTCCGGGATCTTTAGTAGCTTTATTGCCCTCAAATTGATGGCAGACTTCCTTCCTGATATTAATGGTACAGGCTGCGTAATAAATTTCAACTTTTATTAGAATTGTATATGTACAGAAAACACTGGCCAGCTAAAAACCCCACGAAATATTTATATGTGTGTATTATAAATGTGTAAATATATAGGTCAGATAAAAATAAGCCCTTATGAAATATGTATGCTCAAAACTCAAAATACAAAACCTCTTATATCGAATTTGTTGTAAATAAGACATTTTAGATTTAAAAGAGAGCTGAAGACTGCTAATAAAATCTTGTTTATATTCAGTTAATGAATTTTATTCGATTATTTATAATTATTAAAATCACTTCTGTTGACGAATTCTACTTAACTGTTGTATCTATAGACTAGTCACATTTCTTTATATAAAAAGAGACTGATTTGTTTTGGTTGGCACAGATCAGTGGGCGTGGCACAGTAGATCTAATCAGCCAATAACGGCGGAATCATACGGTAACTTTACTATTCTGTGTTTAAAATTTCATTAAATATACACATTTTCTAAATGTTTTTATTGTAGAAAAGACCCGTCAAATTAAAAAAAAAATGTTTCAGAATCTATTCCAACAAAAAAAATAAATGTGGAACGATTCCATTGTGGGTTTTCATACGATATCGTTTATTTCCAAAAATTGCTATCACTGCTTTGTGCTTTTTGTGCTTAAATCTGCAAACATCAAAATTCGGAGCTTGACACAAAGTTTTCGTAAAGCGACGACAGTTCGGAACTCATTAAGATAAGCTCGAGAAAAACTTAATTATAAGATAAAATAGATTACAAACTATTAATATTACAACCGTAGCAGTCAATGCAATACGTTCCCTATCTATTGTTTTGTTTTAATTCATGGTATACTGCTCTAGGTCAGGGTTGGCTAAAAATAAGTACCAATAAGTATCCAGCCAATTGGGCGACGGACCCATTCTAACTTTAAAATTCCAGAACAAAAGAAAAACTGATTTTTTTTATTTTCCAAATATTCCGAAACTAAAGTTTAGAAAAAGAAATTTTTTACAAAACTTTCTTAGAAAAATAATTAGAACATAAATCATTATAGAAAACTATATCATTATATGAGAAAAAATAACGATATAAAGTATATCTCTTCTGCGCATGTGTCGATTTTCCCCAAAAACAATAGGGCTTTTCATATTTGCATATCAAACAACCTCTCAAAATTTGGTTTCAATCCGTTCATTCGTTTGACCTGTATCGTGTTCACAGACAAAGACTAGCAGACGCGCAGAGTTTTTCCAAAAATATGTTTTTTGGATTCGAGGGACCTCTAAACGAAAATGTATTGTAAAATTTTGAAAAGTGAATTTTGACCTAAACTAGTACGTACCATTCCCCACTTGTGGGTTGGAGTGGTAAAAGTTGTACATTTCTAAAGGAAAAAATCCACGTGTTCAAATAGAGATAGATCTGCCATTCCCTATCGAAAAGTTCTCGAGTTCTGCAGCTACGGGAAGTACTCGAAAGATTTTGTTGATCATAAGTGAGTGAGTGACGAAATTAGTTATCTTTGCGTGTCTAAAGTAGTACGACTATAAAAATGAAATTTGGAAACGAAGCTTGATAATCCTATCCTATCCAGAAAATTTAAGACCTGAAATGTTATCCACACCAAAGTTACGAGGGATCAAAAATGCATCAAATCGCTTCAAGAAAAGGCATGCTCAATTCAACTTGTAACTAACTCCAGTTAATTTTTTAGCTGACAGTGGTACAAGTGGTTGTAAATAATTAAAAAAAACGTACATCCCTGCTCAGGATTTACATTATATAGCGTGTAGTTACACAAGGTAGACAATAGACGATTTAATGGAAAGAGATAATGTATTCTGGAGATTAAATAAGTTGTTCGCTTGAATAACTTATGTAAAATAACCGGCATAGTTCTCTATCCGCGCACCACGCGTCGTCTCAAGCTCTGAGATATCAAGTGATATCATCATGACACTATAGTTTTGTTCTTCGTCATAGAATTAAAAGCGCAAGAATTGATCGTAAGCTTTGTCTTCATTAGTCAAAAATCACATATTATTCTCGTCTTGAATACTAGCAGTTAAACCTAGCAAGCAATCTAGCGGCAAAACCAGCCTCGTGTGCAGCTACCCTTAGAATGTATACCCCGTGGCCAATTCATTAGATGGGGCCCTCCTTTAATATAAGCTACGTTGTAGTTACATCTTTATAAATCATGAAGTAAAGTGGATATTTGTATAATTCGTGTATGTTCTTGAGTTAATAACTAACTTAAATTGATTAAATATAAAATTAATATTAGAAGATTAAAGGATGAAACCTGGTGGCATAGGATCCTATGCCACCAGGTTTCATCCTTTAATCTTCTAATATTTAAACAGGATCATCATCACTCTAAATTATTAGAGTTATTTTTCACAATTATAAAATTAACTTTTAGATGAGTTTAGTTACAGTTAGTAATTATTATAATATATTACAGAGTAGCTACTGTTTGCTACAATTGTTAAGAAACACCCATTGTTACAACGCTATCAACACTAAACTAATTTTTCTATGTTGATAGCGTTGTAACAATGGATGTTTCTTAACAATTGTAGCAAACAGTAGCTACTCTGTAATATAAAATTAACATTTTTCACTAAATTTTGTAATAAATGTTAGGTTCCTCCTGTCCTAACGGCCTTTCGGGCTGGGGGTCCCCTCAGGCCAGGGGCGCGTGGCATTTTGCCCATTCTAGCCTAGTATCTACCTAAGTGGATATCTGTGAAGGTTTAGTCAAAAAAATAAAAGCGTCTTTTTTTGCAAATCTGTATTGAAATTGTCACTTGCGTGAATTATTTTGAGGAAATTTGATGCTGGAACTTGAACATTTTTTTTATATTTCCACTATACACTAGGCTAGCAAGCCTTGCTTTAAATTTTCCGTCATTTAGGTTATTTGTCACAATGACGCTTGTTGGTAGGTTCCATATATTCGTGCGCTGTTAACGCTTAGATTTTAAAAACATGCAACTCTAGTGACAGGAAACCAGGAAGCTACGGTTGTAGGTCGCGCTTTATTCCCGTTATATAATGCAATCACAAATGCTCAGTCATGTAAATCACATTAAATTTAATCTATAGCAAATACCGCGGCCTGATTACATAACGTTTACTATACATAATAAGTGCCGAAATGTAATGCTGATTTCCTGTTACAAAATATTTGTTTAACCTAGCATGACGCGGCGATTTTAATTCGTCACGCCATTGTGCTAAATGATTTAGGCGAAACGTGCGTAGAAAAAAAAATGTTAAATTTCACTGTTTTGCAGTTACTTTTTCAGGATTCCGTACCTCAAAAGGAAAAAAAGGAACCCTTATAGGATCACTCCGTCTGTCTGTCAAGCCCCTTTTTTAAGGAACGCGTGGAGCTATTAAGTTGAAATTAATATCAAATACTCAGGTCTGCAATCGTTTGGAGCTGTGAAAAAATCAAAAGATACTGTTGTTTATACCGCATATTTTGACACTCGCGAGGGAATTAAAATATATCGAATACTTCCCATTGATCTAGATTCTAGAATTATGAAATTTGGCAAGAAGCAATGTCTTACATAAAGGGAAAAGTCCGAAAACCGTAAATTTGTAGTCACATCACAAAAAAAATATTACACGCTTAGTTGGTAAACTAACCGCGACCTATGTCGATGTATGGGGACAACGCGGGAAAAATCTTCGAAACTCGATTCCCGCGCTGGACGAACTATTTATATACCTACAAGTTGTTACAGTACCCTCGGTGCGCGAGTCCGACTCACACTTGGCCGATTTTTTTCCCAATAGTCAGGGTTAAGTCAGCTCAACTGAAAATAGGCTCTGTGCAGACATGAATTTATGTTTCCCAGCAACGCAATAACAACGTAAATCAAAGCTACTAGCGTACAAGCACACATCGCGGTGTGTATCCTGTGAAATATGGAATGGGGGGAGGCGCGACGAAACGCGTGGGTGGCGGTTGGTGGAAAGACGTCGAGGGTGGTTGGTTTACAGATAGGCGTTTATCAGAATGCAGGAAGCACACAGCTGGATGTGATGTCTGGATTAATCAAGATCATGTCAATGTCTCTTATCTTTGATTACATACGAACTACATATATGACGCGCTATCAACCTCTCTCTCACTTCTGTGTCTGTCCCTTTCTACCGCGTACGTGAAGTCGTTCTGTATTGCCAATGATAAATTACTGAGTAAAGAACTTGATCTATGGAATGAATCATACTAGAGCACGGTATGACGACGTACGAATATGACACGAGTAAGCCATGAGTGGTTATGTATAAGAGTACATGTGATTGATTAAAAAGTACCTCAAGTTGTCTTTCCGTATCTATTACCTACGCAAACAGTTTCATAGTATCTTGTGATATATATTTTCAAAAAAATAATAACATAATAGTTGGGGAGCTGACGCGCAAAAAAAACATGTCCTAACTTTCTGCTGTATCCTGAGATATATATTATTTAAAAAAAATAATAACATAATAGTTAGTGTGCTGGTTATTGAACCAATAAGGAAAGTTGCTACTTTCCTTATTGGTTCAATAACAGTTAACGATTCATTAACTATTGAGAGATTCAACAAGTCTTTATGAATACGGCCCTTAGTCTTTTATTCTATTATTTGGAACTGTCGTTATTTTATTTCTGTTAACGTTATTATTTCTGTTGAGTTAAAGAAGTATGCTTTCGTTTGTGTGTTTTACTGTTTTGTTAAACATTTATTATTGTAAATAAATAATTTCCCACCACGAACTAGAACAGTTTTGTTACAATAACAATGTTCACCTTCGGTTAAAATTGGTGTTTAGTCGGCATCTCTAACTATTGTACTATTTACATACTATGGTACAGATATTACACAATTCATGCATGGTGAGTATATGCATGTCTTCTCATTTTACACAATTCATCGCGTGTCAACTTCAGAGACGAAACGTTACACAAATCCTTCACAATTTAACGATCTCATACATAAAAACGCCGTATGTTAAATACGTGTCGTTTATATACGGCGCTCTTTTTTTGTGTTGAAAATTTTACAATGACGCGGTGTTCAAAACAGGCAGACACCGTTGAAAAATGATGCACTGAATTATGCCCTACAATTATTTTTTGACGTGATAACGTCTTATAAATTGATGAATCACCAATCTTATAAATTGATAAAACACCGGCTGCATGCACGAAAAAGTGTAACGTTCCTAAATCCTACCGTTCCTAACGTTCGTAACGCGTAACGTTCCGCCTGACCCTGTGCGTGCTTTTTGTTAATTTCACGCTCAATTTAAATCAGATCGGTTTGAAACCAGTCTTAAACGAAAGAGGAGAACATTTTACATAGATTTCGTATAACAGAATTTGCCTAAACAGTTTTTTTATACAAATTTATATAGAAAAATAGCTGTATAAAATATAAATGCAATGTTGTCTAATGCATGGCGCGACGCGGTCGGTCGTCTTTGTTTGCCGTACATGGAAATTAGAAGATAACGTATGTCTTGTCTTAACATGAAAACGGCTGCATTTCTAATGTTTAATTCAATTTTTTGACATTAGTATTTTGTGAAATGCAACGCCTTCTAAGTTAAGTATTGGAATAACTAATTATTATTAGAACATAATACTTTGACAGTTGCAAACGTCACTTTTGACATTTCTTATCATTCCGACACCAAGTATAAGCGGATTGAAACCAAATTTTGGGAGGTTTAGGTTATGTATTACGGAATACGTTATCACGTAAAACTATCGTCCGTAAACCGACTTTACAGACAACCAATTTTTTTTTTATTGACAACCATAAAATGTAGCCGCGGAAGATTCAAAATGTAACTTGAATTATAATTATTCATTTTAGACTACATTGGCTCTACTATAATAATAACAATTTTAGAATAACTTTAAAGAATGAGTCAGAATGTCTGAAGAGGATAAAATAATATCACCTTCTATAACCTGTTTTCAATTAGAAGTAGCTGACTACTAATTGCCACTAATTGTTTATTGCTCCAAAGCAAGTTACGTACAGATATGTAAAAAAAACATACAGGGATCTACTTTAACACCAAATTGATATTCTTCTTTTAAATTATGGGTGCGACTGGTAATCTAGCTGCCTCTGGGGATTGGTTGCTGAAAAAAGTATTCAGTGGGGTGTGATAAAACAGCGAATGTGCTATAGACCACACGACTGAAGTAAAACTTCTTCCTGCCATATATAATATTATATAATAATATATAATAATCATACAATAATCGATAATCTATCACCATATTTTGATTAGACATGCTGATTTAACGACACAATATAATCTCACTCTGTAGCACATATATCTACAAAGACGAAATGTTTAAAATATAATTTTTGATTAATTAATAGGCAAAATATGTTTATATATTTATTAGCATAATTTATAATGCACTTAAAATGATTTATTAACTAACCTACATTATTTCCCGTTGCAAAATGCAACAAAATTCGATATAATGCATTTTTGATACAAAAACAATTTTTTTCATTTTAAACGTCAAATAGCTGCCAAAAAAAAGAATTTCGATTAATGCTCCGTCTTTGTCGCACTCACTAACTTATATCTCCCTCTCAACTTCCAATATACGAAACGTAACTCTCTCTCTCTCACTATCTTCACTAACTTATATCTCCCTCTCAACTACCGTTCGCCTCGAACGATCACGCACCGTTCGCCTCGTCCGTTGATGCACTTCCGTAAACGCTTTCGTTAGGCATTTACCAGCTTACTCCCCGTGCCTAAAGAAGTTTTACTTCAAAAAAGTTATGGTGCCAAAAGTCTTCCAAACTACATTAGAAAAGCACCGGTGTACGGTACGTTTTGAAATGCACGTTCTAAAAAAATATTTCTAAATTTATTGGTTAACTGTGTCTTTCAGAGAACGAACTAGTGAAACATATTATGGATATAATTCGTTTTCAAAAAGCATGCAATAACATTAAGTATTACACAAAGAAGACGTCATAGAATGTAACAATATGGAACCAACCTCAACTGAAAGTACGTTTAGTATGCTATTTCCGTTACAAAGTTTTGTAACATAATGTCTTTCATGATATCGTAATAACTACCATGAAGAAACTATTTCCCTACACTAACTTGAAGCTTGAGTACTGACCGTAGTCTAGACGGAGCGATCCAATGACCTTCCTTAGCGACTGTTCTAATTACTCTTTAGAATAATCGAATGATTTTGATAATCGAAAGGTTTCTATTCGAAGTGCAAAAAGAGTCATTTTACAACCGCTTGACAGGCATGAAGGTTTTTTATGATTTTCCGAAAACTATAAACGTAAATAACTTCTAAACTAAAAGACATACAGACGTTTGTTTGTGCTTATTGAATTCAGAGTGTTTTTTTCTATAAGCATGATGATTTTGCCAAAGTTCCGAAAGATTTCGGTTTTCGTCAAAAATCGCATTTTTTTAAAGGGGTATGTCTTGAAAAAATCGCAAAAATCGAATTCTTTAATATACTTTTGAAATTGACAATGCTTACTGAAAAAATTACGCTGAATTCAATGAGCGTAAGCAAACGTCTGTATCTCTTTTAGTTTAGAAACTACGGCCATTCGAAGGTTTTATATGATTTTCTGAAAACTATAAACGCAAATAACTTCTAAACCAAAAGACATACAGACGTTTGTTTGTGCTCATTCGATTCAGCGTGTTTTTTTTCTATAAGCATGATGATTTTAGAAAAGTTCCGAAAAATTTCGATTTTCGTCAAAAATCGAATTTTTTTAAAGGGGTATGCCTTGAAAAAATCGCAAAAAACGAATTTTTTAATATCCTTTTGAAATTGACTGCTTACTGAAAAAATTACGCTGAATTCAATGAGCGTAAGCTCTTTTAGTTTGGAAACTATAACGGCCAGAAAAATAGTAACAGCTTTTAGTAATGCAGTATAAGCAACGTGTCTTTTAAAACCGACGGTGGTTGGTAAAATTCACGTCTGCCTCCCGGGCGCCCTGTGTTCGATTCCTTGCCGATACAATTATCTTTTTCGTTTTTAAAATTGCAAATCACTTGATTTATTTAATTTTTTATTTTTAGAATTGCAAATCACTTGATAATTTTTTTTAATACTGTCGAAGCCTTTAATGTTTCTTGTTAACCTATAATCTTGTTTGGCGCAAAAGACTGCATAGCACAAGTAATGAAAAAAATCTGAAAATCATAAATTTCTGATTTTATATATAGAACTATTACATGCTAAATATAATTTTTATGAAATAAAGGAACGGAACCCTAAGGGCGCGGGTTCTACTCGCACTTGTCCGTCTTTTTTAAAATTAGGCTGTTTATTTTTAATCAAGCAGGCCGGTTCCTTTCTTTATACAGATTACTGAATATGTGAGGCTCCAGCCCTGCTTACCTGTGCGTTTGCTTGTCTACCATACAAACATTACAATACACTATAGAATACAAAGTTTGAAAAGTTCTTTTTAAGTAGTCGATATTTATTAAACTTAGAGCAAACTTCAGAGAACGCTAGAGTACCAACCTTCTGTAACCAACTTCAAGTTGGTACCCCCGTCCGTACAACTATAACTAAACCAGTTTCCACAATGCCTTCGTTTGCATGTAGAAACTGTTTCAATGTATTTGTGCCTGCAGAACTGTTTGTTAGCTTTAATTCAGTGGTTACCAAACTTTGGTTTTGTTACCGCAGTTCGAAACTTTTAACGGTCAAAAGTAGAGCACATATTCCGGCGTCGTAAAGACTTTCAAAGTTTGCTCAACCATTTTGACAAAGAAACTCATATTAAGCAAAACTCACTTAACCGTTTCCTTTCAGATCAGATCATATACGCTATCTCGACTGTGGAGCCATCTGTGACATGTTGCGATCCGCCATTACAACTTTTATTCAGTACTTTTTCTCCTACGTCTGTAAAATTCTAAGATTTAAGGACGGTCCCTTTAAAATGAGACACACTATCTCTCCCCGGCAATACAGTTGCCAGACAAGGGTAGAGATTGACCGCACGTACGTTATGTCTTTCTTACTATGTGTGACCACTTTCACAAAATTGCGAAGGTACTGATGAGTCAAGTCGAGGGATGTGTATTTAACGAGTTGCTAAAGATCTACAGGGGACTGAATCGCACAATCGCGATATAAAAAGGTGTAATGTGTGCACTGGCCTTTAAGGTCTCTGCCCACTACACCGTACCATACCATGAACGTAATAGGAACGTATCAGGCAAAAAATATTCTCTCTATGAAATCATATGAAACAATGCCCACTACACCGTTCCGTCACCGACCAACACCGTAACGTGTCATGAATGCACCGGCTAGAATATTTTGCTGGTGCCGATACGTTCCGTGCATGACACGCGACGTTCCCCAACCGGTGCGTGCAGGCGTCTGCACGGGTATGCTACGGGCTATAGCCGCGTGTGCTACGGGCTATAGACGCGTGTGCTCTGCGTTCCATACCTATGACGCAACACTGATACGAATGCGAAAATGACGTATCCTGTGCTGCATATTGAATGGATACCGAGAGAACATAATACGCGTTGCATACGGGCATCATATACGGGTTGTATACGTGCATAGAACGCTGTCGATCCGTTGCAGTGGGCATAGTAGTGCGTGTTGTGTTCTTTTTCGGGCCTGATACGTTCCTATTACGTTCATGGTATGGTACGGTGTAGTGTGCATTTTTTGGAAAGCTCTGTTTCACGCGTGGTTCGTATATATAGAGATACGTACGCGCGGATTCGCTTGAATATAAATTGAACGTGAAAACGTAGCGGATTGTAATTTTATACGGTTTAGTGCGGCCGCCAGGGGTCGTTGTGAACGGGTCATTAGCTGCATGAGCCAGCTATTAGTTACTATACAGGGGATATTTTAAATTTGACTTAAGGGGGTGTCTTGAAAAGATAAGAGCTTGCCGTGCTCCTATACCATTTCACTTGAATAGTTATCGCTGGAAACGTAACGCGCTGATTGGCTTTGAAAGTGACCTTGAGTAATACGAACCCAAATCTGATTGGCTATTTTTATTCCAGCGATTATAGTTCATTCTGAAATCGATGTTTTTGACCAAGCCTTTTTCAAAAATCATTCCTGTATTCAGGTAAAGATTATATAGCTAATAAGCTCTTAGACTATTCTGAATGGTATTTAATATTTCATTTGAACTGTGTTAAAGATTATTAGTAAGTTATTAAGTGTTTGCTTGAATTAAGAAGTTTCCAATTGTCAAGAATACTAATAATAATGACAGTGTCACATAATGATAATAAGGACGAAGAAAAACGCTGAAAAGATTATTTCGATATCTTTAAATTCAGTGCTTTGTATACTTGAGGTCACGTGTGATCGACGCCTGGTGGGTCATTATGACGCTCCGCGGCACGATGACAAATTAGTAATTATAAGTAGTAATTAATAAGAAAAAAATTTACTTAGTCATGAATCTAAGATATATTCAGATATGTCAAATTTCAAAATTGGCATTACATCAATTCTAATATAAATTGTGTTTAACCTTCATGACTTGCTATATTTTTAGTTACTACAAATATGACACTTGCGCCGCGTGACGTTAACCGTATTGAGAAAGACAAAGCGCGGAGAATTGTCAAACTTACACTTTGACGTAGCATAACTTTGTTATTTTTAAAAATATATAAAAAAATATTTCGCCATTAATCTTGTAAATTTTAGAACTATGATTAATTATGAGAAACTTCCTTAATAGTACCACTGGAATCTGTCGAAAACAATGATTCATTGTTACACTATACTATTTCAGGATAGACCTCAAATTGATGTTATGAGATTATCGTTTAATTTTATATTCATCGTATACTTGGGCTCCTAAATATATGGAATTCAAATAACAAGTATTAATGAGTTTACATGGCGAAAGCCAAAGAAACTTAAAAAAAATAATACATAAGTAGTAAAATATAAAAAAATGTATAACAGTTTAAAATAAAAAGATCTAAAAAACCTATTTGAATACAATTGAAAGAAAACTTTTTAAAAAATCTACATAGACCACTTTGATTTGTGTCCAATGATATAATCACGGGACTATCTAATTCGGTGCCGTGGATTATGCACAGCTGCTTTCACGTCCAACGCGAATTACATAAAATAACGTAATTTTTAAAAGTTTTAACGACATTAAACTGCACTAAAGTTTTTCGATTGGCTCGTTTAGAGTGTGTAATTTAGTGTATAAATATTTTACCTAACATTTGTGTACATATTTTATGGTCAGTTTATTTTATAAAAAAAAAAAAAAAAAAATATACGCGTCGAATTGAGAACCTCCTCCGTTTTTGTTTTTCGTCGGTTAAAAAAACAGTATAAACGACGTATTAATAATTATAAATTTAGGTGTAATATATTAGTAAATAATGTTATACAAAATTAAAAATAGCAAAAATGAAATATCCAAATCTTTGATTAACGTCTGAATAGAACTCTTCAAATAAATAAAATTGTCGACCAATTTTTTTCAGACAATATATTGACAAAAATAAAATATTATAAATCAATAAAACAATATATTATGACGTTTCGATCTGGGTTTAGATCTTCTTCAGAAACATCTAAAAATGTAAAAAAATAATTAGTAAAATCTACTTATTTTATAATAAAGCGCAGAAGTTAATAACAACCAATTTTTTAACAAGTAGTCATGGATATCAAAGTACCTAAAAAGAAAGAAAAAATACATTAAAAAACAAAATATTATTTCAAAATAATATCATAAATATTACTTAAATTTTCCGTATCTAATTGAGCATTTAAAGAATTTTTATTAGATTTTATATAGGTATATAACATTTCCGAAATAATAATTTGATTCATTATCCAAAATTTTAATACTATCCCAATAAATTTTATGGTCATATTCTTCTTCTGCTTAGTTACGACATTATGCTTATCAGGGAGTAATTTATGATTGTTTTGGCGTTCTTTTATTCGTGTTTTAAGCGCATTTTTTTTGTTTGCCTAATATAATTCATATCACATATCCTCGAAGCTCTGGGCTATTTTTTTTTTGTTGAGGAAGTGTATAAATTAACTTGAAGTGTGTTACAAAAATAATAAATTCTGATAGACTTAATATAATCGAGAAATCAATCAATAAAGTCATACAAAATTAAAAATAGTATAAATGGAATATTTATCTGGTTTAAACGTGCGATGTGTTACAAAAAGTTAATCATTATAGAATTTTTGGTTTTTAAGACACACTTTTCGTAACGTATTGTGGCGGTGGTGCTTTATAAAACTATAAAATCAACGGTACTGTATAACGGTAAAATTTGTAATTATAAGCTTAAAAACACAGACTCGTGCTTAATTACGTTTGTAATTAAAACTTATGAATTAGTTCACACCTCCCTTAATGCATTCGATTATTCAGGAGTTTATTAATTTCTGTAATTAAAATTTTTAATTGATATTAAAAATAAATCTTGGCGGGAATTTTGTTTGATGAACAACAATATATAATTCAAGTAGTTTCTTATACAGTGTTAGTCGACATAAATCAGTTTAAAAATTTTTTTAATTAATTAACTACCTCTTAACGTTTTTGTATATATAAATAATAGACGCTCGATAACAGAATATCAAAGAATCGTGTATAGAATAGAAATGAAATAAAGTTCATCAGAAAAGTCGGGATGAGATTAAAAACGCAATAATCCTTAACGTCGGATTTTTTTAAACTATCTTATTTAGCTTACAGCGTTATCATTGCGTCTAAAAATGTAAGGAAACAATATTTTAATACATACTTTAGAAGGCAGATGAATAAATTTAATATTTTAACCCCTTAATACATCCCTTAAAATATTTTTTTTTTCTTAATTTCAATATTACTATCAATTTACCAAGTTCAATTCACCCTTCACTAAATAAATCCATGATATTTACAAACTGATTCAAATCTTTGATTAACGTCTGATTAGAACTCTTCAATAAATAAAATTATCGATCAATTTTTCAGACCATATATTAACAAAAAAATATATATATTTTTTTGTTAATATATTGTCTGAAAAATTGGTCGATAATTTTATTTATTTACAAACTGTTTTCAAAAAAATTTTAAGTCCAGTCCTGTCGAGCCGATTTTAATAAAATTTTGGCAGCACATTTTTATCGTTACTAATAGGTCAAATTTCAATTTTGAAACGATTTGGAGAATTTTTTCGGTATTTTTGGACCCAAAAATATTTTTCAACCGCTAAAACCCACCCTTAAAGTGGCCCGATTGGGCCCATTTTAAATAGGCTTCGTGCAGCGATGGATTTCAACATGTGGTCCAAATTTCGTTAAAATCAATCAACTCCTTCGAAAGTTATAGCCCGCACACATATATAAACATACTTTTCCAAAAATTGTACAAAGATGTTTATGAAACGTCGACAAATTTTGGTCCGTCCCCTAGGTCCCGCAACCGACCGGCGCCAATAGTGTAAGTGCCTACACTAAAATTTCATATACGTACAACGGTTGTTAGATATTTTCAAGCTCGCTATAATACTATTTTTCAAAACTAAGTCATATAGAGTTTCGAGTTTTGCCTGGGGTCAGTAAATGTTACACAACAATAATTTCCATTTACTAAATTACGAGATTTGAAAATTATTTACAATCACAGAATAAATAATCAGATATGATTTTAAATATTTAATTAGCACGGATAAATCAACACAATTCGTATTTCGGTGAAAAATTATATTCATATAATAATAGTTAAAAGCTCTAATAATTTTCAATTCGATCCACTTACTTAAAAAAGTCAGTCCACCCTTTTAAGAGTAATCACATATTAGAGACTCGTGAAACACATTACCCTCTTTTAACTTCGCCGTAGTCGAGTAGAAAGGCAAACAATTTCCACATAACGTGTTTTTGCATTTCGAGTTATGGATTTACGAGGGTTATTTTTAAGTAAAATACGAATGTTTAATAAATGTTTAACTTTAATAAATACGGCATTTTAAACCACGGAATCGCTTTATACATTGTTAATATTTGAAATCAGCCCTCATTATTCAGCTATAAGAAAATGAAATGACATTTTAAAATTTAATTTAAAAAAATAAGACTGCTTATGTATTATCAATTATTTCTGTACTTTAATTTGACGAATTTTCTATAGACTGTTGAATGACTAAAGAATTGAATTGAATTGAAAATTCTCTTACATATGAGATGATTATACTTTCATAATTCTGGCCTATAACAATCGGAAGTTTATTAAAATTCAACAGAATTTAATTATAATTGGCGTATTTGAACAAGAAAGTGAGCGAATATTTACGTTTATATAATTACTCATGCATATTACACCTATATATTTGCGCCGGAACTTTGTCTTACTCCCTTTTCAATTTAATTACAACTTGCAGGCTTTACTCCTGTCGGTTTGTTTTCTAAAACCGAGAACATTATTATACAAGGTCACAATTTGATAGCTAAAATCGTGTTTATACAGTTTTAATGCTAATCTGTAAAAAAAACAATTTTGACACATACAAATAATATACGAAATTCTCATATTTCGCTTGAGATGTTCAAATCAATTTTAATTGAATGGATTTGGTGCTTCCATGTACATTATTCGACCTTGGAAAAAATCGATCAAAAAAGTTTTCAAAATCAATGAAAGTATATTTGATTTATTTTTTTACATTTTTTAATCACATGGTTGCAAAGTCAAAGAGGGGGGGCACATTATTCGCGATTTTAAAAGCTTATTTCTCGGGAAATATTCACCTAAAAAGTCATCTAATAAGTCTTTAAAGGCGTGCCCAACGATACCCCATGCAATGGGGTTCGCAAAAATAAAAATTTTCAACCCCAGTTTGACGTATGGAAAGTTTTTTTTGTAATTTCATTGCGCAAATTTCCTTTTTTGCCAAAGCCTAAAAATAAGCAATTTGAAGTCAGTGGAATGTGTTAAATTGAAAGCAGTTAGGTAATTAATAATTTTGTATACTTTTTTCCAACCGGAATATAAAATTCAATTAGAGAAAGTAAATAGATTCAGTAAATACAAACACAGCTTTATTTTGCTTAATATAACATTAAATAAACATTTATTCATTTTTAGCTGACAGGAGTGTCAAAAATTTACTGCCGGAAAAAATGAAAATACGACCACTTCTACTGTGTGCGCTATTTTCGTTTCGCATTATGAGAATGAATTTCATGAAGAAATATTGTAGCGCCTGTTCACACGGATATATCTGATTACAGGCTGTCCCTTCGTCATTCTCTCAAAATAATACACGTAAATTCTACTTTGAAAGTTTCTTGAGTACTGCAGCTAATAGGATAACTCAAAGAAAAAAATAAGACATTTATGACGCATGTTGTTGAGCGTATTGAATTTAGAATCGATTCTTAAAAAATATTCGATGCACTCGACACACACCAACGCAAACTACTTAGAAGACAAGAGCACTCTTCAGAGTGCTTTCCCTGGGAAATGCAGACGAACCTCGAGGAATACGTTATCAATCGTGGTGTCTCTTTACTCATTCGTGGTTTCGATACGACTATAAAAGTGGTCAGCGCCCGTATCAGAGTCGATTCTTAATTAGTAGTCAAGGGCTCAAGTCTGCTTTTGCCTTTGATAAAAAATATAGAATAAGTATTTACAGATTACAGAAAAAGTCAAGTTTGACAATGACGGAACTTTCTCTATTTTGAATTTCAACAACCTGTATCTCAGAAACTGTGCGGTTGCGGACGTATGATTAAATAAGCGTTATTTTTTACCCGACTACGGCGAAGCCAAAAGGAAGGGTTATGAGTTTAGCAGTCTCTATGTATGTATGTATGTTTGTATTTACGGGTGTTCCACCGTAGCGCCTAAACTATTCATCCAATTTTGATAAATAAGGTGTCAATCGATTCGTTATTATGGCCCGGATAACATAGGCTACATTTATTTTTGAATTTTTGTCCCAGAGGGGAGCAAATTGAAAACAAAAAATAAATTCAAAAAAAATAATGTAAATAAAAAATAAGTTCAAAAACTAAAACCCGACTACTGAAAAGTATCGAAACAAGAAAATATTCTCATCTGAGGATAACCGTGGTCGTATGCCATCTCATATATATAAGGCCCCTTTAGATGTATAACGTGATGCACTTTGCCCTAGAACTTATAATCGCGTACTACTGTTAAAATGTAATGTTTTGTTAGGTATCAGTTTATGAAGTTATCGAGATTAAATGTGAACCAGCCTGTAGACAATGCAGTTATAATGTAACATTACTCGAACATTATTATCCAGCACAGGTCGTTCTCATAGTGTTATGTTTGGCCATTCTTTCTTATATTAAGCCTTAAAGAAGTGACACAAAGCACGTCTCCGATGGAAGGAGTGCGTCGTCCGCGTTCCAAACATAGGGTCGGAATGCTACGACACTCGCCGGTACCCGTAACTACACCCAGGGGTGTCAACTCCACTAAATTAATGGCACCACCAACACGGTACGCGTTTTACGTATATTATGAGCCATTTTGGCCACACGTTTATGAAGGTAATTGTATACCTCATAATACAGACTTATTCTTTATTAGGTTTTTAAACGTACTACACGCGAAATAGCCGTATTTGATTTGTATTTTTTATATTAGTTTTCTTTTTTATTTATTACTAGTTGTTGCCAGCTGCTTTATTTCTTTATACGTTTGGGCAAAATTACGGTTTGTGATATAGATTATCGCTTTTGATAAAGAGGTGTCAAACTAGAATATTCTTTTATGATCTATTTAATGACTAGTGTGTAACCGCCTTTTTATGAGACATGTGAGACTTGTAGCACCGTCTCGTATATTTTTAACTAGCGGTCCCGCCCGGTTTCACCCGAGTGCAAAAGAACGAATGGGGAAGGAAGGGACATGAGTACACACATTCATCTTAGTTTACCGAGATTAATATTCTGTCCAAACTTCATATAATGATCGGAGTTACCGTTCAAAAGTTTTTGTCGTTAAAAATCAGTATTTATACTTTTTTTAAGTAATAAATTTCTTTTAATATAATAAATATTTAATTGAAAACACTGTAGGGAAATTATTTTTATATAGGTATCTATAGTTGTAACAGTTTTCAAATGATCTATTAATTAGATTTATTTAATTTTAATTAGTAGTAATAAAATTTTAAACAATTGAAATATAAGCCTTAAAAGAAAGCAATGTAGAAAATAAAAAAAATAAAAATATATTCGCCGACGTAGGGCTTGAACACAAGACCCCGACATTAAAAGTCTTACGCTCTACCGACTGAGCTATCCGGGCTTGTGAACGTAACGCGCTAATATTGCAATACTTAGTTAAGGCATTTCACCTGATAATATTTGTCGGACGAACTAATTTTGAGATACATCTTGCAACATTTTTCATTGATGTTCCGCTCCAATTGGTCGTAGCGTGATATTTATATAGCCTTTAGCCTTCCTCGATAAATGGGCTATCCAAAAAAAAAAAAAATGTTTTTCAATTCGAACCAGTAGTTTCTGAGATTAGCATGTTCAACCAAACAAACAAACAAACTCTGCAGCTTTACATATTAGTATAGGTTAAAGTGGGTTGTTTAGGAACAACAAGTATAGAACAGAATGTAGAGTTTTAATCAATAACCATAAATTAGCAACTCTAATTTCTGCCCTAACTCTGTTCTAAGTATTCATAATATAAATTGTTCAACGTGTATTTTAGCTAGGTGCGTTGTAATTATAACTACGTTGTTAAACTATGTCCTTAATTCACAACTTTGCTACATCAAATATGCATATCCATATAAAGCTTGTTTCAAAAATATTTAAAGAGGATTCTCTCACCTATTTATATCGTAAACCGCGTCAAAACTTTTTTGTTAGGGTTTCGTACTCAAAGCTTTTAAGCTTTTAACCGGGACTATTTTTCTTGCTTGTTTGTCTGATTGTTTTTAGCAAAAACCAATCAGGAAACAGTATCTTGTCACGTGGGCGACATGGACAAACGCCCGCAAACAAACACTGCGCCGTAGTGTGCGTTCTGTTCAGAGACAATAAACGTCCACTTTTGTTAACGTTCTATCACTGCGCGCGCACCAAACCCATCTATAAAATGCATGCACCGTGTGAAGCGAACACATAAAAGCCATCACGAAAACCAATGCGTGAAAAATGGCAGTTGAATTTAGCAAGGAATCTACCGGCAAAACCAGCCTTAAAATTAATATTATAGATCAGTAGCTCCAAGTATATCGTAAACTTTTGTCCTGTATAGATATCTACATATAATGAAATCAAGTAAATTATGTAAATATTATTCATGGAGTCAACCTGTAGTGAATTTAATATTATACTTGTGTTTTATGTATGTATATTATTTCGCATTGTACAAGATTACTAATAATTTATTAAAGAATTTCAAGCGTTGTGTTCGAATCCCTTGTGCTACCACAATAATTTTACAATTTAGAATGTTATATTACGGCAGAGCGAACTTTGATAAAACCGCGAGTTTGAAATTTAGTTTTCGTATAAAATTAAATACTGCGAAACTCTTTATTTAATTTCCAGGAAGTAGGAAAGTTTGACAGGGAGATGAGAATTTGATAAAATCAGAATTGTTTCTTGAAACTACATTTTTTTGTGAAACTTTAATAAAGTACGAAAAGTAATTTGATTTTCTTTTTTATTAAACGCATTTTAAATAACTCTATTTTTTTAAATAAAACTTGGTAAGAAGAGAAAAAAACAATTCTAGACTCGACGAAATGTCACAAATTTCATTTCCGTTTAACGTCGGTTTTTTTAGTCAACTGGGATGAAAATATGAACGCTAAAAAAACAAATGATCGAAAATAATAATGAATTTCATTTAAAAGAAAACTTTGAAAGAGTATGACGTAAGTATATGATATGGTAATAAATGTTAGAAAATTAAAATAAACTTACAATATTTTATCAGACGACAACAAATATATCTTGTGCTTATAAAACTGAATTTTATTCAAATCGTTGTTTTTATAAATATATACAAAAATACCAGGTGTTTCTACAAATAGAAACACAGCTATAACCAATTATTATTTTATTTTTTTAAGCACTATAAAGCTTTATTTAAAAGTTATATCGCAATTTTTGTGGTTAATTTGTCACTTAAGTTGGTGAACGAGGTATTTTCGGGATCCAATTTGATACACTGTTATAGTCCAAAAGCTACTAAACTTTTTGGAAGGTGATTTAGAGGTGACATACTTCATAATGTAGTTTAATCAGTGCAAACAACGAAAATAACGTTTTGCGTCACCAAGTCCAGTTGTTTTTAAGGGAAATCAACCCCTAAATATTCATTAGTAGTGTTGAAAACGTCCACTCATTTTGGCAAACCTGTATTTTTCACATTTTTTTAAAATACTCCTTATTGGAAAAGGCAGAACAAAATTCCAGGCGGAACACTTCGACAGGCTGCTTCCCGTAACTCACCCCTTCAAAGCAGTTTGCCGGGTGTTCCGACCGGAATTTTGGCTTATTAATTAAGTTAGCTTTATTACTTCAAACAAAGACGTAATAATGTTTATCTGAGACTTCATATCACATAATAACTCTAATTGAACAATTTTAAACCGTTTTTTTCTGCTTTGGAAAATCAGACAGCTAATGAAAAATGTTTATTAATATGGAAAAATTAATAAAGCATGTAGAATTATGCTGAAATATTAAACTTTAGTAATAAAATAAGTTAGGCATTAATTAATAACATGATATTTCATATGAATTTGATTTTTGCGAACACGATATATGTAAGAAAATAACCCTTAGTACAGTCGAAATAACTCAAAGTTTCGCTTGCAACTAGAAAAGCCAGAGATTTATTTTCATCAGGTTTAAAGTTTTTCTATTTATTATATGCATTCACGACTGAATATATTACATAAATTGTACACACACTAGTGCACGGTATTTAATCTAAAGTTTGGGTCAATAAATGAATACCTTTTATGATTATCTTAAAATTATTTATTTTTTATATAAATAAGAATTTAATTAACATATGTTTAATACTGAAGTCTTATTATGTATAATATACGTTGCTGAGCACGTTATTTATTTAAAAAAAAGTATGCGTGAGACTCTCGCGCGTTAGAAGTGAAACTTCTTAACTTCTAGTATTTGTTGACGATTTTATTATTTCAGAATTTCAAATTTGTTACCATGGCTATAAAAATGCTACGCGGACAACACAGTACGCAATGCGTGTAGAGTACGTATGACGCTTTGAAAGAGAGAGTAGAAACGATTTTCCTAATCTTTCCTCTCAACTACCGGTTGAAGTCACTTTTTGTCTGATTCAATTTGTCTTAGTTTCAGTTAAAAAAAAATAAAATACTGTGGTTTTTAAGTTTGATGTGTAAACGTCGCGTCAAGGGCTCCTGCTTAGAAAAAATTACAAACGTGAGATGTCCCGGTAATGGTGTCTCGAAATTGACCCAAAGCTGTGACGTCACCTTTATAAATAGCTCTCCTTGATGAATCCATTTTTTGTTAGGTGATATGTAGATATCACTGAATGTTTACACATCTGTTAAGAGTACTGATACTTATTGTTGTTTTTTTTATCAATTTCTTCTAGTAGGTACTTGTCAAGAATATCATTTAAGAGATATCTTAATTAAAAAGTTTTAATTGCAACTAATTAATAGTAATTAAACCGGCGTAAGCACAGGTTTTCCTTCTAGAGCTAATAAAACATTCCTTGTAGCTAATATACCTATATCGTGTCTGGTTTTAACAGTAGAGCTTCCTTTATGTGGCATCAACACTGAAAAAACAACTTTTTGTTAGTTTCAATAAACTCTTGTGCTCATTTTCTGGTAGGCTAAATCTACTTCGAAAGTAAATTAAGCGGTGAAGTCGATACTTAATCGATTTTGGTGTTAAAAGTCGATTTAGAAACCACACATTGATATTTTGATCTAATCTTTAGAGCAAGGTTTTGTAGCCTCCCCGGATAATAAATACATTTTTCATGCCCCCTTTTAATTTTTTTCGTGACAAAAAAACAAACGTACATTATTTTAAACATTTCATTGTCAATTACAACTTTATACAAAGTAAACTCCAGTCATATTTAACGAAACGAAGAATACTTTTCTTTTATTACTAGTATTGTCAGACAAATTATTTTTTTATAAACAGAGATCGACTGTATCAATAAATGTGTTATTATAAATTATTTATGATGTTATATCTACGGGTTAAATTGACTTTTTTTCAAAAATTCAAAGCATTCCGCGCTCTCCTTGCCATCTTTCTACACCGCCTAGGGAAGCGCCTTGGGAAATCCTGCTTTAGAGAATATTTTACATCCATGGCTTAGGTATTTAGAAAAGTATGATAAATTATATCCTAAATAAAATCAGATTTTGATTGTACTACTCTTGAAAATTAAAGATAGATTATAGACGCTCGACAGTTAAGATTATGAGCGTCTACCCGAAACGTAAAGAAATGTTATGCATATATTTTATACCCCCAGTTGACAATATCAAAGTCCCACTGAAATAATTCATATTAATATATTTTTTTTCTATACCAACTTTTTTCTTTTTGAGAACAAACACGTTTTAAAAATTTTCTAACTTACCACAGTTATGTAATGACAATAATTTGCTGTCGGTAGGCAAAGGTTCTGGATACATAACGTCCAGACCGGCAGCCCAGATTTGCCCAGTTTCCAACGCTCTTATCAGTGCTGGTTGATCGACAATCTCGCCCCTGGCGACATTGACGAATACACATGTTCGTTTCATTTTGCTGAAAGCCTTGTCATTAAACATCCCGAGCGTTTCGGCTGATAAAGCACACGTGACGATCACAAAATCACTGTTTTCCAGTAAATAATTGAACGATACGTATTCAGCACCCAATGCATCACCTGTAAAACAAAACAATTCTTGATTGTGAGAAGAGAATACCCTCGATAAACCTTAGAGACAATGTGTTATTTAATACAATCTGTCACTCGTGTCTTAGCTCGCGAGTTAAGAGCTCAAACACATTTTTATCGGTTTGTTACAAGAAAGTTGCACAATCACTAAGTTTTTTGGGTATTGACGAACTATTTTATTGGTAAAATTAACCATTGCATATTCATAAGAACGCTTGACCAACGCCAGACCTAAATGTTAGTTTCTTGGCTACTACTCGGCCCTCTTTAGTGGTGGCGTGATTATAAATGTAGTCAATCCTATTCATTAATGTCTAAAGTCCGACCAAAATCGGTTCAGTGGTTTGTGAGTAAACCTGGGACAAAAATTTTGAAACAGACTAATTTTAATTATTTGAATTGACATCGTCACTGCCCCGTATTTGTAATAATAATGTAACCTGATAATTCTAAGAATTGTTATTCAAAAATAAACAAAACCAAATTAGTCACCTTCTTTTTTAGGATTACGACCACTATATAGGAATCTTTGAACGTCAAATGCTTTTAAGCGTCTGATGACAGTTTGCCCAATTTTACCCAAACCGACGATACCAACTGTTGATCCTTCCAAATCTAATCCCGTCATCCATTCAGCATTAAATATCCAAGATCCTCTACGAATAGAATTCATATTTTAACGGTTACGCTATTTTTATAATGAAAAAAAGGCAGGAATTTTAAAACACTTGAATGTGTTCAATGTGTCCAGTGTGGATGTTTTAAATACTAAATATACAGATGTCCTAAAATTAAACCAACACGAAAACAATCCTTGCTAAAAAACTCCGATAAAATTTCTTGTTTTGGTGTCTCTTACAATTAAATGAGGTTTGACGGTTTAATTTTAGGTCACTTTGTATAAAATAAACAAAATCATTTTCACATAATTAGATGCTGCTTGTGTAATGTAAAAATATACTTTCAATTATGAAATTAAATCGGGAAAAAATACACACAAAAAATCTGTAAATATAAGAGGCCAATTTGATGAATTGAATAAAATGCTTCTAGGTATATTAATATTCCCTTGCGATACACCTTTTACGTACCTTGGAATATTTGAAATTATAATTATTCTTTTGTACACTTAAATTAAAATAAAATAAAATCGTTGTTTTCTTTATACAACAAAGTACGTAATTTATGGAATAAAAGTATTAAACTAAGTCAATTGGATTTTTTCTTGTATTTTGTTAGACCATGATAAATGTTCTGGAAGTGAAGGCAATGGATTAAATCGTGTATTTTAAAATTGAACTTAACACAGATACTGCATAAATTAGAACTTCTTCCCTACAATCTATTCTCAATTTTTTTTACAACACGCGGTTTAATATATTGATTTAGTTTTCAGTATAAATATGTAATTATAAAGTTAAGTGGTAAAATAAGTTCATTGTGTAATATTTAATTATAGTAATCAGTATATTTTGTTATATATTTATGTAGAAATTGTGAAGAATACTTACTGTTCAATATGGTGCCTGCATTCTTGCATCCTCCTAGAAGCAGCCAATGCCAACATAACTGCCATATTGGAAACTGCATTATCCTGTATTTTTTGCATATTTGTGACAATTATTCCTCTTAATCGACATTCCCCTAAGTCTATAGTATTCACTCCCGCAGATAACGTACATATGGTTTTTAATTTTGGACCTACAAGAATACAATTTTTTGTCGTTTTTAATGAGCGCCGTTGTTGTTTTTTTATTTAAATAACAAAGTATGTTCATTTATATAATTTAATATATTTAGGTATTATTTAATAACGTTTGTTTTGCCTTCCAACTTTTGTATGTTTAATCCGATTTAAAACAAACATTTTAATTAAATTTTTGCATACCTGCTAAGTCCAGTAATTTTTTGTCAGCTATAACACGTGGCCATAATATTATAGCGTCAACTCCTGAAACTTTTTCATAAATTTCTTTCATCGTGGGCCCAGGGTACGGTGAACAGCGTATGACTTCGCATCTGTTTAAATATACAGAATGTTTTAAATATCACGATTAAGCAAACTTCATTTTCATAATTTTTATTAATATTCTAAACTCAAAAATATAAAGGTAGCAGAGTCTAATTTTTACATTTTTTAGTCGACCATCAAGTAAATTTCTAGAATAAAAAAATAAACTATATAACAAAAATTGTAAATATGTCGTAGCAGACTCATTTCGTTTCACGTGTTATCATAAAAAAATTGGTTGTCTGTAAAGTCGGTTTACGGACGATAGTTTTACGTGATAACGTATTCCGTAATACATAACCTAAATTTATATAATAATTATAATAATTCGAATCTATGATATTGCATCTTTCGCTTCAAATTTAGGTTAATTTTTTTAATTTAAATTACTCACCATATAATATAATTGTTTTTTTTTTTAACTTTCTTTCGTATTTATTTTAAGTCTCAAAGGTTAGCTGTCATAATATTTATAAAACAATTGTTTCACTGTTTATAATATAAAATTCCAAAACCTACTTACAATATTTAAGTATTTTCATACGTCAAAAAATTGATTTTTATAATGATAAAATTTGTAAGAAAACGATTTTTTCGAGAGATGAGACCTAGCTAAAACGATTTTTTGCCCCCCAAAATCCCTTTTCAGTAAATTTCATCCAAATCTTTAGGGCCGTTTTCGAGAAAAGCACGCACAGGGTCAGGCGGAACGTTACGCGTTACGAACGTTACGCGTTAGGAACGTCACACTTTTTCGTGCATGCAGCCGGTGTTTTATCAATTTATATGATTGGTGATTCATCAATTTATAAGACGTTATCACGTCAAAACTGCATTTTGTTATCTGTATTTTAAACGCCATATTCACAAATGACAACTAAAATATTTTTAACTACTGGCTTATACGATGTTTGCTTTATAAATAAAATTCAGATAAAAATAAAGTATAATAAAAATAGTAATCTGAAAAAAAATCATAAAACGTTTTTAACGTTAACTTTGTAATAACAACGCTTGTTAATTTTTACTTAACATCTCAAAAAATAACTCTGGGATCACAAATTGATTTAAAATTTGAGTTTAAATAAAAAAATAAACACTCAGAAATATATTTTGAAACTGAAGTTATTTCTTCAAAAGATAATGTTTCTTTAATTTTTATTTTATAACTTTATTAAAGGTACCACATTTATACGCGGGTCTCCCAAATTTGGCTACTAAATTTTAGAACACCTTGTATTTTGTTAGTGTATTGTTTTTATTTCCATTTCCAGCATGACAAACTTTAAGTAAAAAAAATCTATAAACTTACTTTTCCGACAGTTGTTCCACACATATTGAAGGTGGCGAAGGATGGGCAATCAAAACACGAGGTTTGTTCATGATGTACGTTCACTAACAATTCTAACTAAATTGTTTAGTTAAGTGGCATTGGATTGAATATTAAATAGCGTTATCTTCAAGGCCGTGACGCGTTTTTTGAAATAGTACTCCGATTTTATCAGAGCTATTTGACACTGCACTTCAAGTATATTCGCAATATAATATTTTCATAACATCATCTATTTTATAAATTAATTATTATCACGGTAACTCTAATCATTAGTAAACATAAAAACACTAGGTTGATTTTAGAAAATGTCTTGAAAATACAGGGTGTCCTAAAGTTAATGAATTTTCAGACATTTTTAAAAATCGTAATTATTGAACTTTCAGTTTATTATTAAAAATAATAAATAAATTGAAAAGTGTTTTCTTTGCACGGTTTTACTCCCAACCAAACGCGCCATTAGATGTTTCGCATCAATAATTTGTTTAGTACCTATTATTACTGCGATTTAATTTGCTAATATATATATTATATATATAATTACATTATCCTAAATAACGTAAATGGCACTCACTAAAATTATCACATAGTTGGTTATTTTTTTAAATTTTTTTGCCAATCTAATTGATTCGAAATTGATAAAAACAAACAATTAATCATTAACTCTTTCAGGTGGGCTATAGCAATTTTGCTGAAACCCCTATATTAAATTGTACATAGCTGTAAATAATTATTATTGTAAATAAAGATTTCTTCTTCTTTAATTTGCTTGCATTGATAGAACCAGTGTCTTCTGGAACTGTGTTGATTTTACTTACTTATTGGTATTTGAAGTGATTCGCTTTTGTTAAACATCGTGTAAAATAAAGCTTAAATACCATAATACAAAAAAATAATTAATGCAAATTGCACTTTCTTCTGTATTTGTAATATTATTTACCGGAAGTAAAAATTAAAAACAGTTACAACCCTAGAGGCATGCTTTTCGTGTACTTTAATATGCATACTTAATAAAATTATACTTACGTATGCAAAATGGTACCTTTTTGTGTTTTTATACAAAGTGAATTCGGAAAGAAAATAGTGTGTATTCTATGAGATTTTAATTATCATTTACACAAAAAACATTTTAAGCTTAAAATAAAATCTAATTGTCTAATTTTGTTGATTGTGTATTTAACACAGTTTCTTGTACAACTTCCCCTGTGAAGCAATATTTTTCTAGGCATATTGATCAAAATTTAGCTTAAAAATTAACTTTTTTGAATATGTAACGACTGTAAAATTGATCTTCTTATTTCTGGTTATTTGGGCACAAGACTATTGTAGTTTTTGAACTATTTGTTGCCTTTGATTATTTCGCATCCAAACCAAAATCTACTCGAGCGAAACCGGGCCGAACAGCTAGTTTTTTTTATGTAAACTACAACCCAATTCAGGTACAAAAAAAAAATAACTTGCATAATAATTCAGTTTTCATGTCCTGACTCTTTTGTTGAGATATTCCGTGTTGTAATGTATTTTAATTTAAAATGTTGGTACCTAAAACAGGCTGCTTTTCATGACAAAGTAAAGAAAGCAGCGTTGCATGAAATAAGCGCGTCGTTCATAGTGTTGCTTGCCAAAAGGGCAGTAGCTCAACAATTCCGGGCCTGATGTACGGAAATAAAATCTCGGTCAAAATTCGACTGATGTATTCACCGAACGTAAGTAGTTATCTATTCGGTTCATTTGTTTTTCAGGTAACTATTCCTCCGAATAAATTAATAGCGATAATTTAATTCACTAACTATAATTATGTTTACTGAAGGTATAAATCTTTCTGTCTTACTTCTAGAGTATAAATATTTATTCGCCATAAAGATCATAATACCTAACCTATAAACGTGGAGTAGGTATTATATCTACAGTTGCTCTTGTGAATTTATGTATGTGTTGTTTATTAATCTTTTGTGAAGTGTATAGTTGTAAAACATTAAAGTAAGTGGAAGTTTTGTGTGCCAATGGGGTTAGAATGAAACGTTATTATTTTGTGAAACTTTTTTTAACGCTTACACTAACGCCATCGGTCGGATTTTTGGATGAACGTCAAAATATTCAACAAAAAGAGCAAGGAGTATAGTGCAGGGTATACTTATTCTTTAATTAACTTTTCTACCTGATATTTTGCTCGGTGAATTTAAAGTAAATTTTATTCTAGCGAATAATTTTGTTCCAAGATTAGTAACTTCTATCTTTAATAGTGTTCGGTGAATATAGGCATCATTAGTGAAAATAAATGGCGTTTCGTACCGCTCTGCTACAACCCTGCCGGTATGAAAACTATACAAGTAGACACAGCCACGCAGGTTACACGGAAACTGCCGGTAATTCAATAATAAAACGAGAAAATACGGAAATGGAAACAACAGCGTATCGGCCAAATGTTAAACCGTTTCTGGATATGACCCAAAAAGCGGTAGCTTTTCGTATAGTAAACATAACAAAAAAAATTCCAATTAAGTGAAACTGTTTCAATTTAAACTCAAATAAGTAAAAAGGGTCTCAATGAGACATTACACCAATTGTATTAAGCTATTTGAATGACTACTTTTATATACTTACCTACGTATAATTTATTTTTATTTGTCTCAATTATTTCTTCTGAAGCTGTCATCAAGTAAACAGTATAATAAGTTTTCAAAGTTTTGGGTGTATAAAATAGTAAAACAGTCTTTGTTTTTCTGACAAAAATACAATTAATGACACATAAAACTGCATATATTTTTATTCTCAGTATTATATTATATTAATACTGTTTTAAAAATTCAAGAGTAAAAAAATTAAAAAAAAAAAGAGGGACTCTCTAAAAGAACACCTCTACCAGTAAAACGCCAAACAACCATAGAGATATAAGTAACTAGAGTACGCTAGTTCGTGTTCTTGCCATAAGTGAAAATGTCCTCAGTTGTGAGAGGAGAACGCTGCAGAAAACCCAGAAAACCAGATATTTGTTTACTCAAATCAGCACTGTTTTGTATCAATAGTGACCATAGAATTAAGAAACTGTTCTCTGTCTGAATTGCAGACACGGCTCAGTCGCCATACTCTAGTCTAATATCTCTATGGTCTAAACAGCTTTTGTTTTATACGATCAATTTGAAAAACGTCGTAAATTAGAATGATAAGAAGTTTCAAATTACCGAGGAAACCTCTAAAAATAGCTCAATCAACACTGCAATGCTCAAAGGGATTTGTATTATATTTTCCAGTTCGTTTTGAAAGAGTTTTTTTTTTGTTTGATGTTGATTTATAGAAATTGCTTTCGTGAACTGAATATAACCCACAAATAACGTTCGCGACTGTACTGTACATGAAAGTAATACTTAAAAAAGTATGTAATTCGGTGGTCACAAGACAAAACCGTTCACATAAATAAGGTGTGAGTGACACAGTAAGTACTACGGAGAGTGTAAATGTACACACGAGCTCTGATCCTCGAAATCACATCTACATGACTTACACATTCTATAGGCCCGCGGGTTGCATCCGGTCCTCAAGCCATCTCAATACGACCCGCCACCAGAATCTATCCAGTCAGGATTTTAGACACCTGACATCAATGAGCTTATCAAAAACAAGAGACCTCAAGCATCTGGATCCTCAAGCTCAAGATAATTTACCCTTTTTGTTACCTTTATATGAAAATTGGTTTAAACTGAATAAAGATTTCAATTTAGTATTTGTTTTATTTTTGAAGTGAAAACATATACTAAAATTTGCTAGATGTCAGTAGCAATATAAGTTACATGCAGTGCAAAAAATTATAAGCTATAAGCTTTAACAAAACCTTAAAAGATGTCGCCATGTACTCAGGTTTCGTAAAACTACAAATTTAAAAAATTACATCCAGTGACTGGCTGCATGTAATTTTATAAATGTGTAGTTTTACGAAACCTGGATGCATAGCGACATCTCTTAATGTTTTGTCAAAGCTTATAGCTTATAATTTTTTGCACTGCATGTAACTTATATTGCTACTAGCGAAATTTAGTTTAAGTACATCTAGGTTTTCACTTGAGCCGGCACTCCCGGAGTGCAACCCGTCTTTTTTTTAATTTAGAGTCTGACCCGCTAACACACCCTAAATCTTATAAAGGGCCCTTTAGAAAAATCAGTCTGACATCCCTAATCTAGGGGACTTACGTCTGACGCTCGTACCGCGGAACGAGAACTATCAAAAATCTTACATACACCGTTTTGCATCGTCGCCATAGATATACATGATATGTGAGACATATAGTTCGCCTCGTTCTGTTCTACTTTCTGTAAAATTACATCAACAAGTCAAATGTAATGTGCTTTATGGAACCTATATATGTGTGTGTATTAACTCAATGTTCTTAGAGAGGCAGACATATTATCTGCTGCGTTAGTTCGTACTTGCATTCGGAATTTGATAATTAAATTAAAACGATATGTTACACATGCTCTGTTACTAAAATATAATTGACAGAGTCGACCTGCTAAATTACGATTCACATTTCTGATTTAATTCAGTTATTCTTACAATTTAAGGATTGGAAAGAAGAAAATCACAGAAAAACACGAGATGTACCGCAGTCCTTCTTTCATGATAGGTCGCACAAAAAAAATGACATATCGTTAAATTACAGACAACCTTAAGCGAATAAAGTGTTAACATATTTTTGAACGGCAGTAATGTGAATCAGTCTTTATGCCTCGACTGCAGATATTTTTAATATTCTAAATTTAAAAATGCATCGAAATTTGTCTGACTTGACCGTAAATATTTTAACGTCACGAGACGTAGAAGACTGGACTGTTAGCGCATCCAAAAGCAAAGGAAAGACAGGGCGAAGCATATTGTCTCTTTTTTTATGAGCAGCAGATCTGCATGTTGATATGAATTATGTATCATTTGGATCACCTATCCCGGACTAGCAGTCCGGGTCTCTATGTCGATGGTATCGTGGGTGCTTACCTAATGCAATAATGTTAGATGCCATCTAAGTGTACCCAACATTCAAGATATTAT
The DNA here is from genome assembly GCA_963575645.1 of Xanthostigma xanthostigma. Classification (NCBI taxonomy): domain Eukaryota; kingdom Metazoa; phylum Arthropoda; class Insecta; order Raphidioptera; family Raphidiidae; genus Xanthostigma; species Xanthostigma xanthostigma. The sequence goes on along the minus strand of OY754470.1, from coordinate 2,567,620 downwards.
GTTAGTTTTCTTTGATAGTTCTCTACAACGTACTTAGTACTTACGTTGTACTATATCATTTCTTAAATTTGGAACAGTACCATGTCTGAAATTGTATTAATATTATTTTTATAATATGGATAATATGGTGCATCTACATATGCATAATTTCGGATGTGTGCTAAAGGAAAATTCCAGAAAAAATGCAAATAAAGTTGTGTACTGTCCCTCAAACCGATGAGAGAGAAAGAGTTGTCTTAAGAAAAAAATGAAATCTGCAGCTCTAGTGGTGAATCTTGTGCGGTAGTAGAATTTCGGACATAGGCTTGTTTGTTATTTGTATAGCTACGTAATATATAAATTATTTAGAATGTTTATTTTGCACATCAAACGAAATTGATCAACTTATGAGAAATGCTTTGCTGTACAATATATTAGTTTGCAATTAGTCAACCAGTTTTATATATTTCCCAGAGGTATTTTCGTCTGTGAGCACATTCTACTATTCACCGTATCGTTATTTTTCTAATTTGTTTTCTTTACCTACTTTTTTATACAATAAAATTTAATGACGTTGTAACTATAAAGGCTAGCTTTGCCGCTGGAATCACTGCCAGTGTGGTGTATACTATTTTTCTTCATACCTCGGTCGTAAGCACGCTTATTGAATACATTAATTAATAATAATAATAATAATAATAAATGTATTATCCTGTTTAAATCATGCATACAGCAGTAGGATTTGTCAATTATACAATTAAAATAACACATTAAAAATAATTACAAATTAGAGGCCATAAATTCATATGTAAATTAATTACATATAAAAACACAGATATATTCCAAGCAAAAAGCTTTGAGGTTATACGTAAAAACAAGAATGACAGACATCTAAACAACAGTTGATTGATTGTTTTTGCTTTACTGCCGCACGTACGTACGAACTTTCCGAATTTGGACGTGTAATCCCACCAAGGAGTAAATGTTAGACTTTCTGCCTTACAATTGCTGCCAAAAGTATGCACTTTCGATCGATGTATGAAGAAAAATTATTTTATTTTATGCCGATTATCAGTTTTATTGTGAGACAGACAAAAGTTTTATTTATTCACTGAAAATGACATTCGTTAAAAATGGTAACTCTGTTATAACATTCAGAAATTTCTCGATTAAAAATGTGTCAACTCAACAATTTTTCTGTCGTCCATTCGCTATGCCATTTAACGCGGCCACCTTTTATTTATGGCTTATTACACTTTTCATTACAGTCGACAGTTGCGATAGCTGCCGTGTTAGAGATTTATATCAATATGACGATATCGCGAAATTAATCGACCATGTCGTTGTGTTGATACAGACAGAATTCTAAAAGTTTAATTTCAGAGCTGTCACATCAATTGATAGATGCGAACCGCGCCGAACAAATGCATTTCTAACAGCTCAAACTTCAATTGGATATCATCTTTTTATTAAACTATGTCAACTCCGTAGTTTTTTTTGTTGAAAAAATCAGAAATGTTTCGATGCTTGCGTACCTTTTCAAACTACAGTCGTTTCGCTCATTTTTAAACAGATATTTCGAAACATAAAAATCTGAACAACCAAAATATAAATTCATTTTTATTAAATATTTTCAAAAGACAATTTTAATCCGTCTGTAGCGTCATTACTGTATTTTTGTTTTTTGTCGTTTGCGTCATTAAAAAGATTAAAATTCATGTCAGAGTAACCAAAAATCAAACAGTAAAATCCTGATTCGTATGTCTGTATGTTCACGACTGATTTAAAAAATGCCTGATCTGATTTCAATTTGATCTTCACATTTCTATTATTTTGGATAAAGACGCAATTTGTGTTGAAACGTAAATCATTAAAGAGTACCTACTATTATTTTCCTTGTATTCCTTTTTATCCTAAAATAATCACCAAGAATCATTTGAAAAGTGACGGAACCTTTGGTGCGAGAACACTGAATATTTAAACAGCTTTGAAACATCTCGTGATGATGCTGACACGGTTACCAAAACGTGCGTTGAGAAAAAATGTTTGTGTTTAAATGCTTTATGGTGATTTTTTAATGTTCCGTAAAGTAATAACTTCAAACATCGTGTTTTGAGAATATTAAATTAATATTAATGTTTTAATTCGACTCGCGACTTGCCATTTCTTGTTAATATTCAGTTAAAAAGCTGCATGAATTTTGGAAAGAGCCTGTAGTTAAGAATTGGCGGAATGATTGAAGGACGCCGTCAGTCGGTTTTTAAGGTCGGCGATGACAGGAAGCAAAAGCGAGCTTCAGAACAAGGCATCCGCCTCGTCCGATTATACTTTGGTCCACAGAACATCAATTTATATCCGGTCTCCTTTGTCACACACACAAACACACACACGTGTGTGCTGTGTGTGAGCAGATATAGAGCAGCAGTTTCAAACTTTTCCTGGCGTATATACGTAACAAAGTTACAGTGGACTATAAAAGTATTGTAACAAAGTTGATCTTTGTGGTGGTGAAAATATTTATTTACAACAATAAAATGTTAACAAAACAAATCAACTAAAAAGTACTTCTTTTCTATAATGAAAAATGAAATAAAACAATAATAACGAAACAAGCAACGCACTTTTAAGCTAATAATACACTACGTTAGATACACAGAACAATTATTTACAAGGTATATTTATGTGGACGATCTATATTTATGTATAAAATCAACGCTTGTCATTTATGTCTACTTGCACCAGCTTACACCGTATTCTTGTATTTATTTCGCACGGTACTACAGTATACTGCACTACCGTCACGCGCTGTCTTATATATCTTTCTAGCCGCGTTCTCGGTTCTTCCAGAAGTTTCGGCTAACTCCAGTGGCGGCTCGTCGCAGTATTAAATGTTTGAATCGTAGTAGTTGGTGTCTGTGGCATGTAACAATTTTTTTCAATATAAATACCTATAATTAGTTAAACACAAATAGTAATTACTACCCTTTCATCGGCGGCTTTTAGTTTTTTAGCTACGTACTGTTCAGCTATTTTTTAGTTTAGTAGAATCGCGATCATATTTTTTAGTGACATTCTAATTCCTGATGTATCTTTTGACGGCCGATTGTTTTTGCGATTTGGTCGCTTTTATTTAATTTTGTAAGGATCGGTTCATCTCGATAGAAAAAATTTCCCCGGATTAGGATTTTCTCTTCGCGGTTCATTTGGTTTCGGTTACGTTACTCGAATGAATTCGTTCGAAACAAAACGGATGTTTTTATTAATGTTTTCGGGCGTTTATTTTAAACGCTGCCCTTTAAAACACACCTATAGTCAGGTCTGGAAACATATCTGTGCGGATATCCAAGATTTACGGGAAAATGAAAATGTCTTAAATGTAATACAGATAGCGATATTTTCTATTAATTTTATAACCAAACCCATCTACAAAGCAAGCTTCAATACATGCATCATGTGATGAGAACACATAAAAGTTATCACGACAACCAACGCTTAAAAACTAGCAGTCAAATCTAGCGGCAAAGCCAACCTCGTGTGCAGAGGCTTTTCCAGAATTTGTTTTTAAATGTCGCTGTGTGGCAGTATCATGAAAAGTAAAAGTCTAGTGTAATTCGTAAATTTTATTCCTTTTTTCCGTGTCCTACAAACGGTTTTCTTTGAACTTTTTATCCGCGCAGATACCTTCTGTGTCTATGTCTTTCTTTTCATATATGAGAGACCCATCTTCAGTATAGGTTCTCTCATGTAGCTTGAATTTCTTTGTGGTCTCATGAAGGATCCTTGTGATGACTTCATATTGGGCTTAGAGAATTCAGCCAGATGTAATAAATGTATTGTATCGAATATGGTGACATAATTCGATTAGTAATGTTCAGTAGAGTGAATAGGATTACCGTGGTAAGAAAGATTCTGAGAATTTCAAGAAAATCGTTTTTAACAGACTACTGAAAATAAAAAAAAAATAATTTAATCTTGAACTTGTAGCTTGTCTATTATTACGGCCATTATATATGGTTAGTTCATGTTATTTAACGGGGTAGCGCACATTAGATCAGCACCTGCCATCAGCAAGTTAGTCGATCACCTGCAGTTTCTGTCTAGCCGTGCTGGATCGATCCAGTATGCTAGTGATGTGACGTTTTCATTAATTAATTTGCGTCGATAAAACTATTTCAAAATGTCTACCGCGCATTACGAAACCTGCAGTAAATTAATGTGCTGGACATCGTGCAGGCTGCAGGTGTGTGCTCTGCTGGTTATGCAGGTTTATGCTTGACAAGTGTGCGCGGTCTTTAAGAGCTGTACTGAATGATTGAAAACGTTAAATTTAACTCTATTAATACGTCATTCACTTCTTCGTGATCAAATAGGTAAGGCAAATGCGCATAAGAAATCTTAAACTAATAAATTGGAACCTGATGATTTGTAATAGATTTCCATTATTGGTCCTTTAATATTTGATCACATTTTAGAGAACATAAAAAATCAATCACTTAATCTTTTTGGAGTCAAAGTTAAATTAAAAAAAATGTCATTAGTAAATGTTTTTATTCTTTGAAGTAATTTTTAAATCCATTCAAATTATTGTATTTTTACCAACCTTTTTACTTTTTACAAAGTATATAGGGGAGTTCGTGATTGTATATGCGATTTTATAATACATATTGATTTTTATCTGTTAAATTGGTATTGTCATATTGTGTTTCTTTTTTGAACTTTAATTAACTAAAAGCTCAGTCTATCTTTCTTTTTTAAGTTTGATTTATCTTATCTTCTTATTTATTTTACTGATATCAAAAAAATTGCCAACAATATTACTCAGGTTATTTTTTTTTTTTACCGAGACATTTAAAATAAAAGAAATAAAAAAAAATAATATGCCACGTTTTTAAAGTAAAAAATAAAAGTATAAAATAATTTCTTTGCATACAGATTTTTAACTTGTAGGATTTGAAACGAAAAACGTGGGGCGCATTATTCGTTTTCTCTCATAAATAGATTTTTTCATTGATAGCTACTCTCTACACTTTTTATATAACTATCGTATGCACCCCACGTTTTTCGTTTCAAATCCTACAAATTAAAAATCTGTCTGAAAAGAAATTATTTTAAGTATACTTTTTAGTTCGCTTTAAAAACGTGGTATATTATTTTTTTTTTATTTCTTTTACTATTTTTATACTTTTTAGTAAAAAAAGAACAAAAATACATCGTAAAAAAGTAAAAATATTATATGTCCAATGGGGGATCGAACCCGCGACACTCTAACCAACTGAGCTATAGACCAGTGACTGCATTGTGCCTTACAACAGTAAACAAGTAAAAATAAATTATATGTATTTGTCCACCCGGACAGACACACAAGAAAGCGAGTTAAATAAAACGTGGTAAAAAGGATAAATTGCACGTGTTTTATCGATCATGTTGTTTTGCTTATAAACTTTGAAAATAATCAAATTCATGGCACAGCAAACTTTGAAAATCTAATTACATTTTCCACATTATAATATTATATAAATGCAAACTTGTCACAAGAGACGTCAGTGCTACTAATGAGTGATCATACACAGCCGTTAAAGAAGTTTTCTGCATGAAACGCGTTTATGACATCTAGTCGATAGTTTAACGACAATTTATCTCTGAAACATGATCAAGAAGCTTTTGACTATTCATCATCAACGAACATTACTTAAGACGATATTATTATTAAACGATACAGGTGTTCTTCTTTACTACCACTTAAAGATAGATTTAGATTCATATTATCATATTATCCATATAGACACGGAAAGTATTAATTCACTGATTATACAAATATCTATATTCTATACTAATATTATAAAGAAGATGTTTATTGGATGCGGATAATCTCCTGAACTAGGTACTGAAGCGATTTGAAAAATTATTTCCCTTTTTTGAAAAATGAACAGGGAAGTGACATTTGAGAATAAAATGTTAAACAAATCGGGAACACCAACTTTCAAAATTTTAAACAGAAATATCTCAAAACAGTAATTTATTATTTATGCCCTTTTCATCCTATGGGTCGAATTAACAGATGAAAAAATTGATTTTTATAATGATAAAATTTGTAAGAAAACGATTTTTCGAGAGATGAGACCTAGCTAAAACGATTTTTTGCCCCCCAAAATCCCTTTTCAGTAAATTTCATCCAAATCGTTAGGGCCGTTTTCGAGAAAAGCACGCACAGGGTCAGGCGGAACGTTACGAACGTTAGGAACGTTACACTTTTTCGTGCATGCAGCCGGTGTTTTATCAATTTATAAGATTGGTGATTCATCAATTTATAAGACGTTATCACGTCAAAAAATTGGTTGTCTGTAAAGTCGGTTTACGGACGATAGTTTTACGTGATAACGTATTCCGTAATACATAACCTAAATTTAAATAATAATTATAATAATTCGAATCTATGATATTGCATCTTTCGCTTCAAATTTAGGTTAATTTTATTTATTAAATTACTCACCACCTATAAAAATAATTTTTTTTATTAACTTTCTTTCTTTTGTATTTGTTTAAGTCTCAAAGATTAACTGTCATACTATTTATGAAACAATTGTTTCACTGTTTATAATATAAAATTCCAAAACCTACTTACAATATTTAAGTATTTTCATACGTCAAAAAATTGATTTTTATAATGATAAAATTTGTAAGAAAACGATTTTTTCGAGAGATGAGACCTAGCTAAAACGATTTTTTGCCCCCCAAAATCCCTTTTCAGTAAATTTCATCCAAATCGTTAGGGCCGTTTTCGAGAAAAGCACGCACAGGGTCAGGCGGAACGTTAGGAACGTTACACTTTTTCGTGCATGCAGCCGGTGTTTTATCAATTTATAAGATTGGTGATTCATCAATTTATAAGACGTTATCACGTCAAAAATTATTATATAGTCAATAATTTAGCAAGAATTGCAAAAGCGTTGATATAGCCATTTCTGATCTAAAACTGATCTAAAATAGAATAGGAATTCCCAGCCAAATGTTGGATATGGGGCGTACCTATAATAATTGTGCTTTAGATATAATAATAATGATAATAATATAGTTCGTTACAATTGACAATTTTGTAACATGTCATTTACAATTGTTTGCACTATAAAATCATTAAATTTGTTAAATTCTTTGTTTACTAGTTCATTCTCTAGAACTTCCTTGAAGCTTTGAAAATTATGTTGAGACTAGTGGTCCGGACCTGCATCAAATAGGTGTAGTGGTTCCGGAGATTACCTACACAAAATTCGCACTCTCTTTTTATAGTATAGATTAGGTACACATCCGATTCCTAGTGCGTGTAATTTGAGAGCCTCATTTATATGTGAAATCAAAACGCCTAAAAGGAACACATTCGATGTAATTCTTCAGAAATTATATGTAGTTACGCTTTGGGTTTTTACACTAGGTTCGTTCCAAGCAGCCGCGAACGATAATAGAACCGTACACAGTCTTGTCACTGCGCAAGACTAATTTGCGCACTAGCTCAAAAATCGATACTGCGCAAGACAGTCTTGCGCAGTAACAAGGCTGTGTACGGTTTTATTACCGTTCGCGGCTGCTTGGAACGAACTTACTGTTTGAGTTGAAAGTGTCTGTGCATTTGATGTGTAAGTTGTATAGCTTGTTCTGTTTCAAATAAACTTTTTGTCATTAAATACATAAGAAACTTTCTATCTGTCTTCTAACTTTAATTCAAGCAAATATTTTTCGTGTAAATAAAATGGCAATTAGATTTATTTGTAATACTGAACAAATAAATACTGTCGAAGTTTTTGCGTGCACTTGAGACAAATTTAGTAATTTCAGAGTATTCCGTGAGTATTATCAAATAGATACAAGTTAATACGTGCAACTCTTAAATCTTGTCAGTTTGCATACATTCAAAAGAAACAGCGCAAGCTATCGACTACTATAGCAACAATTGAATACATTATTTCAATCAAAAAATACAGATATACAATCAGGAAATGTTTCTTGTCACGTGGGCGATACGGACAAACGCCCACAAACCAACATGGCGTCAATCTATCTATATTTGCTCAGACAACTGTCACGTTCTGCTCTTTGGTCATTGCGCGCGCTCCAAACCCATCTACAAAACAAGCTTGAAAAGACGCATCGTGTGAAGCGAGTACATAAGAGCCATCTAGAAAATCAGCGCTGGATAGCTTAGCAAGGAATCATTGACTTGATGCAGTTGTGCAATTAATCAATATAAATTTGTAGTCGATGTTACGAAAGGGTAATTTAAAACCGGACTGTACACAAACATTATAATATAATAGGTACCCTAGAATTTCCATTGTGTGTGTTCATGATAATAATTGTGTATTGGAGTGTACATTTTGGTATATCTGTAAAATCGTGTATAACAGAAATATGCTATGTTTAGAATTGTGTATAATAGTTAATTTCTATAGTATAAATTTGCATTTCAATGGAAACTTTTCAACTTGCGTAAGTGGCCTACTTACGTAAGTCGAAAATAATTTTTACAAAATACGTTTATTACAAAAAAAAGTGTGCGTGTGTCAGCTCCGACGCACGACTGGAGTTTACTCCTTAGATACGCTGTGTAATGTATTCCATCTCATTCTTTCGCACGTTAAATCCTACAGATATATATGTTTGTCTCTTTTGAAGCGGGTGAGCGTAACGCCACACTTAACTATGCTTTCTGCAACCCGGCGTAAAGTTTTAACACACATGGACTTAATTAATTAGCATATATGTATAGAGAGAGAGAGGGATAGAGTTTTGTAGATATTAACAAAGTTTGTTTTGTTTACACAGTATGCGGAGCGAATCTACCACCAGTGTTTACAATCGACCTGAACAACTTAGTTCTCTCGGAGAAGACAGCCATCGGCGAGAGAGTTGGTCAGCTGGAAGGCAGCGACCCAGAAGGTTCGCCGGTTCACTTCGGACTAGTTGGCACCGACAGACTTCATGTTGATCGGGACACCGGAGTTGTTACTGTCGTCAAATCGCTCGATCGTGAGGTCAGTACTCTGTGCTTCCACCATATATACCCGTTCTTCCATCGTCAACCCGTGGACTGTATCTGTAGTCGACGGAATTACATAAAACCAGCTTTTGTTAATTATTGCAGACTATAGATTTAATACCTAATTTTATTGTTTTATTACTTTGACAGAGGCAAGGTATACCTAAAATTGTTTTTTTTTTTACAAAGTCAATAATCTTGTATCTTTTGAATATTTTATAAGAAACTGAATTTTCCCTGTAAAAGGACCCCACACAAACCTTATGGGATTTGGTTTTCGGTTAAACTGATCGAAAATGGTTTAGTTTATGGTTTAAAGGTCACTAAGAAAAAGTGTCCATGGGCGCATAACCTAAAACCCAATAGACTTCTAGCTACAGATATGTTTAGTGAGATTTTAGACATAGGGATATCCATTGAATTCACAAACATGTTCCATATTCAACTTTTTTGCTTTTTTTTAGAGAAATGGAAAAATAGTCGAAAACTAGGTAGGCAATGTTGGGAGGTGTCACTCTGTATAAAATAATAATATCATATTCGAATTCAGCGCACTCGAAAACACTCTATAGCTTAGGATTTTTTAAGATTGTGAATTCAATGGATATCCCTATACCTAAAATCTTGCTAAACATATCGGTAGCCAAAAATCGATTGGTTTTTAGGCTATGCTCCCATGAGCATTTTTTCTAAATGACCTTTCAACTGTAAAATAAAACCATTTTCGATCAATTTAATCGAGAACCAAATCCCATAAGGTTTGTGCGAGGTCCTTTATCAGAATAATTTAAAGACTATTTTATATAAAGTGTACCATAGTTCACTGCAATATTTTATCTAAAATTGTTTCGTTTTTTATTCAGTGGCGTAGTTAAAATAAGAATCGTCAAATACTCGTATTGTATTTTTTTTTACACACAACATCCTTTGTAAAGAAAACTTATCAATAAATTTTTCAGGCGTTAATCAATAAAAAAGGTAACAATTTTACCGTGTTAATTAAATTTTTTTTTTTTGAGATAATAATTTTATATAAACGAGATCCTTAAGACGTAATGTCCGAATTTCACCAAGAAAAGTTTTTTTGTAAAAAATTAAGCCTAAATAAAAACGTTATTTTATTTTGTTAGTAGAAGTTTTGTTCCAAAATATGTATTGAAGGAGATTTATTTGGTTGAGGAACAATTGAAAATAAGCTTTACCAGTGTATCGCTTGTGACCAACGTTTCGAAAAATATATTTTCATCATCAGGGCCTATGAACATGTATAATATTCGTTACATATATTATTATAATTTCTAACTTACATTATAAACATTATAGATAGACAATACTAAAAGCTATAACATACCTCAATGCAAGTTAAGATGGTAAATTGTAAAAATAATTCTAATATACATGATCATTTATTATGAATCTCGACAATTTTTTAATTTTAAAATTATCATAAAACAGTTTTCTTATAAAATTGTTCTGTCAATTGTGCAAATAATATTGTACTAATGTATAAGAATTTATTATTTATTATTTTATTTTATCAGATGTTTATAAAAAAGTTTGAAATTTCTGAGAAGCACTTTCGGTGACCGCACGTGCGTAGATCTTATAGAGTTACACGTGGCGCGTTTTTTATGACACGCCATACGCTTCGTCTCCAGTCCCGAGGGAACGCGCTCACTCCTCTCGATAACGCGCGACACGCACTAATGTCACGTACACTCTTCACTGCTTTCTACTAGACTCCTTGGATGTATCACAGTTGACTTGTCAGAAGGACGTAATATTACCAACTTCTTAAAAAAATATCTACTTATTTGCGTGTGTGTAATTTTAATGAAAAGATGAAATGGAATTTAAAAAAAAAGAACATTGAGTCATTGTATTCTCAAGAGATACCTAAACGTTTAGATGACAGTCGGACATAACTTCAAAAAAATGTTGACAGCTGACTTAAGAGGATAGATTATAGATGACATAGGAGCTTTACGTCTTTTCCGCAACATATCACTTCTGTAACACATCACCGAATTAATCTGTTTTAGAGAAAAAAATTTCTTTACAATTCAAGTGTTTCGTACATAATTTCGTAACTATGGGCATCGTTTTTAGGGTTCTTTACCCGAAGGATGCCCAACGGGACCATATTACTAAGCCTCTGCTGTCCGTCCGTCTGTCCCTCAGCGGGTTGTATCTCTAGAAATTTTCACAGTATTTCTATTACCGCTTCAACAAATAATAAAAAAACATTTTTTAACTTCCCGCTTTAAAAAAAAAAAATTTTTTTTTTTTTCAAAAATCGGGAAGTTATTGGTTTCACCCCGATTTTCTAAAATCGAGTTTTCGCCAGATCTCGACGTTTTGAGGTCCTAGGAAGCTATTAAAACTATTTTGGCGATGATGTCCGTAGGGCTGTATGTATGTGTGTGTGTGTATGTATTTAAACCTTTTGTATCTTTTGAACGGAGTGTTCGACTGAAACGCGGTTTGCGGCATCTGGCGTGATCTTGGTGAACTTAGACTTCCTGAAAATTTGAAACGATTCGGCCCAAAAAATTTTGAGAAATCTTAAAAAAACAAGTTTCAAAAAATTTTTAAAATTTGTTTTTGTCAAATATTTTCTAAACTACTAAACCGAATAATTCCAAAATCTAATCAGCTCTTCTCCTTAACAAACTGCGTCGATTTCCGCAAACCGCATCAAAATCGGTTCATTCGTTCACGAGATACCGTGAACGAAAAAATCGTAAAAAAGTGTTTTTTTAAAATGATTCTTAAAATTGTTATCAGATCGATTTTTTTGTAATAAATTACTTTCTTAGGCTAAAAAAACTGCGTCGATCGCCGCAAACCAGATCAAAATTGGTTCATTTGTTCATGAGATAACGTGAACGAAAAATTAGGAAAACAGTAATTTTTTATAATTACTCGTAAAATTCTTATCAAATCGATTTTTTTGTAATAATTTACTTTCTTAGGTTAAAAAAACTGCGTCGATCGCCGCAAACCAGATCAAAATTGGTTCATTTGTTCATGAGATAACGTGAACGAAAAATTAGGAAAACAGTAATTTTTTATAATTACTCGTAAAATTCTTATCAAATCGATTTTTTTGTAATAATTTACTTTCTTAGGTTAAAAAAACTGCGTCGATCGCCGCAAACCAGATCAAAATTGGTTCATTTGTTCATGAGATAACGTGAACGAAAAATTAGGAAAACAGTAATTTTTTATAATTACTCGTAAAATTCTTATCAAATCGATTTTTTTGTAATAATTTACTTTCTTAGGTTAAAAAAACTGCGTCGATCGACGCAAACCGCATCAAAATCGGCTCATTTGTTCATGAGATATAGTGAACGAAAATTTCGTAACAAAGTGGTTTTTTTTTGAGCTCGAAGAGCTAAAAAATAAACTTCTTGCTATATTTTATATATTTTTGAGCGTTTTGAACTCGTAAATAGCGGGGTCAAACTTCTTTTCAAATTTTTTATACACAAAACATTCTGTACTGTTCAGTATTCATACACAAACCGTGACACAGTAACAGTTCTAATACAAAAGAAGCGTCCGATAACGGTGCGTTTATACAGCAGTATAGTCGAACATACATTAAAATACAATTATGAGAACTCTCGCAGACAGCACGGTACGAAGCTATCAGACATAGCCACGGTATATAGTACAGTTCGGGTAGTCCATCTGAACTCATTGCAATTATACAGTTAGTGAGTTTTAATTATTTATAGTTATTTTAGCATTTTATATTTTATTCATTGCATATGACGTTTTGTATCTATATTGTATATATAGCTTCACAAATAAATTGTCTATCTATCTATCTACACTTAGTTGATAGACTGACCGCGACCTATGTCGACGTATGGAAACAACAGTTTTCCAAAAGCTAAACAGGAATAATCTTCGAGACTCGATTCCCGTGATGGACGAACTATTTTCGTACCTACAAGTTTGTACGGAACCCACGGTGCGCGAGTGCGACTCGCACTTGGCCGGTTTTTTTCTAATTTCGAATATTAAGATTCTTTATAAAACGACAAAATTTTCTGAAATGAGATCCGAATGCGGACCGCAGGCCGCCAATTGTTGACCACTGATAAATGTGCTATATAATAAGTATATTGTATAATATTCTCTTTCAGTGGCATTTACGGGCTCATAAAACTCAACCAATGTAAGTAGTACTTTGTTGCAAGAGAGAAAAAAAAATCAACTTCCGTGAAAAAACCTTGAATTCTGTTTCTGGATTGTATTCGCCTGTCCCATAAGTTTTTCTCAGGCACGCATGGCCACTTCATATCTCGCAGCAGAGGCATATGCTCCCCAGATAATATGTTGATAAATTTACAGGATGTTTCTCAAAATACATCTAAAGTAAGATGAATTTTTATACGAATCTATAAATTAGGCTGACGACAACATCAACATTTATTTCATTTTCTTTGTTTGCTAAACTTTCAACTATAACATCTGTATAGAAACAATGCGTTAGTCTTCTTGTCATTATATCAATGACCTTAGTTATCGGACGTTTATAATCCACAGCCGAATCTCTTCAGGACACTGAATATTAAAAAGTTTCCGCTACACATCAAAACACGATAGCTCAATAAAGAAATTTTTTAATATACAGATTGTATCAAATCAAAACAGTCCATAGAACATTCTGTGTGTAAGACAGAGACGATATTATATAAAGCACTAAAGCAGTAAGTAAGAATGAGATACATGATCGCTAATAGTTACTGTGGTTATACAATCTGATAGTATCGTCTTTGTTTTCTACAGTAAAAATCACAATTTTATCAAATGTCAGTAATCACTAGTGAAATTATTGATAAAATGGCTATTATTTGGATTTTTTCCCGAACAGTATGTTCGGGAAAAAATCCAAATAATTAAATGGTTTTATGGTACTGTATACTTTTGTTGCTGATGCTGGAAAAGTAGTTCGTTGTTTAGAAAAAACAAAAAAGAAACGATTGTTATGAAACGCAAAGATGTGTCGTTAAATATGACTTTTATTTATCAAAACCATGGTAACGGTTTTAAGGTTAAATACGTCAAATACTGTCAAAAATGTAAATTATGATTTAAATGAAATCGTGTAAAGACAGTCGCAACATTTATTATTGTTATGAGAAGTTTCACTTCGATCGTGTGTACCGCGACACGTGCCTTTTTCCACGTATAAAAGCTTAAACTTCTGGGACGTCAGGCCCAGTTTTCCCCATTTCATTAAATATAATCCCGTTCTGTTTTTCTCAAAATGCTGTACGCTATTTTATTTGAAAATATAATATTTACGCGTGTATTACTTTTATCCTACAAAAGCTTTCGGGAGGTTCTGGTGTGTAAAGTGAAAGAATAATGTTTTATCTCATTCCTTCGGGATACGGTAGATATTTTTTGTCAGTTTCGTACAAATTACGCCTCATCAAATAAAAATAGCATAATGTTGTGTAGAAATGTATTTAATTTGAATTAGCTACTGACAATTTTGGACCACTTACAAAAATTTGTTTATTGAAGCTTAAATTATGATAATAATTGATTATTAATGTACTAAATTAGTAAGTCAATTAAGATGGGCTTTTCGCGAAAATCGTATTTGGTTTGTCTTACTTGATGCTGGAAAGAATAGTCGGCGAACTAAATTTTACAGAAATTTCATTAGAAAAAAAATTATAGCCTAAAAAAATATAAATATTTATATTAATACAACTTTTCTTGCTTTATCACTGGGAGTACTGTAGTCTTTGGGGCTTGTTGGGGTACTCTATCTCTTATATCACTAGTTCCATTCTTAATACAACATCGTAACGTCTCATGTCTGTATTTCCGATTTTTAAAATGGAAAAACAACTTTTATATGTGTCAACGACTAATTTAAATTCATTGACAATTTTACTCCTAAAATAAGTTAAAAATCTTCCTTTACTTTTTACTTTTTACACTTCATTTTTTCCGCAAACCCACTTGTTCTTTGTCGAAATTGGCCCTTTTTTCACATTTATGTCAATTCGAAATACAAACAAATAGTACATTTCGCCTTACATGTTTTATTTTGTATAAAAAATAAAATAAAAAAGCGCACCTCTCTCTCTTGGCCCTACAGTAATATACGAAACGTAACTCTCTCTCTTTCTATCTTCACTAACTTATATCTCCCTCTTAACTTCCAATATATGAAACGTAACTCTTTCTCTTACTATCTTCACTAACTTATATCTCCCTCTCAACTACCGTTCGCCTCGAACGATCACGCACCGTTCGCCTCGTCCGATGATGCACTTCCGTAAACGCTTTCGTCAGGCATTTACCAGCTTACTCTCCAAGTCAAGCGTGCCTAAAGAAGTTTTACTTTAATAAAAAACATTCATCATCGTCGATGTGGTTTTACGCTATTTACATTACTTTTGTTATTTCTAGTCGAGAAACGTTAATATGAAAATATTTATTTTATTTTAAAAACATATGTCAAATTTTATGTAGTTTTTATAAACGCCCGGAATGTAAATATCTCACCGGGAGGCGGCAATTCCCTTTGGCGGCGGCCCTGGCTTCAACACTGTATACATTACGGTTATATAGAATGACTGACAGAATAAGGGCGGTGCAATACAGTCATTTCACCCCTGACTCGTGTAATATAAATATGGCGGCGAATGCTGGAACATGTTTTCTTGACACGTACTTCGAAAGCGTGCAACCGTCACATGACCGTTCGTCTCTTTGTTGTTTTTCATTTGTTCTGCGTTTTTGTTTTTAATTCTGGACGAATAAAGTAAAGCCTAAACAGTGACACATGTACCAAAACAACTAATTTCGTGAAATCGCCACTCACACCAGATATATGGAGGTGGAGCGGGCTTCACTTTATTTTTTTTTGACGTGATAACGTCTTATAAATTGATGAATCACCAATCTTATAAATTGATAAAACACCGGCTGCATGCACGAAAAAGTGTAACGTTCCTAACGTTCGTAACGCGTAACGTTCCGCCTGACCCTGTGCGTGCTTTTCTCGAAAACGGCCCTAACGATTTGGATGAAATTTACTGAAAAGGGATTTTGGGGGGGCAAAAAATCGTTTTAGCTAGGTCTCATCTCTCGAAAAAATCGTTTTCTTACAAATTTTATCATTATAAAAATCAATTTTTTGACATATGAAAATACTTAAATATTGTAAGTAGGTTTTGGAATTTTATATACTTAAACAATAAAACAATTGTTTTCTAAATATTATGACAGTTAATCTTTGAGACTTAAATAAATACGGAGAAAAGAAAGTTAATAAAAAAAATTATTTTTATAGGTGGTGAGTAATTTAATAAATAAAATTAACCTAAATTTGAAGCGAAAGATGCAATATCATAGATTCGAATTATTATAATTATTATATGTAGAATTTAGGTTATGTATTACGGAATACGTTATCACGTAAAACTATCGTCCGTAAACCGACTTTACAGACAACCAATTTTTTTTTGTGTTAATAAAATGTGTAAATTTTTTTTTGCAAAAAAATTACTGTTTATTATAATATGTTGGAGATGACTACGACATAATTAAAACAATTAATGATTTTTCAAGATAACGAAGCCCATCCCTCCACCGCGTAATACCCGTTTTTCCACCATTATATTCGGTGGATTCTTTTTGTGTTATTTCTACGAAACATTAATAATGATTAATAGGTAAGAATGGTGAGATTTCCTTCTGTGCTTAATATTTACAAGAAAAAATGGCCTGTCCCTTGTAAGGAGCTCATTTTGGAAAGTTTTCTAGTTAAATACAAGCATGTATGTTTTAAAAGTTCTAAAAAACTTTCTCTTTCCAGTAATCACAATAGAAACATGTCACGTATATACGTATAATGTTGCAAGCTGGTAGACTTGTTTTAACAACGTTACAACATTGTATATTTGTTTTTAATAAGTTTGTATATAAATGAGCGGAAAAATCGAAACGAATTATGTTGTTTTGAAATTCCAAATAATATTTACTAAAGTTGTGTGTAGAGTCATGCATTTGAAATTGAATAGTGGTTTATTTTACTCCAGCTAAATGTACTGAAAGGACAGAGTCTGTGGCTATCCCAAGGGACCATCCCTTTTAGTATGACAAAACTCACCAGTGCGTACGTCTCCTCACTTTGACACCCCTCATTAAATATCAACGCGTTTCTTCTCAGAACCTGCTTATGTGCGTACAGTGTGTGCCGGAAATATTACCTAGTTTAGGGGAGACCCGGAGCAGTTTATCACATTTTTCACATATGATTTGTTCTTACTTTCGAAATTGAATTTTTTTTAATATCAACACCTGATCTTTAACCGTATTTAAGTGAGAATGGAGCAGGTTATTACTTTATTTAGGTATTTGTAATTTCTTTTTTAATTGATAAATATATATATTTTTTTTAAATATGATCGTTTAGTCACATTAAATCAAAACGTTGGGAATAAAAACACCGAATGACACTAAAATTTACTTGAATAGATTGGATTTGAATATTTGACCTACTGAAGTTGTGCTTACATAATACTTTAATAGCTAGCGCATTCTACCGGAAAAGTTATTAACTTTGTGACAGACAAGCTGCCCCGGTCTGTTCTATTGTTTACTAGTAAAATAATAATAATAATTATTATACGTTTAACGTCCATTTCTCGACTCTATGTCCTAACAGACGCCATTCGCACCATTACTATTTTCTATCTATCACACTTCCCGTCATTTTTTACTTCCACTTCCACTTAATTAATAGCAATGGGCGACTGAAGAGATTTTAGGACATTAGGATAAAGTAGGCATATTTTGAGCATAGCAGATTTACAGGTAATCGGCCATGGCCTTGAATAAAGAACCATCTCGATATTTATCTGGAATTATTGAGGGAAACCATGGAGAACCTCAACAAGATGGCGGGTACAGGAATTACCGTTTCTCGGCGAGAGGCAGCAGGAAAAAGTCCCGGCCACATCTGCCCCCGCCGGGATTCGAACCCGGTATCTCCTCCGAATGAGAGTCTAGTGCTCTCACCACTACGTCACTCCGCTCGGTGTTTATTAATAAAATAAATTCATACCACTTTCAACAAAATTTCACCTACATTTTTTTTTATAATTTTTATATAATATTTTTTGAGTTACCGATCAAATAATTTTAGAATTATTTGAAAAGTTGTCCGATTTTACTGGAACGCCAAGGAGGGTAGTAGATAGACGAGCGTATACAAATGTGTGTATGAGCTTACAGCTGGAGCTGTATACAGCAGGAGCTATATAGAGCAACGACGCAAACGGCTTGGAAATTATTCCATACCACATCGTCATCCTGCTTTGCGTAATGCATTCTTTATTATATGCGGATCCTCTATATTTACAACAGCGTACAAACTAATGCTTAGGCCATTTTTTAGTTAAGCGAGTACTAACACACAACAGTACATTGTGTTATAAGGGCGACTGCGACGAGTGTGAAGTTTGTCGCCCGAGCGAGGCGATGGAGGCGATCACCAATTTCGTACGATCTTAACGTGCTATTTTTTACGATACAATTACATTATACTCGTTATTTGGCAATAAATAAGACACCGTAACCCAACGCCGAGTAAAAACGGATATAGTCAGTTATAAATAATAATAAAATCTTTATTTATACTGCCTGGCTATTAAAACTTTGAAATATAAAAATATGAATCGTTTAATACAAATCAATAAGCACTTTACATAATATAAAAGTAAACATTTTAAAATATAAATGTAACATTTAAAGTAAAAATAATATAACGATACAGTTGTGGACAAATCAAGATTCCGATTTACTTCTAATTGTCCCTATTAATAATTTCATCGAGGGGTACGGTAAACTTGATTGAAATCTATGAAAAATTATTAAGCATAAAAATATTAATTTCTGAAAAATTCAAATACTCACGCTAATATTAAATTATTATACTGACCCAAAAGACGTTCGCAGCCAATAGTTAATATTTTTATTTATTATTTTCTCTGGACACGTCCGATAATTAAGGTATTAGCGTCTGTTGTCTTCTAGGTGTGTGAAACTATCTCATAAGGGTTTCGTCATGCCGACTTGAAGACTTAAATGTATTGTATGTTTTCGTTTGCACAATAGTGTACACCGCTTTCGGTGCGAATGTGCGTGTGATATTTTTTTTATAACGTAAGCATGAGCTGTTTGTATAACTAAAAGAGAAAAGAAATGTATGTGTTTGAAAATGGCGATGGGAAAGACAGCGACTCAAAGATAAAAATAGACGCAAACACAGTGTAGAGCAATGTCTCAAACATACAGACAATGTATTATAAACAGTGCCGTAGCTAGGGCGGTGCCCAGGCACAGGGCGCAGACCCTGGAGGGGCGTAGAAATTACCAGACCAGGACGAAGTTTTAAGATTAGAACATATTTATAGAAGTTCGCACCGGGCACATAAAAGGCTGGTTACGGCACTGTCCACGGTGGACAATTATGGCAGACACTTATGTCCTCGGTGGACATAAATATAATCTTAATATCCAACAAGGCAATATTTTAACGATAAGTTTTTTTTGCAGGTAAACGACACTTTGAAATTCTTAGTGACCTTAGAAGATGAAGTAGAGGGTGGAGGACCCCATGCCAATAATATAGTGGAGGTCCCGATTTCCTTCATTATCCTCGACGAAAATGATAATGCTCCCATGTTTAAGGATGTAAGTATTTTTATTGAAACTAATTTCTAAATATTTTTAACATTTTATTTTTATAAAATTGTATACAAATAAACCAGTAACTTACGTACTTTATTGACATATTCACAGTTGAGCTTTTGAATTCAAATATTTTCTTAAATTAAATGAACGAAAGAAAGCATGAATAACATTTTTCCACAATAATGTTCTTAGTTTAGATTTGTATTTTCCTTTTATACGGATTTAGGGTTGTGGAAACTTTGGAGTAGTGCCGTTATATGTAGCAGCTCTCTTGTCTAGTCTGAATTGTTCTCAGTGAAGATATGCATGTTTAATTTTCATTTCAGGTACCCTATGAAACAACCGTTCCAGAGGATACACCTGTTGGAACAACTATTTTTAAAGGTATTCATGTTGAAGATCCAGATTCGGTTGGTGATGCTATTGAAGTTAAATGTTCAGACATGCCACAGGTTAGTTTTTTTTCCGTAATCGAAAAATGAAATGTCGAATTACTATAAATTATAACATTCGTATAAATTATTGTACTTTGCATTAAGTACTTAAATTAAAAGCGTTATATCTAAAAGAGTTTTTTCGTATTTTTCAGTTTGCAGAAGTATGTACAAAATTTGAAGTCGTAAGTTTGTCATCCAGCCAGAGCACTTATGAAGGAGCTATCGTGTTAAAGGAAAACTTGGATTACAATGATAAACAATTTTATCAACTTCTACTAGAAGCTTCGGTTAGGAATAGTATATTTACATTTTTTCCGTTTCATTTAAATCATAAATGTAATATTAGTAAACTTAGCCATTAAATATATTTGATTACATTAACCGGAAGAGTTGAAAGTTACTAGTAAAGTTACTAGTAAATAGTCATCCAACATGTCATACTCTTAAACTGAGGCTGTTGAACATTTTACAACAGCCATGTAAAAGAGCAAGATCGCAAAACGGTCGACATGAGATTACTTTTAACGCGGGCGGGATTTAGTCAGCTGTAACTGATTGACCAGCTCCATAGTTGACATCATTTCCATAACGGAATGATCTCTATGTTTAACATTACATTAAACAATGCACACACTTGAGATTATTTTATTGCGCAACAACCTTCCGAAAAATTCTCAAAAAAAAGGTTGAAATATATATATTCTAACGTTAAACGACCCTATTGACTACAGAGTGTATTTGAATCTTTCGAAAGTCCTTGGTATTACGTTTGGTAAAACTCATGTTATTTGAGAATCGATTTCTAATTTATAAGTGGTTCTCTTTCTAGGACGGTAATTTGAACAGTTCAGCAAGCGTTGAAATTAAAGTAGGCGATGTTCAGAATACGCCACCAGTATTTACTGGTTCACTTACTGGTGTTGTAGAAGAAGACGCTCCAGTTAATAACTTGGTTATGACTGTTCATGCTCGAGATGGTGATAGAGGAATGCCTCGGAAGGTCGTCTATGAACTTGTTACAAGTAAGACATACCTAATTTACATTATCGATCTCGTTCTTTTTTCTCAAATGGAATGTGTTCTCAAATAAAGACGCTGTGTGTCGATGTACTAGGAACGAATTACAATCCAAAGGAAAATTAAATGTTTTAATTCACTATTGTTGTTGTTGTGATCATTTTTGAAATGTTGTCACAATAACTAATATTTTTTTTTGGTTCTTTCAGAGACTTATAATATATTATTAAGATTTTGCATGAAATGAAAGCTGGGTGAGATTCCATACTCCGTTCGTCTGTCTATCTTTAAGAAGTTTCTAGAAATTCATCAACCACATTAAATTTTAATTATTATTTTTACATCCTTCTTTTGATTTTCAGATCCAATGGATTATTTTTTGTTGGATGCTATAACAGGCGAATTAAGAACAGCGAAACCGTTAGACAAAGAAGCTTTAGAGGATTCAACAGGTGTTCTTACGCTAACAATAAGGGTAATGGCTTTAAAGTGATTAATCGAATTCTTTATATTTCCTCAAAAACTAATACTACTAGTCAATTTTATTCAAAATCATTTTTCAGGCTCGCGAGATGGTTGATGGTGTTGCTGGAAATGATCCTTTAACAGTAACCACTACGGAAGCAACTGTAACTATTAAAGATGTTAATGATGAACCACCTTCGTTTAACCATCGAGAATATCATGTCGAAATTCCAGAAAATGTGCCGAATGGTACGCTTTTACCGCATTTAGATATGACAGTCAAAGATCCGGATGTTGTAAGTATTTCGTTATACTGCCCTTTATTACAGTTTGATATGGACCTGAACCACAGAAAGTATTTTTGTTCTTTTATTTTTAAATTATTTCCACATAATTTTTCAACGCAAATCTCGCAACCATCAATAATTGCGAAAAATGTGATTCTTTATTGCTTTTAGGGAAGTAATTCAGTATTTTCCCTGAGATTGGAGGACGTGTCGGAAGCATTTGCTGTGGAACCAACAATGGCTACAGGATCCACGTCAGTCAGCATACGCGTTACGAATGGCTCTCTGGATTACGAAGACCCCAATCAACGGAAATTTATTATTCTGGTAATTTCTTACATTCCTTTATAGCTCGCATGACGATTCCAAACCGTCATCAAACTGACGATTTGGGATCGTTGAACCCCAAAATCTTGGTCATTTAATAAGTGATCGAATATGTACGAAGATAGGTTAATGAACAAGTCTTAATTCTTAGGTCGTTGCTGAAGAAGTGTACACAAATCCTCGTTTATCATCAACGGCAACTGTAACAGTCAGTATAATTGATGCAAATGACAATGCCCCAATCTTCACAGACGAAGCGTATTCCGCCAGAATTTCGGAAACAGCATCTGCCGGTACAGTGATCACCACAATCACTGCAAAGGACAGGGATAGTGGATCTTTTGGCGAGAACGGTATCGTTTATCAACTGTTTGGTAATGGAGCCGATAGATTTATCGTCAATAACAGAACTGGTGTAATAACGGTTGCTCCATGCGAAACTCCAGGTCATGGAGATTGTTTGGATTTTGAGACGAGACCAGTTTATTTTTTGTCATACAAGGTGCGTAAAAATATTGAACTCAAATCCTCAGAAACCCGAACTGGCTGTAGTGCTTGTTTTACCCAAGGACGTATTTACCATATGCCAGTTGCTATAATATTTCTATTAAAATATCAGAAACAAATAAATGTCTGTCGATTTTTTTCTATGTATTTTTTTAAATTATAACAAATGTGTTTAACTACTTCCAAAGTTTGAAAATATCTTATTTTTGCAGGCTACAGACGATAACGGCAAAGGACAAACGACTATTGTGCCTTTAAGAATAACTCTCGTAGACAGCAACGACAACCCACCGACCTTTATGAATCAGAATTACCGTGCTGTAATAGATGAAGGGGCGATGAAATTTGAACCTGAGCTTGTAATACAAGCAAGGGATGCAGATAAAATATCGGAAATTGTGTATTCAATTATAGGTGGCAATATAAACGATTTGTTTTCAATTGATTCGCATACAGGAAAAATCAGTGTCGCTAATCCGATGGGATTGGATATGACGAACAATACAAGGGATTCAATAATACTTACAATAGAGGTATTTTAGTACGGCTTATGTATTTGTAGGGAGATAACGCATCGCTCAATATATTCCATAATTAATATACGTACAGTAAATGCTCGTTTCTACGGCATAACTGATTTTTGAACACCAGGAATATGGCGAACGTTTTAGAAAACTGGTGTTGCATATTTAGATCCGCATGGGAACACTCAGAATCAGTACTTCTTACAATAATCTATTTTCAATTAGAATAATGCGATTTATATTTATTTTCCAGGCATTTGATGGAAAATTTACAAGCACTTGTCTGGTTAACATAACTGTTCACGATGTTAATAATAACGCTCCTACATTTGAAGAAGAAAATTATGTCGCCTCGGTAGCGGAAAACGCACCAATTGGTAAATATTTAAACATTTTTACTGGATGTAAAATGATAGTACCTCACCACGACCATAAAATTATTAAAGTGTACAATAAAATTTAATTTGTAGGAACGTCCGTGGAACATACAATGGCAGTGGATGCAGACAGTGGTATAAATGCCGAAATAAAATATCGGATCCAAAAAGGCGCTTTTGATGATTTTAGTATAAATGAAACATTAGGCATTGTTAGCGTTGCGTCAAAACTTGATTACGATAGACGCAATACCTACAACATAGAAATTATTGCCGTTGATCAAGGAACACCTAGTCTAACTGGCACGACAACGTTGACTGTCAGTGTTTTGAACGTCAATGATAAGTTTCCGTACTTTACTCCTGCAACGCAAAGGGCCGAAGTAAGTTACAAAACAATTTTGAAGTAAAATTTCTTTTAGCACGTTAGGTTCAAATTGATTCTTGAAATTAATAATGAAACAAACGCCTACACTGTATACTATAAAAACTGGCATTAAGCTAAGTTGGCGTCGTGGTAGAATACTTGCCTAGTAACCTAAAGATCATACGTCCTATGACGCTCTGTTTTAAAAATATGATTTTTTACAGGTATCTGAGGATGCTAAAGTTGATACAATAGTTCACACTTTGACCGCAATAGATCCTGATATAAATTCGACAGACTCTTTGAATTTCGCGTCGGCCGAACCAATTACTGCTGTTGACAAGAACGGCAAACAGGTTGTTGATAACGAGATTTTCAAAGAATTTTTCTTAATTGACAAAGCAACAGGACAAGTGTCTGTTTCGAAACCGTTACAGCGAGATGTTGCCGCTGTTGTAAGAATGACCGTTACCGTTACCGATATTACCGCCCCTGAAGTACAACAAGCTCAAGGTAAGGCCACACGAACCCTTTCATCTCGAATATTCTATTGCTTTAGGGAAATGTGTCAACGTACAACTATTTCACTTTATGTCGATTTATAATTTGGTTTCAGGTACATTAATTATTACCATTGTTGATGTTAATGATTTTGCACCGGTTTTCAAAGCTCCGTGGACAAAATCGAACCCCAATTACAATTTGGATTTATTGGAGGAACAACCGGTTGATACTGTTGTTACGACTTTCACAGCTACAGATGAAGATTCTAATATTGCTGGATATGAAATCAATCCTGAAAGTCAATATTTTGTTATTGATAATGTGACTGGTAAGTTTTTTTCCCTATGTTTTTTCACAATTTTCGTTCAAACGTGTCGTCATCATTAGTTGAACTTGAAATTAAACTTTCGGTTTTCAGGCATTGTAAAAATTAAAAAAAGGATCAATTATGAAGAAATAAATTCTTTGAATTTCACGGTGATCGCTTACGATTCCGGTATTCCTCAACTTTCCGCAACGGCTAATGTTCACGTCAATGTCCTCAACATCAATGACATGGATCCAGTATTTGAAAAATCTGAATATGAAACAACAATAAAAGAAAATTCACCTGCCGGAACGTCTTTAATAACAGTGAAAGCAGTCGATGATGACAAAGATGATTTCGGAAAAGTGACTTACTCATTAGATGGAGAACACAGTTCAGATTTCAATATTGACAGGGAAACAGGTGTTATAACCGTCGAAAATCCTGGTCTTTTAGACAGGGAAGCAATGAGTGACATCACAATACAGGTTATCGCTAGCGATCAGGCGCCTGAAAATTTTAAAAGATCTGTTGCCGTGCCTGTAAGTCAATTTTCACTTAAATTTTGTATGGATTTTGAATAAAATTCTTAATACTTTATTGTATTTTTCAGGTGCATATAAAAATATTAGACGTTAATGATAATCCTCCAATTTTTACGCAACATAGTTACCGAGCAAACATTGTTGAAAATTTATCCTTAAATCCCCCATCGCCAATTCTTCAAGTTCGAGCTGAAGATACTGATCAAGGCATTAACGGGGAAGTACAGTACAAAATCATCAAAGGAAATGTTGGAGGTAATTAAAAGAAATTTAATCCTGCTGATCATTTAAAGTGGATTCAGTTTAATTTTTCATGTTTTTTGTAGATGTTTTTACACTCGACCCTATAACAGGCATTCTTTATCCACATGCGTCCCTTATTGGGCAACAGAGACATTATCATTTAATAGTAGAGGCAAGAGACGGTGCGGGTCAAGGACAGTTTTCTGATAAAACCGTAATCGATATTGATATATTGGATGTAAATCAACATAAACCAGAGTTCATTATGCCAGCATTAGCTAATGCTACAGTGGAAGTTCCTGAGGTTAGTTTAAAATCTAAAACATACATTAAAATTTAAATAAATAAATCACTTTAAATCGACTTTTTCTTTGTGGTAGAACGCGGCAAGAGCGGATTATTTAGTAATGACGGTAAAAGCGACAGATAGCGATTCGGGTGAAAACGGCCGAGTGACTTATCACCTGAAATCGGGCAATCATAATACTCAAGATACTGACGAATTTGTAATAGATGCCGATACTGGCGAACTGCGAACAAAAATGTTCCTCGATCGTGAAGTTAAAGCAAAATATGAGGTAGATATTTCTAGTATTTCGAGGTTGTTTGTACTTTTTTTAATGTTTGATGTTGGATTTTAGTTGGTGCTTGTCGCGATGGATCATGGTTCACCAACACGATATGAAACTTTGCGTTTCTTGACCGTAATCCTTGTTGACACCAATGATAATCGTCCAGAATTTCCAGACTCGGCTTCAGCAAATCCTTACCGCTTTTATGTGAAAGAAAATTCGGAAAAGGATATTCGAATTGGTAAGTGAATAAAATAATTGAGATAAAACGTTCGACTTTAAATCTTTTATTTCATCCCTTTGTATTTACTGAGTTTTCCTGGAAAGAAAACACTTTTAGATACAATCACTCAGGCGAAAAAAATACAATTTTGTGTTTCAATTTACTTGTTTCACATGTACCTAAATCAAACATTTTTCAAATATTTTTCCTGAAGACTCACTATTGTCAAAGCTTGTGCTTACAATCGTTAAACCGAAATGGTAAACTTCTGCATACAAAAATAACAATAAATGTGAAAAACAGATTTGATGCGAGACTTCGAGTGTCTTTAATACTATATTTTGTTCTAATTAAGTGATTTGAAATTCTTGGAAATCATTTTAGGAAAAGTACAAGCAATAGACCGAGATGAAGGAAAACACGCTAAAGTATATTATTATATTATACTTGGCAATGACAAGAAAAACTTTTATCTCGACAAATCTGACGGAAGCTTGTTTACAAACAAATCATTCGACAGAGAAAAACAAGCCGAGTATGATTTGTACATTTTAGCTAATAACGACCCCGACTTTTATTTGAGTCAAGATGAACGAGACAAAATGACTGAAGAACAAATTGCTCATGATAGCAGTATAGCTAAAGTAAAAGTTATCATACAAGACGAAAATGATAATCCCCCCAAATTTGCGCGCGATGAATATTACGCAGGTAAGAGTCTTGGCGTTAATAAAAATGCATGTCTAACAAATGGAATCTATTAAAGATCGAGAGGAGGTAATTTCCCGGGAATTTTATGTGCAGTTTTGTTAGGAATTCTTTGAAAGACCTGGGAATTATTCAGAAGCCTTGGGAGTCTTTAGAAATCTTCGAAATTCTTGCGCGATATTTTTCTCTGAAAATTTATGTCCCCAAAAAATTAAATGACAATTGACATCTATATATTTTTATCAACGAAGACTATAATAACTTTATTCAGCATAAAAATGGTTACGCGTGTATTAATGACAACTCAGAACAGTATTTGTAATTACTAAATTGTTTTTTTCTTCTTCTTCAGGTGTTGATGTTATGGCTAACATCAATGACAAAATCATACACGTATCAGCTGAAGATCCTGATCAAGGATCGAATGGAACAATAATATTTTATATCAGAGCATCATATTTATATAAATATGGCTCTCAAAAATCTTCTGGATCAATTATTCCTTCACCTTTTAACATCACTCAAGACGGAAAACTTGTTACTGCTAATTATATGGCTGAATATAACCAGGATAGGTTTGTGGTTGAAATCGTTGCGAAGGAAGTAGCTTATCCTGAACGAGAAGCTATTGCCAAAGTTCATGTAAGTAGAGAATTTATATTGAAATAAGCCAATACCATTATATTAACTGTTTGTCAATTAGTCGAAAAGACTTCCCAACAAAATGATTGTAAATCATTCCTAATATTATCAATTTCCTTCTATAATGTCTCGATTTTTATGTAATTAGATGGGCAGTTTTATAATAAAATTACAATTACTCTTTTCAGATTTGGATTTACGAACCTGAGCAATTAATAAAAATTATATTATCACGTCCGGCTACAGAAGTAAATGATCAGAAAGATGAAATAGTCGCTGAATTGAGTAACGCCACTCAGAGCTTAGTGGTAGTTGATGAAATAAGATTTCATACAGACTCAAGTAATCGAAGACACATTGATTGGTCAGTTTATTTTTTGTGTTGCTTTCCTTATCTCACCAAATGGACTTCTTGGTTTCAATAAACAACTTGCCTCAACCAATGCTAGCCATATAACAGTATCTAGACCTTGAAAATAACATCATATTTCTGATTTTTAGGTGTGATATGCTGATTCATGTAGTCGATCTGAAAACTCAGACAATTGTGACAATTCCGGAAGTATTGAAAATGATCGATGCCAAGTATGATTTCTTAAAAGACTATTATGCAGGTTTTGCGATAGAGAATGTAGTGCCAGTCGTTGACACCATTAAAGAAGAACCGTTTGACCCAGCCCTAGCAGCTCTTATAGCACTTATTATTGTGCTATTTGTTGGAATTATAACATTCATTGTTGTATGTTGCTGTTTGAGACATTGGTACGTAATTCAACAATGTTAGTTGTTAAATTATTCTTTGGTAATAAGCCGTAATTTAACGTAATTCATGTTGCAGGGTCATTTCTATTCCAAGTGACTTGAAAAAGAAAGACGCTCTTATTAAAAAAGCAATAATAGACGACTTAAACACAACGGAAAATCCATTGTGGATAGAACAGTATGTATAATTTTATTTCTATACTAATCGAGATTTGAGGGATACTTATATATTGTAATTGTTTTTGTAGAAAATTGAAACTCTACGAAGAACAAGAATTGACTATGCAAGTGTTCAGTGAACCGGAACAGACGGCAGCAATGGAAAGAAGAGATAGTGGTGAATTGTCACAGGTATTTTATTTGTTGTAAATACTATTGTCGCAAAAAAGATTTCATCAGATTTTGTGTTATTTTAACTACAACCCCGGCGTTGATGTCGCGCTAAATAACTGCTGGAGATCGACTTTATTTGTCCCAAATTATTTTAATTTTAACTTCTGAAAGATTCATTGTGTCTAAACCTTGCATTAGTTATCTTACGAAAAATGAATCCACCCAGTGAGGGATGAATTATAAAAGATCGGAAGAAGTAGTGTTTATCTTTCAGTAAACTATTTATATTAAACTTCGCCTAAAATATTACTTTAAAATATTTCAATGTGATTAAATTCTTTCGTCGATTTGTTGATATATCTGATTATTTAGGGTGATAATACTTATGCGACGATTCAACACCCAACAAGAAGAGGCTCATCAAACACACAAGGGGCTATGTCCTTGATGGATGACTTGGCCGATTATGCAACATTATCAGGAGCTCCGAGAGCAGGAAGCAGTACGCATAGTTCTATGCGAGGAGCTCCATCGGTAAGTAAGATTATTTCTTTAAACTCACATGAAAATTATTACTTTTCATGATATATGAAACTGAGTGCGTATAAATTTTACGCGTTTAAGCGAAACCAAGTAAACACTAAACAGAAAGAGATTGAATTTCCCCCTCAACGCGTAAGTATTTACCTATCAGTCAATCAGTTTCGGTTTCCCACTAGCAGCGCATTTCCCGTACACTTGACGATGTCTTCAGCTATTAAACAAAATTACTCTTATAGCGGCTAATCAAGTTTCACTTCAAAGAGAGTATAAGCCCCGGAGTCTTTATATCTTTGTTCGATTTTATAGTATTATGAAGCAGCGTTGGGTTTTCAAGGATCAACGTTTCAAGTGCCGGAACCAATGAGCAGTACAAGTCGAGGTTCCATATCGAACAGTTATCGACCTTCGCTTCAAGGCTCCGCAATGAAAATAAATCAGGATGGTCAGCCCGAATTTGTGGCCGAGCTTATATAAAACAGTGCCCTTACTAGATCTAATAAATTATTGACTGATTAAATAAATAATTAATACTCATAATGTGAGAGTGAAATTGAGTGAAAAATAGTTCAATTAGAATTTTATGTTGAATGCTCCAATGAGAAAAGAAACAATTACTCTAAACAAATGCGATTAATATTATGTTTTTTTAATTTACGTGAAGTTACGATAAGTGTATTATAATTTTTTTAATGTTATCAAAGTATACATTTCTTAGTGTCATTTTCTAAATAATTTTTATGATAAGTGGAATTTACAAAATTTTTTTTGTGAAACTTTAAAGCTAAATAGTTAACTTAATAATTTTTCAGACAAATAAAATATTATTTTGGTTATTTTTATTTCTTTATTTCCGAAGTGCAAATCTTGTATAAATATTAAATAAGCTTTTTAGAATGATATTTGCTATTGACTGGTAATATTCATCTTCAGATAAAATATGAGATACAAAAAAGACCAAGAAAAGCGGCTACATATTTACAAACACACATGTGGCTAGTTTAATAACCATCAAGAACTTTATTAGCGGTTAACCAAAAACCATGTAAAGTTTACATCTGAACAAAGCAATGAATGAAAATTATGTATTTAAAATACATCTATAATGTTTTTTTGCACTAAGATATAATTTATCCGTAATTTGATTTATGTATATAGGATTCCTCTTCTCAAAGAATAGGCTGCTTCATATCAGGTAGGGATCCTATACAAATGAAAATATTTTCTGCTCGATCCACTACAAAATAACTGATTTTCATGCCTGTATAACGGTAGCTGAAGTGTCAAAAATATTACAAATATACTTTAATGCGAAAATCAGATTTCTTATAGAGGGTACGTGCAAAAAATGTATTATCTCGAACGTAATACTATTATGACTTGTGTCGCTCGTTTTTACACGGCAACTACTTGTAAATAATAACTGCATTTACGCTCTAGATAAGTACACTACTATTTCATACAACTTCAATAAACGACTGACGTGATTTTCAGTAAAAGTCGATACACATTGTGGTGGCTTCTTACTTCAAATTTAGAACTTTATGATCTAATCCAGAAACATTTCTAGTAAACGAAATGAATAAAACGTATTATTATCAATTGTTTAATGATTTTTAAAGTGCAGGTTTCCCGTCAAATTCAAATTATGCGAATGAATTTGAGGTCTAGTTATTTCAGGCTAGTTATTAATATTTCTTGAACAACAACAAACCACCACTAAACGGAAGGAGAATATCTCGAGTCTAAAACGTATTTATCATCGTGTTTGATTTTCAATTTTTTTAATTATTCACTGCAGTAAGTGTGAATAAAAAGCCTATGCTAATAATATAAAGCCAGCTACACATAACGAGGTATTGCAAGCAGAGTGAAAAGAATACCGTGTATGAGTAATAAACTTTCCTGATAATGTACATATATGTATAAACACTTATTTTTAATTCCTATGTGAATTTCATAGTTTACAGTAAAATTCTTTATTATCATTATGTTTTTTTAAAAGGTGAATGATAAATTCTCTCACAAAACGTCATGCATTGCCCGTGGGTCGTGCTAGTTATAGATGAAAAATGGAAGATGGCAAATCTCTCAAAGCGGAAAATGGTTTTTAATTAATTAGACTGCAGCTGAACGCTAATTCAAGCAAAATTGAATTCAATAGAATTACCGTTGCTAATTAATATAGATCCATTCTTCGTGATAGAGTATTAAACATGCCAATTGAAAATTTGAAACGGCAGGACGTTATTTTGGGGGGTTTAGCGACCAATGTCCATTTGTATAAGAGGATTGTTTTGGTATTTGCTGTTATTTATTATAAATCGATTGAAATGCTGGAATTTTACTGTATTCTTTATAATTTTATATGTTTATCATTATTATTTAAAAATCACTGTCAAGTTTTTTATAAACCGACAAAGGATTTTAAGCAATGAAATACCAAACATTGTTTGAAAAGACAATAACGATTAAAAATTTGGATTGAAAATTCTAAAAGAAATATATTTATTAATTAATTAATATGAAAAAACTATAAATATATTACCAGATGTCATATCATCACATAGAAATAAATATATTGCTAACAATTTATATGATTTTGTTAAAATCTAATTTATTATTTTATTGCTTATTAAAACTTCTGTACTGTTACATTAATGACAACAAATTTATATTGTTTTTGTAACATATTTTTTTATAATAAAGTTTTTAATAATGTATTGATATAATTTCATATGTATTTTTTTTAATTTGAAATCAGACCCTGTCTAGGTTTCCATTCATCTTATTTACGTAAATGCGTCAACGATTTTAGCAACTATTATGTAATAAAGGTGAACACTGTAGGTATAGTACAAAAATCATACTTGTAATTTAATTTAGTATAAGGCCTAGCACACATGAAGAGCGTTCAACGCGCGTTGGCCCAACGCGCGTTTACAATTTCTATACAATTGTATAGAACTGTTTATATGATAACGCGAAATGGCGGCGCGTTAAACGCGCGTTATCATATAAACAGTTATATACAATTGTATAGAAATTGTAAACGCGCGTTGAACGCCTCTCATATAAACTAAGCCTTAACGTAACTGCGGATGGAATATTTTCGCTTCAAGTATGTATTCATTAATAAAATAGTGGTGATTAAGAAATAAATGAATAATGTTTTTATTCTCAAAAGTGCAAATTTTAAATACTACAATGAAATTAGTTTTCAACA
The DNA here is from genome assembly GCA_963575645.1 of Xanthostigma xanthostigma. Taxonomy (NCBI): domain Eukaryota; kingdom Metazoa; phylum Arthropoda; class Insecta; order Raphidioptera; family Raphidiidae; genus Xanthostigma; species Xanthostigma xanthostigma. The sequence continues at coordinate 2,534,957 of OY754470.1, read as the reverse complement.
TTATCAGCAATTTTCATAACAACGCAGGAGTCACCAAGCTGAAAGATATAGGTATGGTAAGTAAAAAATGTCTTAATAAATACGTCATTTTTCGTTACCTATAATAAATAAACAATTACAGTCAAACCTGAGTGAGTGAGAACTGGGTAAGCGAGAAAACAAAGTGGGAGTAATTGCCAGGTACCGCCTTATAAGTCATAAATAGCTGAACCAACTAACATTGTTTTTGTATAGTTTTTATAGACCTCTATAAGTGAGAAAGCCACTCTTGTACCTCTATAAGCTAGAAACTCGGGTATGAATAAAAAGTTTAAAATAAAACAAAATTAAAAATTTGAAAAACCCACGACGAAAGTAAATGTTATAATAGAAAAAGAATTTAAAAAAATTCTAAAATCCCCCGACTTAACGCAGGTAAATAACTAAAGAAAATCCGTCGGGGGCTGCCATTCGCTGCCTTGAATTAAGAATAATTGCAATATACCTATTAGTTCATTTCAGGGCAACCAAATGGCAGCCCCCGACGGATTTCCTTTGGCTACTTACCTGCGTTAAGTCGGGGGACTTTAGAACTTTAATTAATTCTTTTTCTAATTATAACATTTACTTTCGTCGTGGGTTTTTACAATTTATAATTTTGTTTTATTTTAAACTTTTTAGAGATTTTGTGAAAGTGTTTTGACCATATCTGATACTATAATTGTCGAATCGCGTTATGTGCGAGAGTGCTCATAATTGTGTTTTTAATAAATATCTATGTGTATTGCAGTAAAAACCACTACTAACGAACGCTTGTCAGATCTGTTTGTGCGTAGCACTTTTGTAATGGTATTTTAAATGGTCGTGTAATGCTGTAAAAAGCAGTAGTCCCGGACGCTTGTTAAATCTGTTCGTGCGTAGCACGTTTGTTACGGTTTTTTGTGCAGTGCAGCACCCCCTGGGGCGTAACCATCGTAATATCTATCTAAGAACCATCTCAGATGAATTACAAACCCTTTACCAGAAAACCGCATCTGAATTGATCAAACCGTTTTCCAGATAAATGGCGACATTGATCGAGTGCACAAACAAACATACAAACAATCTCTCAGGCTAAACTCATATACCTGTTCCGTTCCGTCGTGGGTAATAAAAAAGAGATCGCGGTCCCTTGAACCCTAGTTTAACTGTATTTTGACTGTTTATTACACACGGTAATTTGGTTGTTATTTTGTCACATCGAAAATAAAACAAAACTGTATATTTATATAATTAATTATTATTTTTCCAAAAGAAACCCTTCAGTACATAAAATTATACTTTATTTAAAAACATTTATTTTAATAATAATATAATATGATTTAGATTACTAGGTACATATCTTTTTACAATAATTTTCATTTGAAAAAACACGCTACACTTTAAAAATTGATTACTGGCGGGACCTCGAATTTTCAAATCAAGTTTAATTTATTTTAAAAGCTTACTTTCACAAAAAATAAGCTCAAAAGATTCGAGATCCCACCGTAATAATAATTAACTAATTATACCAAATAATTCATAATAAAATTTCCCATTATCTACTGACTACTAAAAAAATAAAAATCGAAAAAATGAAATATTTCTTGTTTTATTTTTATTCATAATATATATAACAAGTTAACTGATTTTTCTTTCAAATCATTATTCTTTTATTAACGGAAAATTACCAAAAAATATATATATTATTTAGTCATTTTTTTATTTCATGTTTCCCATTTATCTTATTTACTATCAAATACAGCTATGAATTAAATATTATGCATTTGTAGAGTTTTGCATGCAAAGATAATATATAATATACTGTCAAAATTAAAAAATAATATTAATTGTTATACGTCATGTCCCATTTGCATACGATTTACTTGTAAATGTTAAACATTGTTTTTCCATCGTCACAAGCAGACTTTGGCAAATAAGAATAATAATCCACAGTTTCAATAAGAAAACAGTTAAATCTTTTGACTGTATACTATAGAAATGGACTGCAAACCTAACTTCACTCTTATTGTCAAGATCTCTAGCGACACGAGCTTTTGAAATATAATGTACGATAATATTATGTTAAATTTTTGAACATCAAGTTTTTGTTTTCTTTTTTTGATAGATGAAATTTTTAAAATCACTAAAGTTTAACTTACAATCCACATAAATTTCCAAGTAAATCTGGCTTTCAAAAAATACTCAATTACAACAAAACAGTACCCAAAATAACTAGTTCTGGTACCTCACACAAAAAAGGACTCTATAACTGCCGCTTCTTTGAAACATTGGGTGGCGCCCGATACTCCAAAAAAATTGAAAGATCTTACCGACGATCGTTTTACATGCTACTATGGGAAAATTAGGTACAACTAGCTGTCTATTTCTATATTATATAGTCAAAGGTTAAATCCGTTTGATTAATAATTATAAATCCAAAGCAGTTGCAGACAATGTTAAAAATTTATATGTAATGCGTATGTACCATGTATTAATCAAATGGGACATTCTGTATAAAAATATCAATGATATCGATTCAATATTTATAGATTTCAGTTTTGACATAGGTACCTACTTTGTTTTTTTTTTTCGAGTAAAAAAAAATGCCAAGCAAGTACCCCCAATTCAGGTGGTCATAATACGAACTATGAAATATAAACAAGTTGAGCATCAGATGAATTCTTAAACTAATATTTGAAAAGAAAAAATAATGTTTAATGATATTGATATCGGGACCATCACATCTCCAACCATGTTGAATTTATTTAGTCAAGTCCATTGACGATACTATTGGGAAAATGCAGTAAGGTGTTGTGATTGTTGATGTAGCGACTGCTGAGAGGCGACGATTGGTAGTCCTTGACGATCGGCCACTTATATTCGCTTCCGCCCGCCAAAACAAGTGCAAGACGTTCCTAAATGAAATAATTTAAATACAAAACTAAATGCTCAGTTTATACCACGAGAAATTAATGAAATGTTGTTAATGGGTGATTCTATAAAAATGGTAATTTTTTCAATTTAAAGAACTCCGCACATACCTTATGGGTTTTCGGTTAAATTGATCGAAAATTGTTTTATTTTATAGTTTAAAGGTCACTAAGAAAAAGTGTCCATGGACGCATAGCCAAAAAACCAATAGATTTTTAATTACATATACCTATGTTTAGCGAGATTTTAGATATGAGGATATTCATTGAATTCACAATCTTAAAAAATCCTAAGCTCTAGAAATATGTTTTCGAGTGCGCTGAATCCGAATATGACATTATTATTTTATACAGGGTTACACCTTCCAACATTACCTAGTTTTCGACTATTTTTCTATTTCTAAAAAAAGCACAAAAGTTGAACATGAAACATGTTTGTGAATTCAATGGATATCGTTATAATATCTAAAATCTCGCTAAACATATCTGTACCTATAGCTAAAAATCTATTGGTTTTTACGTTATGCACCCATGGACACTTTTTCTTAGTGACCTTTAAACTATAAAAACAAAAAAAAAATAAAAAAAAATATACGCGTCGACTTGAGAACCTCCTCCGTTTTTGTTTTTCGTCGGTTAATAAAACCATTTTCGATCAATTTAACTGACAACCAAATCCCATACAGTTTGTGCGGGGTCCTTTGTTAAGCTTAAGGAAGAAAAAACTTGTTTGACTCAATATTATTAATTACCACATGCTACAAAACATTACTTCATTTACGTTTCAGGATATTTAGCAATTTAATTTTAAGAAAATAAAAATCTAGGTGGACCATTACTACTACATAAATAATTTGAGACACTTTTCGAAAAACAGTAAAATATGTCACATTTTCATTTACATATATAAAGGATTATTTTATACCTAGATTATAGAATATACACGTGATAGTTCCCGCCTTATGAATATGGTGTAAGCATAGTAGATAAAAACTGCCTTTAATCTTCAAGTTTTTTGTGACATGTCAATTATTTAATTATGTTTCAACACTATAGCTAAAATGCAATTCTCGATTGATTATATTCGCAAAGACAACGACTGTATTCGCGTTTTGTTAGTACTATGCAAAGCCAATTGTCACAGTGGTTTTCCACTTCTTCTGCGTTACTTACCAGAGCTTGCGTCGTGTAAGCGTTTATGTAAGATAAGAGAACTCTGAGCTTTTGAATCGTTGTTTTTGCTTCAGCAATCGCGACATCTTTTGCTCCTTCAAGATGAATTGTCTGTCAAAAAATAAATTTGTTAAACATAAAAAAAATTTCACAAAACTTTGGGCACACTTATTTTTCCAAAAAAAAATGGATCATAGAAATGAAAGCAACTGGATTAAATATGCTCGGTTGAATCGGATTTTACAATTCAATTTGGATAGGTAATTTAAGCGGCAAAATAAAAAAAAAACAATAGTTACAAGATTGTAAAAATATATTATTTTGAATAAAGATCCTATTATTGTTTCTTGAATTATCTTATCAACATTGTTTTTTTAGTTCTAAACACTATAATAATTAATTTGCACTCTCCAGTAGTCGTATTGAATAAAATGCAATATGTTTCTTCTAAACCGCTAAATCTTCAAATATTTCGTATCAAAAAGTAATACCATATTATCTTTAATGACTGGTTTTTTCATAGTTTTATTTTTTTTATCAATCTTCTAACATCTTTGGTCGTAGTATAGTGAGACAAATAATTAATTTAATCAACAGCATAATCAAACCAATTGGGTATCACGCTCATAGCGTCATCATTTTTTAACGAATCATTATTTTAATATGAGTATATATTTTTAACGAATTTATTCATTGGAAAATTATTCAAGGTGACACATTGGTTTGCTAAATTTAATTTATTTTCAAAAATTATTTGCATGGTCCAGGAAACACGTAAATAATGTTGATAAATAATGACACAATGTTTGAAATATGTAAATAAATCCCAACATCTTTGCACGGTCCAAACTATCAATCATCAGAAATGTAAATAAAATATTTAATCAGTTGACTGTGGGAATTGAACCCACAAATTTATCTCTAAATAATGTCAAAAAAACTCATAACTAATGTTTAAACAAATCACGTAAAAACATACACAATCCATTTTTTTTTCTAAACGGGTATATTTTTTTATTACAATTTTTTATTGATCTTTACCGCATGAATCATCAAAACATCTACTAATTTACTATCAACGTAAGTTAGAAATTATACAGATATGAATAGTATATTATTTTTGTAGCTATAAAAAGAGTAGTTGAAAAAAAAGCACGTGCTCTATAATAATTGCTTTCTAATAGTATCGCTACAAACTAGTAGCCCGGTCAGACTTCGACCGATTTTGTAGATTGCCACCATTTTTCGTCGACTTACGTTGCATTATTGGTCTCCCCCAAAAAACGATTTAATTTTAACGCAATAATATATAGCCCATGTTTATCCTGAAGGTCCATTCTAAATTATGGGGAAAAAAATTTTGAAATCGAATGAATAGTGTCGGAGATTACCTCCCGCATATACACAAACTCGCAAAATTCCAACTCTCTCTTTATATAATATTAGTTTGAAAGTGTAGGGTGGTAGAAAAAAATATTTGCCTACCAATTATTCACCATAACTATTTTGTTTCTTAAATTTTTCTTTATCAAGACACTTTTCTTTTTGTTTTCAAATAATAAAATCCGTTTTGGCGATATGTAATCAAGCTGTGATCATTATTAAGTACCTTTACAAGGGAATCAGCAACTTGCAGAAACTGTCTTGTGATGTCGCGAGATTTGCGGGACACTTTGGCCGGCAGTTTCGATATTTCTGTTCTGGTGTAATTGATGAGGTGAACAACGCGGCGAGCCGATTCGCGTGTCAGCATCACTACCAGTTGTTCGAGTGTCGCAGGTCGCGCCTGATTCTCCGGTTCATCTTGACTCAGCGTTGCCCAGAGCTCTTTTGCTTTTATCAAAGCTTGTTTAGGATCGGTGGCAATCTGAAAAATAAAAATTCTTACAACACCGTTTTGATATCATATTGATTCTACAGAAAGTGACGCAGGATTGGGAACAAACGCAAGGAAAACACTGTAGAAAAAGTCATGAAGGGATCGTTGACGTCTTCCAGTATTTGAATTTGAAATATATTTTTATCCCTGTAAATAAGGTTTTTTGCTACCTCATCTGTCCCACGTATTGGACGATCGCCTTGAGAAATTTTTAAACGCCATGTTTGACATAAAATTTGGGTTAAATAATGAGTCATGCGTCTCGATAGCATTAAAAGGAAACTAATGAACTCTAATATCGTAATCAAGATATGATTACTTACCAATTCGGCAACGTAGATAAGCACGTGGATTGCTTCTGCACTTTGCTCCTTAAGAGCCTTAGCTTCTGCCAAAGTACGACGTGTCAATCGCCTCTTCAATTTTCTGGAAAATCTATCAACGTGGTGTATAGTTTTCATTGCTTTTCCAGAATGTTCATCGTTTACTTCGGTTTTTGAGTCCACATCTAAAGAAATATTACAAATTGATTTACACAATATTTAAGATACCTATTTTGCGAGTTTTAATTTAGACACCACCCACACCATTGCTATTTTTATTTATCTATTTCTTATTTATTTATTTCTTATTAAACTAAGGTAAGGGTGGAGCAGCTATTAAATATATGGACACGTTTCCAACACACTGACTTTCTCGCTCAACTAAAGACAAATGAATTATGGTATACTGTAAGCTTCTGAATGGCATACCTATCGTTTCATGAAACAACAAAATTGTTGGAGCTTTTGAGAGAAAATCTCAATTTTCCTTGATCAGTATACTACTGTTATTTGGAGAAATGAGGAAAAAGCGAGGAAGTCTCTAAAAACCATTAAACTTACAACTTGTTTCTCATCTAACAGTGTATCAACCAGATCTCTCTTTGGGTATTTGGGGACCACGTCTACATGCGTCAAAATATAAAATTCGATTTTTTGTCATTAAAAATAGACTCTTATCTAGATTAGAATCTAAAAATCATAAATTAAAATATCACCGTCAGTTCCAGTTTCAGCCGGTAAATATTTCTCTACGTATTTATCGGCGACATCAAGGGCGCCGTCCAAAGTATCGGCGGCATATTCGGTATATCGGCTGGTTAACACCGTGTTACCCAGTTGCTTAACTGAATCAGCACGTTTCAGAACCGGCTTCACTAATGTAGTATTCACATATTCTTTTGTATTCCAGTACATCTACAATTTTATGAAAACGTTTAGAATGTGATATTTAGAGTTCGATCGAAGGTTCGTTTTTCAGCCGAAGCCGAACTTAGGTATTTTTTACACTTTTGATGGAAGTCATATATGTGGCTTCCACTAAAAAGCGAACGAAAATATTATTCTAAATATAATATTTCAATTCTTCTTGGTTTCCGAGCTTGTAGACTGCCGTCCATTGCTATTTCTACCTGTCGTTTCTTCTACAACTGCGGTAGACATTACCACAGGTACCTGTGAGAAGCTCAGAAGGACACTTCGCCCGCTATCACATCGCCTTTGATAATGTCAACCGCAGTTGTAGACGAAACGCCAGGTAGACCTGGTCTACAAGCCCAGAAACCAAGAAAATTTGGAACAACACCAGCCGTGAAAGCCTACATACTTGGATAAAATATTTCAGTGTTAAACGATAAAGAATAAATGTATAAAAGATGGGTACTGACCATTTGCGGTGGTAAGTTGATGGAGGGCACTCTTTGTTCGACGATATCTAAACTCTTGCAGACAAGCTTATCAATAACGTCAATTGGTTTTCCAAATATTATAACAGCAGCTGGTAAAGCCGTTTCCAAAGCAGTATTGAAAGACGTTTCGGCCGTTCCTAAACCCCAGTAAATTAAGCCATTCGATCTCTATAAGAACAAAATTAAAAAACAAATAAAAAAATGATTGAAGTATACTTAACGAATATTAATTGTTTTTGAGGAATATAATGCATTTTTCCATAGTGTGAAATAATGGTACGTAGGACACACGGTATACGTTTTTCCATACCTTAATACGATTGTATATATCTTGTGTTAGGTCCCATCCACTTTCTACTATCGGAATGGTTCTAATTCGATTTATTGATTCCAGTTGAAGTAATTCTATTGGAGTTTTGCGTTGAACGGTTTGTCTACGCACTAAAATATAAAAAGAAACTATTAACTAAGTTTGTCCCAAGATCTAAATTAAAAAAAAATACTTCGTGTAAAAATGGCATACGTATTTTATTGAGTAAATATTTATTTTATCATTTAAATATGAACTCTCCAGTTTTTATACTTAAAATCTACGTATTATCTCAGTCTTTCGATTATTTGAAGTGTAAACACAATAGTGCTTTTAAAGTATGACAAATTATATTGAGAATATATATAAAAGTATTCACGAAAAAATATATGTAAGGTATATGTCGTATAAAGAAAATTTTACGTTACAAATTTCTTCTTTAACATTTTATCCTCAAACCCAGTGTTTATGAGAAAGAATTCGACAGACGTATTTTTTCCTGGCGCTAAAAATACGCTTGACTCTGAGTCTCTCTTATAAATAGACCCATCTTTAGGACTGCATTGTGAGTGGGACAGTTTTGAATTTAAATTTTATCACAAATAGCTTAGCCTATATTAACTTTTAATCTTAGACGTGAAAGTACTGAAGTGGGTCCTTGCTAAAGGTGATCTTTCGTGAAAAAGGGAATGGAACAGACTATATATAATATCCCCATCAGATATTTCCGTTATTTGGAGGTCAAGACCTAAAGCGTGCTAATTCGCTTTGTTCAATTTGATTAGTTCAAAATGAATTAAAAACAAGACGTATCGACATATTAATTATTTGCTATCTGCAATTATAAATTCTAAAGAGGGAAATAAAAAGTTTTATTTAGTAAACAGTTGTTTATTGTGATGAAATTTAGTACACAATGATTAAAGTTCAAAGTATTTTTACTACCTACTGTCGACATTTTTTTAGAGAAAAATTCCTAACCGTCTGGCACATTAATTCCTTTCCAATGATAATAGAAAACGGTTATTCTGATAATTTTAATTACTCATTAATTAAAATAAATATAAACAAATCAAGTGTCATTCAATCAAGGCATGAATTATTCTAATGATTCCATTCGCGCACATCAAATGAAACACAATGTTGGACAAAATAATATGTCGTTCAGATGAAACGAATTATATATTATAGTCAGTTTTATTATCTTCTTCACGAATAAAAGAATTTGTATTTTATAATTAACCTCTATTGATAAGATTTTAATTTTGCGCAACTTTTTATTACAGAACTAAAATATTATGCATTTTTATTATCGAAAAAAAGAAAAATAATAAATAAATAACTGCGCATTGACAATTATTGTTATTTATTCGGATTCAGGAAAAGAATCAACAATTGGGTACTGTCCAATTTTCACTGATTATTAAAATAGATTAATGGAGAAAAATTTAAGATGAAGAGCACATCGGTTGTGCAATGATGACGTTTCCATACTGTCCTTTGAAAAAAATTGTGACATACATCAGCATAATACTAGAGGTAAGGATAGCATACACAGTGAAAAGCACAGGCTTAGCCTATTTAAAAAAAGTCCGAAGTATGTTTGCGGTATAATTTACAATAAAATACCTATTTTACTTAAGGATGCTAAAACCTTTACAAATTTTAAAAATAAATTAAAATGTTTTTTATTATTAAAATGTTTTTATAGTGTTGATGAGTTTTTATCCTCTAAATTTTAATGTGTATATGATTGTATTTTAAATGTTTTATTTTGTATTTAATGACAATGTCAAATGGATTTTTTTTGTAAATTCCCGACTGACTAAATAAATATCAATATCAATATCCTCTATTACAAGCTCCTAGTTCTCAGATTGTAATTCGAGAGTACCTATAAATTGTATTTTCAATTTTTTGTTTATAAAAAATAATAAACAGAAAACATGAATTGGCACTAAGTCCAAATAATCCTAGTTGCTGGTGGGATAAAATAGAACATTTCTAGAAAATGAAAAGAAGGGTCACTCATTATTGATAAATATTAAGATTTTCAAAAGTCGGCAGGTATACATCTATTACCTAATCCAATGAAATTTGAATTAGCTATCATATGTAGCACCATAAGAAAAGTTCTTTAAATTCTAAAATGGCTAAAAAACAACGTAATGAACCCCAAGAATCTCTGTGATAAAGATTAGATTTCGAAGAACGACTGCAAACTGCAAGATGTGTTATTAGACCCAGTTGTACTTAAAATAAACACGCGTTCTACATCAAAATTAAAAAGCATATTATCAATTCTTAATTAAATTAATCTTTGCACTTCCGTTAGCCGATGCACAGTTGTGCCTCAGTTGTTAAGCGTCTATAATCTACATTCTATCTGACAGTGTTCGTGGCCAACCGTTCATTGATCTTACTGTTGCCAGCCTGCAAGGGAATCCGGGTTCTAAGATTGAATCTAAAGTCCGATGCATATAATTAATTTATAGATAAAATACATTTCTAATAAAATAACATTTAATTGTCCTAAATTAGAACATTTAAAAAATATATATTAGATATCGTGTCCATCGAGATAATTATTATTAATAAAAAATCGCAGGATTGTGGACAAAAAGTTATTTATTTAGTGTACGACGTTTCGTCAATAAATTTAGACTTTTTCAAGTACAAATATATTGTTTTAAATTTTCACATTTGTACTTGAAAAAGTCTAAATTTATAGACGAAACGTCGTACACTAAATAAATAACTTTTTGTTCAGAATCCTGCGATTTTTTATTAATAATTTAAAAAAATCGTTTGATTTTTATAAGAACAAATAAATATTTTATTACTGATTTGAAACACTTGATAAAAGACTACAGCAAAAAAAACAAAAGAATAACTCATAAGACAAAAATATTTTGAAATGAAAAACATTAGTGTTGAACTGGATGCTAAGATAACAGAGAATCGGTGTACAGAATATATGGGGTTTTGAGTTTTTTGCGAACTTACAATAATAAAAAAAATTGAACCTTCTGTTCTTATTAAATGTATCTATGTGGTTTTAATTTAAAATTCGATATAGAACATAATAAATTCAGCGATTGAAAAATATTACATTACATTTTAGCCACGTGTTTGCAAGCCGCGAGGTGCTTTTTTTACGTACATGGGTCAATAACCATTAAGGTTTTTTTTTATTAATTTGATAACGAGTTTCATTCTTCTAAAATTAATAGATCTCTAATTTTTTTGCAAATATACCATTTTCCATTTTGTGTGTTAGTAAAGAGATCACCGTCGACAATTTTCCGCAAAATCTCGTTTGCTTATGCAATTTTCCTCTAAATACCATTTTTATATCTAATTCGCCTAGACTATAAGCAGATCAGCTCATTACTTAATAAATTATGTTTTAAACATTATTTTTAAAGAAAATACTACATTAGATGTTGATAAGAAAAACGAACTTTCATTCATACACACGTTGCTTTTTTATGGAAAAATCAAAAGCATGAGTGTTATGAATGTTTACATTAAACGACATTAAAAAAGAAATCTTTTTGGTTTGATAACTTTGTTTAGTTTTTTTTTCTTTTTATTAATCACGGTGTTAAAATTTGAATGATGTGTATTTTAGCATAGCTTTACTTCTTCAGTGTGATTAATCAAACACGTAGCGTAATAAGATTATATGTTGTCAAAACTAAAAAATAAATTCAATAAACCTATTATAACCGATTCTCTCATTTATATGCTTATTTTGGTTCACGAATCGACCAAAAACAGAAATGATGAGATTTTTTGAAAAATAACTTTTGGTTTCCCTCTCCTATGGAGGGGACAAAGTATACTAAAAATATTTTTTTCGCTTGATCTATTGAGGGGTGTCTTTAGATAAGTATCCTAAAATGCTACCAAAAATGTTTTAAAACCTTGTTTATTTTAACCCTTAAGTCACGAGATATTTGCTTTAAAAGCGTCCCCGTCTCCAAGTTCTAAACTAAAAGATTTAAAAAAAAAGTCCTGAATGTAATGTTTAATTAGTACTTTCAATGAAAATTATAATGATTTTGTGTACCATAAATAATTTATGAAAAATTGATAGATGGATGCTCTTCGACGTTTTTTTTTTATCTATTTAGAAGTGTTTGTATCCGGGAGCCTGAACTAAAGAAATTTATATATATCTCTAACGTAACTAGACATCTAACCTCGTTAGCAAAATATTTAAGTTCAAATTAACAATAATACTTAGTACAATCTTATCGCGATACATCTATTTGACTACTAAATATTATACCGATTCTTTAAGATTTCAAAAATACTAGTTTAAAGCGCTGTAATATAGTTGCACTATCTTTAAAGTATTTTTTTGAGTGTCTCCATTTTTTTGTGCATTGTAAGAATAAATTAATTACATTAAAAGTTTCAAAACAAGACATTTGATTCGATTTCAATACGTTGCAAATTCTTCAGCTAGGCCCTCGCGCCTTTGAGGGGGCCTCGCGCAAGAGCCTCTTGTGTGCTGACTTGAGGCCAACCGCCATGATCTATATTATTTACGCTAAATAAATAGTACAATTAGTACCCTAAAAGACCCTACTAAATATAACCTACATATAAATATGGCAGGATCACTGCATTGATCTTGGGAATATGTACCTACCTACTGAAAGAAAAGCACCTCGCTGATGTAACTTCGCCCACGTCTACGCCACTGCCTATAAATTGTCATATTTTTGGACCAAACATAATGGCGGGTTTTGAAAAATTATATTGATTTACTAACCTTCCTAAAAGATTTTACTTATAGTTATTTATATTTAGTATATGTTTATATTTAGACTAACTGTCGATCTGGCAAATTGGACTGAATCCATAAATATGTAAATAATGATTTATTTGTTTATATTTGTGTAATAATCTACAATAATACTCAACAAACATTAAAATATTAGGTATAACATTTTATTTTGGGTTACCGGTTTTCTTTTTATTAAAATTAATTTCAATTCAACTTGAATTCAATGCGACTTACTCCCGGACGAAACTGGGTCGGGGAATTAGTAATATTGAAATGATAGTATTTTTAACATTTTTACATCCAATGAGCGCACGAACCGTAACTTGAAAATTGATATGCATTCTCTAATATATATCTTTTATATTTCTGCGAGACATATGATTGAACTCGATAGGTACCATTTGGAAATCTTTTTATTAAAAATAATCTGCAAGTCTTTTTTTATTTCTGCGAGACTGGCAGAAGACATTATTTCAAAAAATTATACAGCTAATCCTGGCGTATATCGTATTTTAAATTTAAGGATTTAGAAATGATCAAATTGTACTTACTTTTGATGAGCTAAGTAAAATCTTCACGTTATAATATGTTATCAGGAGGACTCACTGTTATCAGACTTGTCTCACGAAGCCGATATATTTTAGTACTGTCAGCCGCTCGATTCTGTTGTAAGTGGCTGTTATTAACAAGCAAGAGCTAAAAGTGTGATCTTTGAACTACGACCCTGAACTGTTTGAACTGATAATCACTTAATCAGACGTACAGCACTGCACTCACCGAAAGATTTTTCATTTGAAACTATCGAACTTACAATTTCATTTCTGAAAGGGGCTCATATCAAAGGGATGTTGGCACCGAGTTAGATTTTTTAAGGTGTGATGAACTACTTGAGTCGTTTAATGTCCAAGAGCTATCAAACAATTTTTGGGTAGGTATTTGAGGCAAGCGAGTGAACATTTGTGTAACGCTTCTTTTGTAATGTCTGAACACAAAATCGAAGGTTAGTGGGACCTAGTCAAACCGTAAATTTTTAACTTTGCGAAATTTTATTTCTCTTTACACTATCATTAGTAGTTTAAACTGTGGATTGCTCCTGGAATTTATATAAAGCCAACCCTGTCTTCAATCAACTGGCAGTTCTGGAGATTATCATAGTCCATACATAATGCCCTGCATATATAAATGTTATCCTATATAAGTATTACATATGTATTTATAAATAATAAAAATAGATTGCATTTTGGTGCATCCAATAAATAATAGTGTAAAAATATAAGAATTTTGCACATTGATACAATTTTTCATAAACAGATTTCGATATATTTTTTTTTTTTATGAAAATGTCGTTAGAAATAGAAAAATACTATTTTTAGCCGTTAATTAGAAACCGAAAGACAATTTCTGTTATTTTATCGATTGCAAACCCCCATATTATGAGAAACTGACTGCAGAAAGAAAGATTCTTAAATTAATGTATTTAGTGCCGATTACATTTTTTTCTTTTCTCCAAAAATCTTTTTCCTCGTCATTCAAAAATCCATTACTAATAATTTTTTCCTATAAAAAAGATAATAATAATCGATAGCTGACAGTTGCATTAAAATTTTATCATTGTTCTATTGTGAATTTATTGAATACCTATAGTATTATGTTATCTCGTAAAAAAGATAAAAATGATAGTTTTTCACAGTGATTATTGTTTGCCATTATTAATGCGGTGAACAAGCAGACGTTTAAACGGTTTTTTGTGTTAGTGTTTTCGCGATATTTTACGGATTAAAGGTACCTGTCTACATGTAAAAATTATATTAAATAATTATTTACTTTTACTATTCCCCATACGCAATATTTTGAGGAAGTCCCGTGACCGTGCCAAAAATCGGTTTTGAGTGTTTGGTGAATTACGTTCCCTGTATCCAGAAAAGTGTTGTTTAAACAATGCCTGTCTGTTGTCAGTCCGTCATTTATTTGTCGTTTGTCCAGCTGCGATCGCATCTTGGTTCCAAACCCTTGGATCGATTTCGGTCAAGTTTTGCACTACCTTAGTACCAATGTAATGGCTTACGATTTTAGTTTTCTAAAAGTTAGGTCGTTGATTTAAAAAGAAATTTTTTAAGAATGTCAAAATTTGATAGCTTCTATTTGTTTGATACTTGCGGAGAAAACAACATTTTGAATTGAATAAACATAGCTAATGACAAAAGTTGTCGAACGTCTACAATCTTAACTAAACATACGTAGGTACACTTTTTAACAGTATCATATTCGTTTTAAAAGTGAAGGGATTTTATTATAATTTTTAGTGATATTAATTTTCTATATCAGTGCTTTGCAAAGTATGAGATCTCTCGACAGGGAGCCGTATCTTTAGTTAGATGATCACGATATTATTATCCTTATATACAGTGCCCGTGAAATATTTTTGATAATCAGTTTTAGACACAGAGTTAGAATTTTTGAGATATTTGGACCTTATAATTATTAAAAGGTGCGACTTCTGTTTTCGACCGTCTTATATCTGCGTCTATCTATGGTCATTGTTAAATTAATTATCAATATGTTTTTAGCAGTTTGTTAGATAATTCAGTAATGTAATATCTCTATATTATTTTCATATCGCAGTTAATAGATACGTATTAATGATAAAGAGTAACTGATAAGTTAATTAATAAATTGCTACTAATAAGTACTGAACACAGTACTGGCAGCATATTAATAATTGATTTGATTTCTAAACCTCTTTGATGACAGAGACATGTTTTGCACTATTTCAGAGTATATCACTGTCATTATATTATCAGACTGTTTTGTTAAAGGCTTCAGATCATGTACTATTTTTTTAACTTACCTGTATTGGAAAGTTATTGTAATTGGTGCGAAAATTAAAAATACAAATTTTAACGAATTTTTATGCTTAAAGGTCACGACAGTATTTTTAACGGTATTTTTAAAAATATGCCTGTGTATGTACATTGTACATGCATACGTGATTATTTCTTTCTAAGACGAAATCTCGAGAATAAAAATGGTATCGTATACGTTAGGGTGCCAATGGGCGCGTATTAATGTAAAAATGATCTGAAAGGATTTTTTTTTAAATCGGTCCAGTAGATCTTTTGGTAATCAAAAAGACTTCAAACAAATACATCTTACACACTATATTGCGAATAAAAAATATCAATTTCATTTTTATGCCAATCGAAGCTTAATTTGATCCGATTTCTTTATTAAAATCAGTTAAACTGTTTTTTCGTCTAATATCAGAAAATATATTTATTATAACAATATTTCCCACAGTGTTGGTTCAGATGAAAAACTAAAATGAAGAATAAAAAACAGATAATTCTGTTTCATATTTTTGTCAACATTCTGACAGTGTGTATAGGTATGTATATATATTTCTTTATTCATTGAGATAACCAAGTGACGTTTCTATATAATAATTCTTTTTGCTAATTAATTATTGTTATGATCATAAAACTGAGCTTATATTACAGGAGAAGAATTCGGAAAACCTCCTTTTATTCCTGGACCTACCGATCCAAGAGTTACATTTGATGTTTATGATGAAGAGCGTCATCTTCAACCTATTTATATGGAGGAAGAAATTGAAGGAGATATAATAGTTGCTTATATAAACTACAAAGGTATTTGTAGCCAAAGCAACAATCTATTTCACTCTCTTTGTAGGCAAAATAATATTATCGAATGTGGGAAACTTGCGAATTTGATATAAATCACAAAATCTAAAAAACGAATTACTAGGACTAATTCAATAAATTTTATTTATTGAAGAGTTTTAATCAGACGTTAATCAAAGATTTGACTAGGACTAATTGTTAGTGTTAGTCTGCCGTCCCCCCCCTCCCATCGCGAAACTTCTTCAATGGTGGAATAAGTTTGGTACAAAAGTTTTCCAATAAATAAAATGCACCTTTTTGATAGCAAATATTTTATTTTATTATAATCAGTATCCTAATAATCATGAAGTATATGATACATTGAGCAATTACCATTATATATGTGATTGTTTTTCGAAGAGTATTGCTCATTAGTTAACATTTTTACATCTCGAGCATTTTCGACTTATGATGGTGGTACGCGTGCCGAAGAAATACGCGAAAAATTCAATTCCCACGAAATACGAATAGAACAAACTTTTGAAGTTTCCGCCAAAATTTACCGCCCTTCAATTCTCGCCGCATACTGCCTGCATGGTAAATCCGAGCCTGCTTACCTACACACTATTCACACTGAAATCTTCCCTCACACTTTTTCCAGATTTGGAGTTAGCGATTAAAGTTACGATGCAAAAAAACATCAGCTAATGTGCTTAAAACAACGTTGGTTTTGTCATTATCTATACTATTAATAAAAATCGCAGGATTAACTTTTTGTCCACAATCCTACGATTTTTATTAATAATTATCTCGTTGGACACGATATCTAATATATATTATCTATACTATTCAAATTTTTGATCATATGCCAGCACCTTAGAAGCCCAAAAATTATCGATGATCTCTTTTATCTTTTCATCTACGTCACGGTATAACGCTTTCTTTTCGTGCTCTCCACGTTCATGAACTCTTTGCACCTTGAAGTTGTTGTATCGAGGTTCACGGTTTATTATTTTCACAAGTTTAAAAATATTTGGGTGTTAATTTCTACTCGAATGTCAGGCTCAATGCCCAACAGTCTAACACTAGCAATAAGTCTTAGAAATTACTCAAGAACACTATGTTCATAAGATCGCCATCTATATTTTTGATTTTATGGTGTATTCGTAAATTCGCCATTTTATGTCATGACCGCAGCTTCGCCGCCACTAATGTTATCAAACTACTCTAAATAAATAACATTAATTTTAAATTAAAGTATATGATCTTCTAATGGTAGAAATTTCTCTTCTCTAATCAATTATTGCAGGTTCAACACCACCAATTCTTACTGAAAGCAAGCCTGGAGATAATGATATTGTTGGAGTAATTATAAAGAGAGACAGTAACGAGGATAATTATGCGCTTGTGGTTACTAAAAGAGTAGACTATGAAGCCTTAAAGAATACTTTCTTTACGTTTAAAGTAAATTTGATAGACAACACGCAAGATGAACTTTTCACTTTAAGAATTGTCAATATAGATGACAATGCGCCGCAAATAGCTCCAGAATTCAAAGGACCCTGTTTCTTTGAAGTAAGCTCCATATTTTTTAGATTTTTAGATAAGATTTTTGACGGTTTAACATCTTGAAACGATTCCTTCGGCAAAACCGTCTGCTCTCAGATTTGAATTCATATTAATTGTCAAAGAAGTATTAAAATATAATAAATAACTTGGAAATTTTTAAAATTTTGTTGTAATGCTGGTGGCGTTTATCATAGCAGAAAACATTAGGTTATGAGCAGATTTTTTTTCGTGATTTGTTAATATTTATGAAACATGTTTATTTTATATTTTTCAGGAGAATAAAATTGGACTCACGGATTGCTCATACAAAATTTACGACCCGGATGGCAATATTACAACCACTAAATACGAAGTATTTGTAAGTTTGCGTTAATCTTATCTTTTTCATGCAAAATATTTCATATTTTATATTTACGTATATTACATCTATTAACTTTCAATTTCAAGCATTTTAAAGTATTTTGAAAAAGTAAATATTTTTTCGAATACGTACATCCAAAACTTTAATTTATATGTATAGATAATAAAAAATAAAATACTTTAAACTTGTTTGTTACAAAATAATATTAAGTCGTAAATATATTTATTCTTTAGGACAAAGAGGGATCGGAAATTTCAAAATTTTTCTACGTTTCCGAACCTAATAACGTGTCACAAGACAATAAAACTGCATATGTACAACTCGATGTTATTCAAGAACTGAATTATCAAGAAACTCAAATTTTTTATGTTTCTATTATCGTCACAGTAAGTTTCTTCAGAATGTGACATATCTAAAACATTTAATTTAATTTAATCATCGTTCTTATTATTGAAGTGTAACACGTTAAATTTTTTTTTTATTCGATTGATCAAGTTACGAATCATATATATAAAATTTTAATATGAGTTTTAATAATTTTAGGATGCAGGAGGGAATACTGGAGAATCTATTACAACCGTTTTTAGGGTGATAGATCTTCCTGATACTCCACCCATGTGGACGCGTATTTTTGCATCGGCTGAAATTATAGAAAAGGAATATGCGGTTGGTAAAAATAATTAACGAATTCATAAATATCTTTAACAGATATGGTGCCATTGATATGAAGCCTTTGAATATTAATTAGAAACTAACAAAAAACACTTTTTGATAACCATGTTATTAATACCTAATGATCTCCTGATGATGTCAACATATTTAATGAAACTTGAGGTTTTGTGGTCAGCATATTAAAGGACAGATGGATGTAACTTTATTAACTTCCCGCTATTGAAAATATGCAATTTGGCACCAAACAGCTTTCAAAAAAATTAAAAGCGCATTATTATTTAATCTTCATTTCAGACATTTACAGTAGAAGCTATTGACGGAGATACGGGAATCAACGCTGAGATTCACTATAAAATAATAGAAGCAGACGGTGCGTATTTTTCAGTTGATGAAGAGACCGGTGTAATAAATATAAGTCCAATCAACAGAGATGAATTTGATGACGATAACAATCAAAAAAGTTTGTTTAAATTTACGATTCAAGCATATGAAAAAGATGATGTGACGTCAGAAATCACTCAAACAATTATAATAATTGTTTTGGACGTTAATGATAATTCACCAACATTCTATCCAAGTGGAAGGTTAAGCATTTCCATACCGGAAGAACAATATCAAACTTTGGTATTTGACACCGATATTGAAGTAACTGATCCTGATTACGTAAGTTCGTTACCGTATTTTGAAAGCTCGTTTTTTTATAATTTTTTTTTTGTTTTTAATTAAACTTCATTTCAAAAAGAAAACATCTTCTGAACGCTATTCAGTTTAGAAGGAAGTTAGTTCAATTTTATTATGTTTGATATTTAAAAAAATGTGTTCATATCACAGGCAGATAATGGAACATTTACAATTGAATTGATTGACAAAGATAATTTGGGTTTCGACTGGTACAAAGCATTTTCAATACTTCCTGGAAAAGGATACCAAACTACGAAAGTTTCAATATCAGTTAAGGAACCTGATTTAATTGATTACGAAGATGAAAATTGGCAGAGTTTCACACTTCAGGTTAGTCGACGTATGCCCGGCATGACAAACATCTAAGATCTAAGAATAAACTGATTAAAACTCTACAAGATTTTCTAACTTCAAAATTATAAATATTTTTCATTTGATTTGTTGCGTATTTAGTTGGTAGCCACAGAAATTTCCGATTCCTCACATGTTGGGACATTAGATATTCATATCGATCTTCAAAATTGGAATGATGAGGTGCCAATATTCAATCCGGAAGATATACCAGTATCTATTGAAGAAACTGTTGGAAATAACTTTATATTGGGAACAGTGAAAGCCACGGATCGAGATATTGGTGATTTTGTAAGGTGTGTCATTTAAATGTTCAGATTTGGCTGTAAATGAAATCAGGGCTATTTTAACAGTAATCCACCCTACGATACATTACATTTCGGCGGACAAATTCAGTAAGACGATGTTTAACTAATGTTGATTGACATTTGAGTACATTGCATTATTAAAGAAGAAAAAAGCATAAGTTACGTTTACTAGGCATTGCTTTAGAAAATCTACTAATAAAGTTTCTAAAGTGAAGATTTGTAGTGAAATCAGATTTATTGCTCTATATAGATAGTGATTTTAATCTTTCTTGATCAATAATAGAAAAAAATAGTTTTACTGGACAGTTTAGCTCCACAAACGCCATTATCTGAAAGCCTCCCAATTTCTCATTTGGGGTATTCTAGGCTAGTACCTTGTAAGCCTTGAAGATAGGATGTCTCTGAATCCATGCATGATTTTTACGATGTTTATTTGGTTCAATAAGCGAACGACTGTTTTTTAAAACGTTTTGATAATTATTTTTCAGCCATACATTAGCGTCTTTCAACGGGCGTTTAAAAATCGATGAAGGGTCCGGCATTATCAGTACTGCAAGAGAAAATTTCTTTGATTATGAAACTCAGCCAGAAGTAAAAATCCAAGTGAAAGCTATAGATTCTTTAAACAATTCAAATCTCCATACTTCTTTTGCTACACTAACCGTTACGGTAATCGACATTAATGACGAAACACCGCAATTGAATTTGGTATGTTTTGGCATTTTTACTGCGTTATTTCTAGCAAAATGACATACTGAAATCTTAATTTTTTATTAATAAAACAATTACATACCTGTTTTTGTTCACAGCCGATCGAAAATCCAAGCGTAAAAGAAAATGAAGAAGAAGGATACGAAATAGAAAACACTGTAATAACAGCTACTGATCCTGACGGTGATGCTCATTTAGTATTTTCAATAGAATGGGATAAAACCGTTGCTACTAAACAAGGACGACGTGCAATTGAAAGTGAATATGAGAAGTAAGACAGTTTTATTTAATAATAGGTGTGTTTGGTACTGGTATATTAATGTTATAGTGTAGATAACTCATTTAAAAGCACTGAAAGGTGTACGTCAGGTCTCCCAAAAATGTAATGTTTTCTAGCAATTGTCAAATCCAGACATCTACACCACGTTCCCCTGCTCAAGACTCAGGACTGCTAGTGTTTAGTCATTTGATCCGACACTGAAATACCAAACAGGTCAGTGTGTCTCAAACTTTTGTATAACAAACGCAATGGTGTCAAAAGTGTTAACACTTGTTACGTTTGAACACGATACCAAGCACACCTATTATCGTACTTATCGGTCTAAAATGTTATGTAACTAATAAATATTACACAGCTGTTTCGACATTAAAACCGTTTATGGGGAACGAGAAGGAGATGCTTCAGCTATTCTTGTAGTAAAAGAAATTCGTCCAGGTGTGACTATTGACTACGAAATGTTCGATGTAATCAATTTATACATTACAGTGACAGATACAAAGCAAACGGTTAATCTTCCATCTCGATCAGGTAAATAGTCCTAACAAAAATAGAGACCATGCCACATTTTTATCAGCGAGTACATATCTACAATATTTTTATTATTCTGTGTTTTTGTCAACCCTTATTTTGATCAATTAAATATGTACATTTTATTCCAATCTCCATAATATAATTATTGAAATTATTATATTTTATTCATTCATAGTTTTTCTGTTTTTTCAAACTACCTACAATCTACACTATTTTACTAGCTTGCCGAGCTATTATTTTTGTCCTTTTTCAACAATACTTAATCCATTCAAAACGCACATTAAACAAACGAACGCCTAATTCTTGCGACGTTCAATTGGTTCATGCTTTTCCGTGATGATGTCGTCGTTACCACTATTAGCTGTACTGCTTCAATCAGATTTCGTCACAACAGATGTCAAAAGATAATCTCACTGCTGACATAAAATTATGATTTTCTTCTGCCTAATCCTCATCATCCATGTTAAACTGTGTCTTATCCTTAGCCAATCAGAACCGTAATAATTAATTTACTGGACGGTCTCATTATGATTAAAATGACACTAAAAATCAATACATAATACATAGATAATATTAATGATAAATGACTTTCAGGAAAATTGGCGATCAATATACTTGACGTAAATGATAATGCCCCTGAATTTGATGACACAACTTTGGAACAAACTTTAATTGTTAAAGACAAAGAAACTCAGGATTCTATTATTGGAACCGTCTCTGCCACTGACAAAGATTCATTCCCTAACAATGAAATCAGCTATTCCATTATGTAAGTTCGGTTTTTGAAAACATTTTATAAACGTTTGACCACGGAGCACGTAAGCGTTCATTATTAAGAAGTGTTCTTTTCACGTAAAAAGCTCGCATTGCGCTAATTGTAATTTGTTATTTATTTTTTAGAGATATAAATAACACTAAGAGCGATTCAGTAAAAATTAATGCAAAAACGGGTCTTATTTCTGTAAATAAGGATGATATAATTAATGCAGACTATCCTGAGTACACCGAACATTTGTTTTTCACAGTTTCTGCCACGGATGGTGTGTTCACAACACCACTTGATGTAAGTACAAATATTATTAGCTTCTAGAAATAACTACCCTGATGATTTTCATATTTTAGCAATTTCATCCCATACCTATTTCGTTTTCTTATAGACATATCAGTTATAGGTATTTTAAATGCTTTATAATTTAGAAGATTTTTTTCAAATTCTAGATTAAAATATACATTAAAGATCTGAATGATCAAAGACCGTATGCCAGTAAATCAGAGGACTGTGAAATATCTGAAGGCGCTGAAATAAATGAAAAGGTTCAAACAATTTTCAGTGCGTTTGACGAAGACAGAGACGGTAAATACTATTAAACAGACTTCTAGGGAGGGCCTGATTTAACGTTGGCTCCACTCCAAGCCCAAGCTTCAGATTAGTATAATATTGAGACCCTTGTAGTAAAGAGTCTCATTGCCTGCGGCGTTGTTAGAAGGCATTTTCGTTCGTAGATTCCCTATTTTAAATGATTGGCCCGATCGTTCCCTAAAAGTTTGTATATCACATTTAAACTAGCTGTATAAAAAAAATTTAAATATTAATAACTATATTTTAGACAATTTTAAACGAATACAGTACGCTTTGAGTTACGTTCCTGCGGACGATAAATTCCAAATTAACGAAGACACAGGAGAAATATTTGTGAAAAATAAATTGGACAGAGATCATGGTACCACCGAATACGAATTCACAATAAAAATGAAAGATAACCCTGACGGCTCAGGTGGTACGTACTTCTTGAAAATTAAACTATATCATAATAAGGAATTTTTTCACTCCATGTCAGAATACAGCGTAATGCGCTTTGCGTATTTTCCAATTTTGTAGAAAAAATTACCATTATCATCTCGTAGCACAATCAAAAAAATTTTTTTCTATTCATGTTATTCTTTATTCAAGTTTTTCAAACTAGTTAAAAACTCTCCTAATATTATTACGAGTATAAAAATACAGCTATTGTCTGACTGATGAAAGTACGTCTACCTAAAGAATGTGTACGGGATCCTTTAATTCGGGAAAGAAACATGAAAACAAATGAACGTTTTCCAGCTAATAACTCTGCGGATTCTCCCACAACGATCCCAAACCGACAACAAATTGACGACGCAAGCGTTTAACGCTTTTAAGTTACACAAAACACTTGATTCACATTGTGGCATTAATTAACATTTTTTAATGCTTGAGGCGTTTCTTGTATAAAATTTAGCTGTGATTCGGCGAGGTAGCTAAAATACCAGTACCAGTGGCGTATGAGTAATTGGCCGAACTTGAAGTTGACGATCGTAAATGTTAATAAAAATCTTTCAATAATAATAAAATATTATTTACTGCAAGACTATTCGGGAATATCTTCTCTTTCTATTGTTTCGTAGAATTTTACCTGTTACACGCGATTCCGTTTCCTTTCCGCACAGACGTACTTTCGCTGGTCAAACAACTAAAAAAATAATACTTGGATTTGTTTGTACATTTCCAGTACAGAATACAGGCGATCCAGCTAAATTCAAAGTTAAATTGCTGGACGTCAATGATAACGCGCCACAATTCGATTTTGAGAATAATAGTGATTTAAAAACATCTGTAGATGAAAGATTTAAAAAAGTAAGTAGAAATACCTACTCGTATTATTTGTGCGATTGAAAATACAGCATAATCTGTTCACCATGAGGAATAAACAGCTGAATCATCAGGTTCAAGGTTATATAATAATAATAATAATAATAATAAATTACTTTATTTACGATTCCAACGGAAAACAATAGCGTCAAATAGGTACATAGTTAAAAGTATTACAGACATAGTTAAAAGTATTACAGAAATTTTACACTTGTGAATTCATCAATACTGTAAAGACAATTTGCAGTGAGTAGATTTTTAATGGAGGTTTTAAATTTCTTGGTGGGCAGATTTTTGTATGATTCGGGAAGAAGATTAAATAATTTAGTTGATATGTAATTGAAGTTGGACTGATTTACAGCTAGTTTGTGTAGTGGGGTACTAATGTTGTTTTTGTTTCTGGTGTTATAATTATGGTAGTCTTTGTTTTTAACAAATTCTTGAATATTGTTTTTAGCAAACATTAAACTATGATAAGTATAAACAGAGTGAAGGGACATGATTTTGAGGTCCCTATTTGATTCAAAGGCGTGAAAACCACGTTTTGCTAAACATTCTCATTGTTCCACCAGATGTCACAGTATTAAATACCAAATCCCAAGTTTTGCACATATACTAACTGTTCGACAATATTTTTCATTCATATAATTGCCAAAAAAAAATCTATTTTTAAATAGCAACAAATTCACCTTAATGATTTTTTGTATCCATAGAATGATGTAATCTTTGACCTTTTTGCTGAAGATATTGATGAACCTAATACCGATAATTCGAAAGTTGAATATGAAATAACAAAAGTTTGGAAAGATAACGAAGATGAAGATCTTAAACTGTTTGCAGCTAAATCTTTAAATGACACTCATGGTCAAATTATTGCAGCAAAAGATTTAAAAGATTACTACGGATTTTTCTGGTTAAATATTGTGGTAAATAAAATATAAGAAAAAGTATTATAAGTAGCATAAGGAAACGCACATTTTTAAGATTCTAAAAGGCACATAATTAATAAAATAATTAATTACTGGAGTAAAAATAGAAATTTGCGATTTCTGATAAAATTCGCATTGTTTCATAGCTGTTTAAAATTGTTTAATGCAATTTTAAAAGTACTGGCCTCAAAGAAATTTCCACCATGAAATTTTATTTTTTTTAATTTTTAGTTAAAATTTATGATTTTGCTTGAACAGTTCATTTTAAATATATATGCCAAATTTCATTCAAATCGGTCTACCTAGTTATGAAGACAATCGAACATCACAATATTTTTGTTACTTTACAGATATATCTAAAATTATTCATATCAAATAACTTAGGCTAACTATTTATTTTGTTGAAAGAAAAAAATTATGCTTTAATTACTCAACAATGATTTATTTTATTTAGGCTCGAGATTTTGGAGAACCCCGACTGCAGAGTACGGTTAATGTTAGAATTCATGTTGCACCTTTTAACTTCGAACCACCCAGAATTATCTTTCCAAAACAAAAAGACAAAATTCGATTGATACTTGTAAGTATAATATACTTTTATGGAAAAAAATAGCGTAGTCTTGTAAACATTTTGTAGTTTTTTAACGAATATAATATATTACATTTAGATATTCATTTTAGTTTCAAGATATAGATAAACCACTAGTTACTTTTCCGGAAGAAAACCCACTGGAACCATTTAGTGCTACTGACGGCCACGATAATACCAAATTCGACATAACTTTTCAATTGTATGACGACAGTGGTATGATATTTTTGTTTTTCAAAATATATGTACCTACTCAAATTATACTAAATATCTTACTAATTTTTTTTTAATTTTAGGAATATTTGCACTAAGAAAAAATGAAAATAAAAAAAACAGTGCTGTGTTGGTTTTAAAAGCACAACGAGAAAATATTCAGTATGAGGTATGTATTTCTGTAACAAGTGTAGTTGTTAAAATATCACCTCAATAAAGATAATATTAAGGCTCCCGCCACACTAAATTGAATTTAGTCGAGTCCTTATTATTTTTTACAATTGGCTAAGCAGGATTTGACAGAAGAAAATCACATTTTTATGAATGATTATAATCAGGGCCGGCGTAATTCAGTATTCGGAATACAGTAGAACGCCGATTATCCGAACGCCGATTAACCGAAGCGCCAATTATCCGAATCGGTCCTAAGCGCAATATAAAAAATTAAATCCAAGTAATTTTTCAATAAAAACAAGTTTTGTGGGGACGCAAGAATACAAAAATGCGAGTGACAATTGCCGTGTAGACGCTACAATGGTATCAGCACACGTCGAAGTTGGAACTCGCTGGAGTCCAGATATATTTCAACTGTTATGGTTGAAAGCTAGAGGCAAGACACTACATGTCCGATTATCGGAATTTTCGACCCCGGTCCCAATTAATTCGGATAATCGGCGTTCTACTGTATTTGCACAGGGTGGTAAATTTTTGCACTTTGCTCATTAATTAATCTCTTTATCTACGAAACTTTTACATCAAAAATTTTGACAAAAATTACTCAAATAAAAGAGCCGGTAAGGATTACAAAATTAAAAAAAATTGTTATTCCTTTCTTTACCTCTGAAATTATTAGATCTAAAATTTTGGAAAGAATCTATTATATAAAGATTGATAAAAATTATGTAGAAAAAAATCAATACCTTTTCCCGAATTTTTAAAATCTGAAACAGGTACCTCTCATTTTTTCCCCATATTCATTACGTGGTAGGCAAGTTGTTACGTATTTTTATTGTTAGCTTGCAGTAATTGCTACTGATAACGGCAGTACATCAAAATCATCGGAGATTCACAATTTCACAGTTACATTTATTGATTCAAATACGCCCCCCGTATTTGATGTTTTAACACATAAGACTGATTTTACTGAAAACAAAACTGGACTGATTGAAAAACGTGTATTTCCACTAGCCATTGATCCAAAAATCGAAGAGGGCATAACAGGGGAATACGAAGTGTATTATCATATTTTTAACGGTAGGTAAAGAGGTATGCTGGCCTTCACAAAATATTCAATGCAAAGATATCAAAGTGAATTACACATTTTTATATAACTTAACAATTTCTTAGGTGATCATCCTGAATATTTTGCAATAAAAGATAAAATAAAAAACGAACTGACGTTAGCCGTTGAACTCGATAGAGAAGTAAAGGATTCGCATTGGGTTCAAATAGTCGCCTGTAATAATGATCAAGCCTGTTCCAAAAATCCTGATCCACAATCGCTGCTTAATATTTCGATAGAGGTTAGTCTTACTAAAATATGATGCATAATAATAATTTGTTAGGGCTATGATTAAGAGAAAAAATATATATGGTAGTTGATCCAATTTATATTTTACTTCTCTAATAAATTATTAGGAATTTATATTATATAGTGGTCCCGTCCGGTTTCACCCGGGTGTAAAAGAACGAATGGGGAAGGGAGGAACATGAGTACACACATTCATATTAGTTTACCGAGATGAATGTTGTGTCCAAATTTTATGATGATTGGAGTTACCGTTCAAAATTTTTTGTCGATAAAAAGCAGTATTTATACTTTTTTTAACTAATAATTTTTTTTAATTAATTTAATAAAATTAAAATAAATTTTAATGTAAACCTTAGAAGAAAGCAATGTAGAAAATAAAAAAAAAATTAAAAATGCATTCGCCCAACGTAGGGCTCGAACCCACGACCCTGCTATTGACAGTCTTGTGCTCTACCGATTGCGCTAGCCGGCGTTGTATTCTTAAATCGCTAATATGAGTAGGTATACTTAGTTAGTGCATTTCACCTGAATAGAAGCTTATTTTTTAGATACATTTGAAACATTTTTCATTAATGCTCCGCTCCTAATGGTCGTAGCCTGATTTTATATAGCCTATAGCCTTCCTCGATAAATAAGCTATCCAACAAATTTTTTTTTTCAATTTGAACCAGTAGTTCCTGAGATTAGCGCGTTCAAACAAACAAATAAACAAACAAACTCTTCAGCTTTATATATATTAGTATAGATATCCCACTTCCGAAAAAGACTGCCGTCTTGTACGTCGTGTATTTACGATGTCGAATCTTGTTCTTAATTCTCGGAAATACGACCTCGTCCAGAAAGGGCGAAGTCGCCGCGATTATCTCGCGCGTACGTTGCGTCCAGAAAGAGCATACCAACGCGCGAGCATTTGGTGCCGCTCCATTTCCCTCGATACGTGCACTCGCTCTGAGTTCGCGCGTTAACTGGACGCAAACAAGGAATTGCTAGTATCTCGACTCGCGAGTCGAGAGTCCGGCGTAGTGCACGCGATTTACGCGCGAATTTTAAATTCGCGCGATGCTTGTGGACGCAATATATTGACGCCGAGTATCTCGCCAACACGCGTAGAAACTCGCGGCGAATTCGCCCTTTCTGGACAGGGTCTAACAACTCAAATTGTGTAATGTACGTACTTACGTCACAGTAACTATGACATAATAAAAATGTTTGCAGGTTAATGACGTCAACGATAATTGGCCTGTTTTCACGGATACATATAATATTGGCGTAACCATTGACTACAAGCCCAATGACAAACTTCTAGAATTCAGTGTACGTATAAGTATACAAAATTTATTATTGAATAGCTGATAACAGCCGTAGTAAAAAAATTCCGAAGAGACTTTGGTAGACCAGAATATTAATTAATATTAATTTTTTTTTGGTGAATTTCGACAAATATTTGGGTGAATTTTAACATTTTTTTGGGTGAAATTTTGTTTTTTTTTTTTGAAGGGAGAATTTTCAAATATTAATTGTTTGGTCAGGTCATCAAGTTTCAACTTTGATTTTGATGTTATTATAAAAATGAGTTTTAAATGCGATATTTCAAGATTCTTATGCTAATTGGACTTCAATGAGCCCTAGGCTCCGGAAAATAATGTTTTGAGGAGGGGTTTCAAACTTTCTTGATCATCACTTGTAAACACGTTTACACAACAATATTTAAAAAATCAAACCATTCTTGGACTTCCATTATCCGTCTATTTCACATATCCATCCTCCGACCCGAGCCCTGACGGATAATCGCGGTTTTATTATATTATCGGGCGGGTAACGTCTTGAAATTAATTATTTTAATGAAAGTAATTAATATGTTTTGTAGGCTACCGACGCTGACAAGGATGACATCGTAACTTATTATTTAGTTGAAAATTCATTTGTATCCAGTGATCCAAGTTTGAACGAATTAAAAAACAAATTTGTACTTGATGAAAATACAGGAATATTAACGCTAAACTTTAGAGTTCAGAATGAAATGAAAGGACATATGGATTTTGATGTGGAAGCAAGAGATTTGGGTAGACTTGTTGTATTAATTAATGTTCTAATATCTATTTTATTTATTTTAAATATGATACATAATTGATACGCATTTTTATTTTTTAGAAAACCATAGTACTGTGGTTCCCGCAAAAGTTTTTATAATTGCAAAATCAAATATAGTAGTGTTTTCTTTCAACAACAAGGAAGAAGAATTGCTAGCAATTGAAAAATCAACAGTAAGTATTAGGTACCTTTATTATATCTCTTGCAACAATTATGGTACTTCGTAATTGGTTGGATTTAGATCAGAGATGACCTGTGATCCATGATATAGGTCGGGATAACATGGGACGCCAACTCCTTGATGACGCCAGCGGTAATATTTTTTTCTTATATTGTATAGTCATCGGAACTACACATATGTGCAAAATTTCAACTCATCGGATAACGGGAAGTGGGTAAAAATTCAAAAGTGCCATTTGCGCCAAAACGAAAACCGGGCCGGTCAGTTAGTTACAGTAATATTATATTGTCATCGAAATTACACATGTGTGCAAAATTTCAACTCAATCGGATAACGGGACGTGGGTAAAAATTCAAAAGTGCGATTTGCACCAAAACGAAAATCGGGCCATCAGTTATTTACCATAATATTACATTGTCATCGACACTACACATGTGTGCAAAATTTCAACTCAATCGGATAACGAGAAGTAGGTGAAAAATCGCTCGCAAGATTTGTAACAAATAAATTTACGGAGCGTTAAGTTAAACGAAACCGCTTAAAACGTGGCATATTGATACTTAAGATTGTGAAGTCAACTGGTCTAGTAGTTTCAGAGTTATTCAATGAATAAAAAATAATCGTATCTATAAATTAATTTTAAATGAATCTTTCAGCTTGAAGAAATTTTTGGCACAGCTTATGATCACGTTTGCATTGTTGACGTCGTATCTATAAATTAATTTTAAATGAATCTTTCAGCTTGAAGAAATTTTTGGCACAGCTTATGATCACGTTTGCATTGTTGACGAAATTACTAAATACGATGACGATGGGATGTCTCATGAAAATCAGACATTTGTAAAAACGCACTTCATGAAAGATGACGTCGCGGTGCCTTCCTCAGACATAAATGTGTACGTAAAAATACCTATAAAACTTTTTATGAAAAAATATCGGACCACTACTTTAGAAAACTCAACTCAATTACTAAAAATGACTAGAAAGTGGTCATGGCTTTACATTTTTGATGCATTAATAATTTATAATTAAATGTTTTTTTGTCAAACTGCGTATACCTACATGAATAAAGGAGTTATAATAGAATTTTAGTGTAAACATCATCATACAAATATTTTTTATGTCAATTATAATTTTGTTGA
This sequence comes from Xanthostigma xanthostigma, assembly GCA_963575645.1. NCBI lineage: Eukaryota > Metazoa > Arthropoda > Insecta > Raphidioptera > Raphidiidae > Xanthostigma > Xanthostigma xanthostigma. Next base: position 2,503,707 of record OY754470.1, on the reverse strand, counting down.
GGCGCTAATTTCTTGAATTTCCAATAATAATCAAATTGAAATATGAAAAATATGAATATATAGAATGGAGACATCAATGCTAGGTAAAGAAAGCAATTTGAAAATTACTAGTACTGCATCAAAGTTAGTTCACTGTAAGGCTGTCTTTATAAACCCTTTCATAAGTTTATTTTTATAACTCTGCTTTAGAATGTATCCGGTTTAGTTTTCTTTATGTTGTCTTTTAAAAAATCATGACGCCAAGATATGTGTCATATAAGCCATTTGTTTAGGCAAATACACGAAGTTAATGTTATTATTATTTTTTTTTTTTGGCAGATATGACACCCGTATAACCAATAAATTGAAACTGACTTTCCTTGGATTAGGTTTAGATTTAATGGATGCTGAAAATCTCAATGATAAGAACATAAAAAGTTTGGAGAAACTATTTAGAACTATCTTGATCATTGTATCCGTTGTTCTCGGAACACTATGTATTGTGCTGTTCGTAGCGCTATTTTTCCGAACTAGAAGGTACTGTTTTAAGCACCAAGCAGGGCCGTGTGAAATGGGAGAGTCGAGAGTGGTGGCGTAGATGGGGCAGGCTGAGAAAGCGCCACGGCATACAAATCGCAATAACGCGCCAATAGATATTTCATATAAAAAAAATGTTATCATTGATGACGAAAGCTAAAAGACGACAAATTAATGCTATGCTCTTGGCGCAATATTCTCTTCGCACGGCACTGTGGTTAAGTGTATAATTTTATATCAATTTTCCTTTGTTTTAATACAAATTTGCATTTCAGTTTGACCAATCGGTTGGACGCTTTGACTACAACAAAGTTTGCGTCTCAGGATTCCGGTTTAAATCGTATTGGAGTACCAGCTCCTAACACTAATATATTTTCAGTTGAGGGTTCAAATCCTCTGCATAATACAGACAAAAATTATGATTTCGACAGAAGAAGGTAATGTATCCAACCACAGTCGCATGGGGGAAGGGTAATTGTTCATTCGGAATAAATATTGTGTTCGATTTCGGCAGAAATAAAAAACCCCTCAGCATCACTATCCTCCTTGGCTTAAAATAATTCGTTCTGTTTTTCTTGAGTGTTCAATTGAATAGGTATTTATAAAAATTCTGTTATTTGATAACCTTATTCGAATGAACACATGCCATTTTGATATATCCAGTATAAACACAAAATGGTATTTTATAACATTGTTGTTAATTATGACTCGAAGCTTATGTTACGTTTTCGTTTATTTTTAAGTGTAAGCAGTGACGGATCAGATCTTATTGGAATTGAAGAAAATCCTGAATTTGATTACGATAATGAAATGCGTAGAGTAAGTACCTAATTGCTTATACATTTCTATTTTTCATTGGCGAATTATTGAGTTTTCAAGTCCCCTCAACAGAAAGCAATGTTCTTAAAAATGTTTCTTTGTCGTTTGTCTGTCTTTTGTGGTCGCATCTAGAGACCACACCACTGGAAAGATTTTTTTCAATTAAATCAGAAAGAATATTATTATTATTACTAGCCCAGTGCTTGAAATTCGACTGTAATTAATTAAATTTTTAAGTTTAAACGTTATTGAGGTTCTTTTGTAATTTTATAGATTTCTCCTGAATCGCTTTTAATTCGTACACATCGTGATGAAACATATATTGTGCACTTCTCCTCATTAAAACAAAGAGAACGATGTATATTTAATCAGAATGTGTGCGAATTAACGCACTCAAGTCGGCACCACACTCTTTTTTTCCTCCCCGTATATATTGTAGATTAAGTATGTAGATATAGGTAGTTGTTGACTATTTAAAAAATGTTTGTGGTTTTAAGAAACCACGACGCAAGTGAAACTTTTATTGGATTGTAGGCGTTGGATTGTAGACACTTATCCATCACGATTAATTATAAACAACAATATTCACATGAATACACAAATAAAAACATATAAACACTGTACAGCACTTGCCCGCATGACAGACTGACTATGTGTTATACATACTACACGGTCAGCTGATGCTAACCATGGGCGCCGCCATATTGGCCTTGGCTGCTCTACCGAGCGCCTACTCTAAGCGCCTTTCACTTTACCCCTACTCCGCGGCCGCTTATAATGCGACATGCAACAGACGGCCAGAAAAATTCGGGGCCATAGAATAAAAGTTTCACTTTAATAATAATTAATCCATATTTATTCAAGTTGGGCCTTTTATTGATTTTTTAGTCGAGTTTTAATCCTGTCCTACATAATGAAATTAGACGGAAAAGTCTTAATCCCATGGCAAAGGATACAAATAATATAGGAAGTGATTTTACTCCACAATATTAGAATGAACATCATTTAGGTATTGAAAAATGGACATTACTATAAACATATAAAATAACTATTTTGTCGCTATTATTAATATATTTTTGTATGTAAAAAATGTATATAAAATGTAAATATTATCATGTAACGCAGCGTAGCTACATTATAAAGTTTGCAGAAAACAAAATTTCTGTAATAAATTAATTTATTTTTAAAATTAATTTGTCTATTTCTGTAAATCATTTAAATTGTATAAATTAATTAGTATTATTATTTATTTGAGGCCCCCACAGCAGTGCCGTAACTATAGCCTTTTATGCGCCCGGTACGAGCGCCTTTGAAAAATGTTCTAATCTTAAAACTTGGTTCTGGTCTGCGCCCTGTGCCTGGACATGCCCTAGTTAAACCACTGCCCAGCAGATCTGAATACAAATGTATTTAGTTTATTTGGATATTCTATTCTGAAAAGTTTTTTGAAGTTCAAGATCTATGAGTTTTCAAAGCATGGGAAAAGAAAAGAGATAAAGTGCAAGCTGTGATTAATGACTTTAAAATACCAATTTCAATAATATAAGAATTATTTATCCAGCTCCAGTTCATATTTTAAATTTACTATGATATAAATAAATCAAGTGAACATTGAATATTGCTGCTGATTTTCGCTATTCGGTATGCAAATTATATTATTTTTAACCGACTTCAAAAAAGGAGAAGGTTCTATGTTCGACTGTATATTTTTTTTATGTATGTTCACCGATTTCTCCGTCAGTTATGGACCGATTACAAAAATTCTTTTTTTATTCGAAAGAGTGCACTTCCGAGGTGGTCCCATCGGAACCAAGTCAGGATCTGATGGTGGAATCCGGAGAAATCGAGGGAAACTCTCAAATTTCAAAGGCACGGATACTTGGCCTACCCATTGCTATAATACTTTATCTAACACTAAAAAGAGAAAAATAAAATATTTTTAACAAAAAAATTGAACCGACTTCAAAATATGCACTAAAAAGTAAAAAATAATAATTATTGTTATTTTTGGAGTCGGTGTCAGCCAAAATGAAATCTAGGTATTTCGAGAACTAGAGACATTAAGATTTAAATTGCTACTTTCGAATTCCGATGTGACACCGACTCCAAAAATAACAATAATTATTATTTTTTACTTTTTAGTGCATATTTTGAAATTTTTTTGTTAAAAATATTTTATTGTATAAAAGCATTTCATCAAAGCAAAATAACAAATACCAATGATACCAACAGACACCACGCTCGTGTACTACTGGTCGCGTTACTCCTTTTTGTGAATTACAACTAACTGAACTAGTACTACAGAGAAGAAGAACAAGATCTCTTTGTTTTTATAGAACAGCTGTTATATCCTGGTGTAAACACATTTCCTTTTTGTATGTAGATACGTCGTACTGTGCCCTGTGCACACATTTTGTTGTGTGCAAAATAATTTAAAGTGCGTATATGCAAATTGAGAAAAACAGCCTTGAGGCCAACATCGGCTGCGTGTATTTGAGATTTTATAAAAATGAGTTTTAAAAATAATTTTAATCCTAGTTAATCAACCTTTTAAAAACATGATGGCAACTAGAAGACAAATTTTAAATCTCAGATTTAACCAAGACCAAAGTAAGTAGCTTTTGACATGTGAACTTTCAATACACCCTGAATAACGCTTAATAATGTTGTGTTCTTGTTTAAAGCCTGCTTCGCTTGCTGCATGGAAACTGGTCTTCGAATATACAATATAGAACCGTTAGCAGAACATGTTCATCTTGGTATGTAAATTTTTTATATATTTTTTTAAACATAACCGTCGTAAAGATAAGTATTCGAACTTGAACTTGCTTTTCGATACAATGTAATTTGAATACAAAGAAGTTCTACGATGTATCAGTAAAACTTATCGCTTGCAGATGCTAAAACAGTGGGAAGCGTGAGTCAGTGTGAAATGTTGCATCACACAAACGTTTTGGCTGTTGTGGCAGGCGGATTAAAACCTCATCGAGACTCAAATATTGTCAGACTCTTTGATCATTCAGAAAGAGAATTCTTTTGTGAACTAAAATTTTCCCAGTGCATTAAAGCGGTTAGACTTCATCGTAATACGTAAGTTTAATCAATATTGCTGTCATTCGAGTGATTTAAATATTTTTGTCAGTTACTTTTCTGTGTGTCTACTCGTTTTTCATTATTAGAAAAGCTGGAGCTAATTTTGAGAATGAGTTTTTTTTTTGCAAATTCTGTGAAATAACGATTATAGAAAAGTCTTTTTGCAGCATTGTGGTAGCGCTTCAAAAAAATATATATGTGTATTCATTTCCTGAACCGATTCAACAACTGTTTATGATTGAAACCGGCAATAATGTTCGTGGTTTATGCGAATTGAGTTCTTTGACGACGGAAGATAAATTACTTGTTTTTCCGGGACATAGAACTGGCTATGTGCAGTTCGTGGTAAAAATCTAATTTTACAATATTTCACAGTTTATTAAATAAGATATTTTTCTTACGAGACGTATTTTGTAGGATTTATCAAAAGTTACTAAAGAGAAAAACACTTCTCTCGGGCCAGTAACAATCAAAGCTCACGATAATGAATTGGTTTGCCTTTCGTTAAATCAAAGGGGCGATTTACTCGCAACTGCTTCGACTAGAGGCACGTTAATAAGAGTTTGGAATACTCATAGCAAAGCTCAGATGTTTGAATTACGTAGAGGATCTGACCCAGCAACCATTTATTGGTAAAAATATTATATAATCGCAATAAAATTTCTTCGAATTGACATAATTATTTTATTTTGTAGTATTAACTTCAGTCGCGATTCAGATTTTCTATCTTGTTCGAGCGATAAGGGAACGGTACATATTTTTGCACTTCAAGATATACATTTGAATCGTAGACATTCGTAAGTAATAATTACTTTTCAAAGATAGATATAAAACAGTTTTCATCATGATTTATTTCTGTAGACTATCGACATTGGGCTTCCTGGGCAAATATGGTGATTCACAATGGGGATTTACGAATTTCACTGTTCCGCCAGAATGTGCTTGCATTTGTGCTTTCGGACCAAAAAACACTATAATAGGTATGTTATTTGTAGTTTTTCTACACTAGCCTCGAAGATTCTGTCATATTTTGTGGATCGAACTGATACTTTACGAACAATCCTTTCCAGCTTTGTGTATCGATGGATCTATTCGTAAATATGTATTCACAGACGGTAAATGCAGTCAGCAATCTTACGATGATTTTCTTAAAGTCTGTGACGACGAAGAATACTTAAGTTAACTCAACATATAAATTTTGATCTCAAAAAGAAACCAACAAAAAACAGGCCGCAATGCTTTCAAATTGTTTGTAAAAACTGTATATATATAATTTACTTATAAAATCAATTTACATCTGTTATAAATGGGTGTTTTTAATGAATGAATTAAATATAAAAAAAAAAAAACATTTTATAGTTTTATAAATTGGAGTGTATGTTCAGTTTCTGTATTTATAAACAATTGGAAAATTGTTACTATTTGAATGTCTTTACATAATGTCTCGTATAACAAAAGAATGAGTGAGTTTGCTTTATTGAATCAATAATTTAGAACAGTTAACGATTTGTTATAATATTTCATTATTATATATTTACAGCTTTAAAATTAAGTTACCTAAAACATTGTATTTATTATTATATAAATAATGTTTTATATTTGCAATATCTTATACACTTTTATACTATTTTTTTCTGTCAAATGGATCTGTCCATACTTTCATATCTAGAACAGAAAAAGAAAGTTTTTTTTTTGTTCATAATTAGTATAGAAATTTGCAAAAAGCAAGAGACTTTTTATATTTCTATTTTTATTGCATTTTTCGTTCTTTTTTACTATCGGTAACGATAAGTACCGAGAGGTTTTTGATTTTATTTTTAAATGATAAAAGCCAAGTCTTGCCGATATACGCGGAATTTAATCTGTCGCTTTTTGCATATTTATAGTTGTTTTTCGTATGTGATAAAGTACATACTTCCTGGTTGAATTTCGTCTTGTTTTATACCTCTACGAGTTTCTTTTTGAATTTCTTCTGAAATTTAAATAACAAATATTTACTTATTTTTCTATGGCAATAAAAGTAAAATAATGTTACATAATATAAAGTTTGTCTTTAATAAATTGGAAATACAAAAATAATTTTATAGGCAGTGATTTTTTGATTTAGCTTAACAAGCAATTTAAAAATAACTGCATGACTTTTTTATTGCGATTGGAAATTATATTTCAATTATAAGCCGATAAAATTATTTTTTGTAATCACATTTTTGTGAACTTGCATGCTAATTATTATGTGTAAAAATAATATGGAATTAAGAAGATACAATCTTCTTAGTATTTAGTCATCCTATTTCCTTGATTTTTTTTGTAACTATTTTATATTTTTAGTAAAGTGCTAATTTAAAATAATTCATGAGTTCGGTTATAAAAAAAAAAAATATTGAAAGGGCAAATCGTTAACCCCACTGGTAATTATATAAAATTTTTATATTGCGAAATTACATCAATGACAATTTCCTGGCGTGTCTAGCCATGTGTATTTTCTCTCTACCGTGCGTCTTCATAATAGTAAGAATATATACTATCAATATTTTTTTTATTGTTGATGTAATTTTGTAACACAGACAATACGGTGATAAACAAAAATATTTGTAAACGAATAGAATAACATATCATTTTAATATTTAATCGGGGGATTTACTTGTATAGAAGAATTTCTGAACTGGGAAAAATTTGACTGTATATTTTTACTCTATAGTTTTATAATAGATGAGCCATAAAGAATATAAAATCAGTTTTTATTTTAACGCGGTATGGTCGGTGTATATCCAAATGCGCCCAGCAAGATACCTCATTTGGTCTCTTCGGTAATACGAGAACAAAAACGCAAATGAACAAAAAAATGTCTCGGAGGTCTGTACATTCGATCGTTCGTTTACGTTGTAAATTCAATTTTTTTTTAGGTCGTTGCTACAGCCAGTGTCTGAACTTGTGATCTTGACATGTTTAATCAAAGTTTAACCCGCGTTCAAAATGTTATGTAATAAGTCATTGGACAATAGATGTTTATAACAAAAGTATTCAGTTATTAAATAGTTTTCTTACAGTAACACAGTAAAACAAATGAAGTTTAAGTGGCTAAAACGCAGTGAATTTGAAGGTAAAATACACTCTTAATATTTATCTAATGCTCATTTTAAATATTTCAAAAGGTTGAAATAATTTAATACTTACTATATTCGTCTATGTGTAACATTGGATATATAATTACAGGATATATTGCTAACCCTATGCCTCCCACAATCGCGCCTAAAAAAGCAACATATTTCCAACCTTTTAATAAACTCATGTTTTAATTTTGTTTTCGTTACTTAACCTAACAAATTTTATTTGACAGCCATGGTGGGTAGACAATCGGCATATTTTCCATACTCCTTTTGGTATTCCCTTGGTCTTTTTTACAAAATTCTGAAAGTCCAAATAACTGGATAAATGCAAATCAAACACAAGTTTTTAAAAACATTATACGTATTTTAATAATTTATACAAAATTACTTATATGCTAATTTTAAAGTAATTTATTTTTATTAATATGAGTTCTGAATTAATTTTACAAAAACATCAATTATCATTACGGGTAATAATACCCAGATTGGAACCATAACATAATAAATAGATAATTCCAAAGACCTATATTGTAGTTTTAAGCAGATAACAATCTGAGCTGATATTTTTAATAGAATAACTAGCACGTTCCAAATATTCTTATTTATAGTGTGCCACAGCTGTTCAACACTGTGCTTGCAATGAGAAATCATATGAAACAGTTCATAAATTAATAAAATACAATCGTAAATCCACAACGGTATAAACACAATAAACCAGTTCCATTCTGTCCTGGATTCCAAACGCAAACACAATAATATCAGAAAGACCAATATGATGAACCATGTAAATAATGCCCTATGAAGAACAGCCATTTCCGAGATTAATATGTAGCCTACAAAAAAACCTTTCATAAATGAAACATTTAACTAAAATCATAAATACTAAAATAATCGACTTTACACTAACCTTAAAACAATCACATTTTTATTTATGTGACTTCATTCTGTCTGTCAGTATTTTTAACCACTTATAATTAACAGTGCTTAGTCTTAAAACTTGTAATATGTATGCTATTTAACTTATATTTCTGAAATTAATAAAAGATCTGTCAACTGTATTTTGACAACTCTAACGGAGTTACTCGAACGCTGACGGATTGATACGAAATCGGGATGAACATGTGGAATCAGATACGTCAAAAAACTAGTTAAAAAAGTTTAATTACTGATATTTCATCATGTTTTGGGAGAATGTTATATTAGTGTCGTGCTTAAAATTGATATTAATTCCTGCTTAGTAAGTATTATCCCTTTTTTTTTGTTTTTTTATTATTCTTTTTCTAACCTTACTTTTTATTACCTATTAAAAAACGGTCAAGTATGAACGCATTTTATGCTACGAAGGGTCCGTACATCATACGCAGTAGTTTAACTGTAATGTAGTAATTAGTTTAATATATAAGGTTAATTTATTCATTTGTTAATTATATGGAACCCTGGGCGCGCAAATTACACAATAAAACCGATCAAACGTACGTAGTCCATGCGCCGGTGGGTCCGTACTCCGTACATCATTCGCTATATTTTTTCTCTATTCTTTACTGGCATGTTTACACGCCGTAATTTTTTCAAAATTGTAGACCTATTACTTTTGACGATAAACAAGGGAGAGACGTACAAAAATAGCGTCTTTCCCCTCTTTATCGCCGAAAGCAACAGGTTTCATATTTTGAAAAAATCACGCTTGTAAAAAAGCCAGTAAAGAGTAATAGAAATACGTAAGCTCGTTCGGTTTCTTTAGTGTTTTTAGCGCGTCAAGGGTTCCTGACAACAAACAAACGAATAAATTGACTAATATATTAAAAATAAAGATTCGAAACGTGTTTCTTGCGAACAGTATTTATATTATCCAGGTGTGTAGGCTTTCACGGCCGGTGTTGATTCAAATCTTCTTGGTTTCCGGGCTTGTATGCCGTGGTCCATTGGTATTTCTAGTTTTTATGTTAGTTATTTGGTAATGGAGTGGCGTCTTCTTTCAGTTTTTCAACAGACTTTGAAGTACATCGCAATTGGTTAGCGATTACTCACTCATTGCCGATAAACAAGTGGTATTATGAAAACACATCAGAATGGACATTGGACTATCCTCCTCTGTTTGCTTGGTTCGAATATTTTTTATCGCAAATTGCGAAGTATTTCGATCCAGAAATGTTATCTATAAATAACTTAAACTACAGCTCAGGTTCAACAATACTATTTCAAAGATTGTCTGTCATTGTTACAGATATTGTTTTTGTATATGGGGCCAAAAAGTACGTAACAACATTAATACATATTTTAAAACAGATAGTTTTAAAAAAGACATACTGGCCTTGGTCAATAATCCAAAAAAAGTTGCGCTTGAATTTTTCATAGGGCAAGGATCGCCTTTAATGTTGTAATAATAATTTTAGATGTTGCGCTGCCTTGAAAAAAGATGTATATACTCAACAAGTTTTGTTTTTACTACTAATTGGAAATGTTGGATTACTGTTTGTCGATCACATACATTTTCAGTACAATGGAATCATGTTCGGAATTTTGCTTTTGTCTATTGCTCATATAATGACAGTAAGATTACATAAAACACCTATAATTTAGAAATAATTTCAGAGCACCAAAATAGTGGAACGAAACTGCTGTAGTATAAATAATAAAATCGTATTTCATTAGACATTTCAGAGCTGACACACACTTCGAAATATTCCAAAATTCATTTTGCTATACGAGTACAAAATGACCCAAAGAGATTCTGTACTGCAATTTAGATTATTTTGCATGCAAATAAATTACATTTTTTCATCATTTTGGTGTCTTCAACTGAATTAATATTTATACACTATATAGAGTTTGCGAACTTTGTTTTTAGGAAAATTATATACAGGGTGGCTTTTGGTTCAGTGTTTTACTTAATATGAAACATATTTATGCGTACATTGCACCGGTATATTTTATTTATTTATTACGTCACTATTGTTTTATCGAAAACGAGAAAAATGGAAGTGTCAAGTGGAAATCGTTTTCATTTGGTAGATTAATGAAATTGGGAATAACGGTTTTGACAGTTTTTGCAATAACTTTCGGACCGTTTTATGATCAAATTCCGCAGGTAATTGTCTTGTTTTTAACAAACCGTCAAAATACAACAAATGCCATAGTTTCATTTACCATTGTAGGTGTTATCGCGATTATTCCCGTTCAAAAGGGGCCTTTGCCATGCGTATTGGGCTCCGAATTTTTGGGCATTGTACAATGCTGCTGATAAATTTGCGTTAATATGTGGTGAGTGTAACAGTTTCATTTTAATGTACAAAAAAATCATTATTACCTACACGAATACTTTATAAACCGCTCCGCACGCTCTCAACTTTTATACGAGCACTTAAGGCGTTCGTTACGTCGACGCTTCGACCAGCAATACACTCTCACTAGATATAACGCATATGAGACGGGTGCAGTCAGCAGTTTGTCCGGTATTATTGCTGGATTTAGGCATATTAGTTCACTATAAAAAGTGCTTAATTATTCCATGATCTAGCTCACTGTTAAGCACCGTATATGATTCGTAATCAAGATTTCAAGAACACTATTTTCTTGTGTATATACGAGTACTATATAATATTATAATTATTTATGATATCCTTTCTGTCGCAAGTGGATTAGGAAGTGGATTGACGATGTTTTTAATTTTCAGGGAATAAATTTTGTTACAAATTTAACGTTTCATCTGCAATAATGACAGGCGGTTTAGTACAGGAGTATGAGCATGCTGTTCTACCGTCTGTTACCCCATTAGCGACATTTTTGTGCACCTTTGTCGCTTTGGTACCCGTTTTAATAAAATTGTGGACTTTACCAAAAGTACCAACTTCAACACATTTCCTTCGTTGTATAGTAATCTGTGCGTCTATGAGTTTTTTGTTTGGTTGGCACGTTCACGAGAAGGCTATACTAATGGTTATAATTCCACTGACGTAAGTTTGAGTACCTACATTAAAATTTCACAGATAATTTTTCAGCAAATATGAACACAAATAAATATATTATACGATAAATAGTTGCATTAATTTTAATTAGAACTGTTTTGCAAATGTACTTTATTTTTCAGTGTTCTGGCAGTCACAAATAAAATGGACGGAAATGCGTATTTATTTTTAGCAACTGTCGGGCATTATTCACTCTTCCCGTTGTTATTTCCGCCATCTTTAACACTGACAAAGTTAGCGCTGTTAGTGTTGCATTCCAGCTATGCATTTTATAGTTTAGTAAATATTTTTAATGTTAAGTTAAATAATATTGCACTGCCACTTTTAAATGTTCCTGAAACGATTTATTTATTAGGTTTAGTTGGTTTATTCTTTTATGACGTACTACTTCATAGTTTCTTAGGTTTGAATGAAAGACTACCGTTTTTACCATTGATGTTAACGTCAATTTATTGTGGAATTGGAGTGTTTTATTCATTTTCAAAATATTATATTTTATTTTTACAAATAGGAGTAAAAAATCATGACAAACGGAAAATAAAGCATCATAAAAAGTAATGGCTGTTTTATTTCAAACTTTTATAACACAGCTCACCCGGATGTGGATATAGGACCGCGGAGATTCCTGGAACAGTATAAAGTACAGACTCACACGTTTTTTTTTATACGGAGAAAAAGATTAGTCCTAAATTCGGCCCTAATTCTACCAAAATTGTACTGAAACTGGACTTAATTTGGCGTAGAAATAATAAAAAAAAAAAAAAACACTAAACAGGAATTATTATTTTGTTTTTTACTTGTTCAGATATCTTTATTTCATGTTTTTATAAACAGTAAAATTTTTATGTTGAAATCCATTTTGTAATTTGAGTTTTTTTAAGCCCACTCTGCAGTCCTGAAACAAATAATTTAGTTTTAATTATTTACACTCGTATTTTCAGTCACTCTGAAGTAGAGTAGCACAAGCATTGTAAAAACCTTTTGACATGCGTAAAGGTTGCCGCACACTTCTTATTTTTTCCATCCATCTCAGCAGTTCATCCTTAAACTCTAAAATAATCACTGGCGTATAGCGATCCGCATTTTGGGAAACCCTGCTTTAAAGAATATCTCCGATTTAAAGACAACTTACTTTTGCAAACGCTTAGAAGGACAATATTCAGCGTATTCTTCCCAAGTGCAACCCCTAGGCTCACAACATTCGGCCGTGATCGATGTCAGAGATCTACGTTTACGTCGGGTACTTCCCCGTCGCCAACGTACAAATCGACGCGCATGCGTGGCACGCAACCACGGGTAACGTACTGGAATCATTCAAATATACATTACCAACAAATACTCCAAACTTCGTACAGAAGTGCATTTTTTAATTTATTTTAAAAGAAATATTTTTATTCCTTCTTGATAATTGCTGTTATTTACTAGTGTTTTTATCGTAAGATTTAATAATAATTTATATTTTGAACACATATATTTTGAAATGACATATTTGTCGAGCGTCTATAATCTAAACTTTGCAGTTAGATATAACACTGCCATAATATTGACTGAAATCATATACTTTTATTCTATACTGAGCATAGGAATAAAATCGCAATCGAACTATTAGGGTTCAAACATACACTTCTGTCTTTTTTTACGCCGTAAGCACTGGCGCAACCAGGGAGGCAAAACAAGCACGGGGGACCAGACTTAAGAAATTTCTTATTTGCCTCCTCCTGGGCCAAAAGCTGGGTACGCCTATGTTAACTTCATAGAAAAAGACAAAGTTTTTGATACAGAGATACTTTATTCAGATTGAATGCAAGTACATCAACCAATCCTATCATCGGAGAAATCAGGGAATTACATCGAAGAAAGAGACGCAGATATATTTTCGATACGCTTTGTTGCGTTCACTCACCACACATTGAGTAGATAGGCAATGTTTCATATAGTTATAATATATGACTGAAATAAAATTCGATCAATTACATGGTGGGAGCTACGGGTAAATATGGTGGTGGTACGGAGTCTAGATTACAGAAACTTCAGTGCATAATATTTCCTACTTCAAAATCGTTATTATAAATTTAAATATGACGATATCTTACAGTCGGTTTCATAGCGCTCGGCTTCCTGCAGTTCTTGAAGATCATCACTAATCGGTGAGCTACGGCGCACCAATCGATAGATATCTTTTTCGCAAGCCCAGTACATGTGGCGATGTAGATCTTCCCGGCATCGGTTGTGTCTCTCATTATGCCATAAATTTTCCCATTCTGATCGGGTTCTGAAACAACCGTTTTTTTTTTTTTAAATCACTTGTAGCCCAGTCACACTCGGTAGAACTGAAAGTTTTTATTGAACACAATTTTGCTATTTGTAAATACAAACCGTGTTCATTTATAATTTTTTCAGTAGAATTGTTTGAAATTTTTCAGAAATAGTTAGTTTTTTCTCACGATTTTCAACGATGATAATAGATAAAATTTTATAAAGAGTTCCTAAAATATGTGACGAACATGAATTTTTTTCCGTGATATTACTATGTTTTTTTACTGGTCTCTTTGAACAAAATTCTAAAATCTGATAAACATTGAGCGTTTTGTTTAAGCACATTATTAAAACAGGTAGGTTGTTATTTAAATGATTTGTGACGTCATTAATAATTATAATAGTAACTATAATTATCAACAAAGCACTTTTGACGTAAGTAGTCATATTCTACTATTTGTGTTGTAATTACTGTCCTTACGTAAAATTGCAAAATTTTTAAACACTATTTAGATAGTCATTTTGCTTGGCAGACTAAAAAACAGAATTGGCTAAGCAGTTGAAAACCACCGTAGTTTATCATTGATAGAATAGGCCTGCAGATTGTCTAGATTTTAGACTTTTGTTCAAATTAACATACATTTTCATCTTACATAATAAAAATGCTTTTAAATATTCCATGCTGGCGCCCAAATCACAGTTAATTAGTTATGAAAATAACAGTAAGTTTACCTTTCGCGAAATTTCTTTTCTAACGCATCCTCAATGGCCAGTGTAATCGATATTTTTAATATTATACATAAAATCGTCACAGCAGGCAGTGTACACCACATTTGTTAATTAAAAAAAAAACAAAAGAAAATCCGATTAAAAAACAAAAGTAAACTAAAATGTCTAAAGAACAATCGTATATTTTTGTTTATGACAGAAAATTATATGATATATTATTAAGTGAGAAAATTTTCGGAGACACCTATCCAACTTTTTCTACGGCTTGTAACAATCTGAGATCGAGACATTGAAACTTTGCAACAAGATTTATATTTTTTGTTTTGCGCAGAATCCAACTGACTTATAACATTTGTGTTGAAAAAACATTTCCAGCAGTAACAATTGACAAGGTGTGGATCATACTTTAATGAATTTGCTTTGATGCTTACGTCATATTCGCTTTACGTTTAAAATTTAATTTTACAAATTTTAGGAGTTGGTATTTGTTTATATTCTAGGCAAATCTAAGCTGACAATGGCTTTATATCGTTTTCTCAGTTTCCAAGTTCAAATCCAATAAAAGTGGATTTTCGATTATATATAAAAAAATATTAAGTTGAAAATATGAACTGATACTAGGCACAAATTAACCTTGCTGTTGGTGACCTTAAAAACAAAATTAAGGGGGGAAAAGTTTGGCACCCAGATGAAACCGGGACTGGTCGCTAGTATCATAATAAAATCTACTAGAGTGACCTGTGCGAATTATTCGCACTAAATAAGTAAAATAATTATCACTTTACGAAATTATTTTTTAAATATGATTGCAGGTATTCAATTCGTTTCTAATTTTGCACACTGCTTATAACGTTCTTCTTTTTGTTGTATTACAATATGAAGCTCAGATGACAGATCGAAGTAATATTTTACTAAAATTGTCATATAGAGGCGCAAGTAGCAAAAGCGTTGAGCTAAGCCGTCAGATGGAATCATGCAGCATTGCTGTGACGTTGTTCAGCGTTACTCGCTGTTTCAAAATTAAAGCCGTCAGATGGCAGTATGCAGTATTGTGTCTGTTGTATTACAATATGAAGGTCAGATGACAGATCGAAGTGTTGACGTTGTTTCAAAATTTAAGCCGTCAGATGGCAGACGTTATTCAGCGTTGCTGTTAATTAATTAATTTACAAAAACAAAAGCAATAATAAATTTTTTAGTTGTCGATGTCAGTAGAGGAAGCAATTATCTGTAAAATGGTATATAATTTATGTGGAGAAATTGTGAGGTTTTTTCTAAAAAGGGAGGCAAACATCTTAACCTTAGCATATTAATATATACCTATGATGATTTACTATAAAGATAATATTTATATACTTTCCAACACTCGTCTATCAAGAATCTGATTTCCCGATTTTAATCTGAGAAAGTATCAGAAGAGTTTTAAATTATTTTGAAAAATAATAAATCGAAAATATTAATAATAATGGTATTTATAAAGGATTATCGCCCGTGCTTGTGATAAATAAAAATAAAATGTTAACCGGACACTTGGCTACTCTGGTCTTAAATTTTCGAAAATTTCACGACGTAACTGTTTCAGTAAATTCCAGTAGTCGCGTGGCACCAATTTTTATGGCATTAACTCGTCTCTTGTGCCAATTGAACCGACCAATAAGCTCTGGTTCAGAACGGCGTTGTGTTGTTGTAGTTTGTTAATTCATGCAGGGGCGACCCGTAGTACTGCGTGAAAAAATGTAAATTGTAGACGTTCGACAACAGAGGTCATAAGCGCTGCATACGTGACGAATTCTGTAAAAAAATTAACAATTTGTCGCAAATAGTATTAATTTTATGCGATTTACCTTTCAAATTTGACATTTGCATGCAGAAAGCAACAAAGTTAACCTCATCACTGTAGCTTGCACCAATGATTCTTTCACATTACAGATAAAAATACTTGAATTCAATGAGCATAAGCAAACGTCTGTATCTCTTTTAATTAAGAAACTACGGCCATTCGAAGTTTTTATATGATTTTCTGAAAACTATAAATGCAAACAGTTTCTTAACCAAAAGACATACAGACGTTTGCTGTGCTCGTTGGATTCAGCGTGTTTTTTTCTATAAGCATGATAATTTTGCAAAAGTTCCCACAGATTTCGGTTTTCGTCAAAAATCTTATTTTTTTAAAGGTGCATGCCTTGAAAAAATCGCAAAAATAGAATTTTCTTATATACTTTCGAAATTGAGAATGCTTACAGAAAAAAGTACGCTGAATTCAATGAGCGTAAGCAAACGTGTGTATCTCTTTTAGTTTGGAAACTACGGCCATTCCAAGGTTTTATATGATTTTCTGAAAATGAGCATTCTTTGTATCTACAGTCACAAGTATTTTCTCTACCTCTTCGTGAAAACCGAATGAAAATCGGTTGAATATTTCCTTGTATATATGCAGGGATGTAAGTTTGTTCAAACCTGAAAGATTGTCGATACACACATTCAGCAGCAATCGCGCGACCTTCTGAAACAAAGTTGGCGCTGTGGGTGTCTGTAATAGACTTCTTATATCAGACTGTTGATAATAAATATAAGTCCACGACTCCCGTGAGCATCGCTCGTATCACAAATGGAAAAATCTTTGCACATCAACTCAGAAATCGTTCGGACGCATCGACTTTTAATGAAAGGGATAAGAAAATAAGAAATTGAAGAAAAGAATACATTTATAGAAAATATGTAATTATACAATTTTGTATACATTGGCAACATAATTTTGTGATTGTTTTTTAATAATGCGTTTAACATTATTTTTGTTAACTTTATTTATATCAGTGGCCGTTCGGGCTTCCCCGAATTTGTAGATTATCACGGTTTTTTTGTCGACTTACGTTGCAAAATTGGTCTCTACGAAATAATACAATAATAATAAATTAGATTTGAGGAAATAGGATCAGTGTAGTGAATACCGCCAATACAAACTTGTTTTTTCACGCAACGTTTCGTTTTTAATTAAAATTTCTTCAGGCGCTCAAAACCAAAAATCATGACATTGTCAATAAATGCATTGTCATTGTATACCTTTAATTATAGTATGAAATGTAGTAAATATATCCTTTTCTATAGACGTCATTAAATTAAATGTTAATAAACCGTCAATTGAAATAAAATAAAACAAACTGTTAAATTGCAAAATAGTAAAAAACAAGTTTGTATTGACGGTATTCACTACATTGATCCTATTTCCTCTAATCTAATTTATTATTACAATCAGCAAGGATCTAAACCTATCTAATAATACAATAATATTTTCTTTTTCCAGAAATTACTAGGTAGGCAATTACGACATCAGCCATGGCGTCTAATCTGACATAAAGTCATTATAGTTTTGAGAATATTTTCCAAACAAAAAGTTTTTTACTACAGCCACATACAAAATATTTTAGAAGAAGTCTTGTGAATTAAACTCAAATGACTTTCTTCTAGAAGAAAGTTATTTTTATCCTATTATTTACAGTCGACAAAACATTAATTGGATTTTAAGAATCAGATAAAACAATTTTATCTTTTATATTGGACAGAAAATTTCATTCATATATTTTGTAATCTGTACATTTAAAACACAAGCCGTTTTCTTAAGGCCTAGTTTATATGAGAGGCGTTCAACGCGCGTTAGCCCAACGCGCGTTTACAGTTTCTATACAATTGTATATAACTGTTTACATGATAACGCGCGTTGGTGGCGCGTTGAACGCGCGTTATCATGTAAACAGTTATATACAATTGTATAGAAGTTGTAAACGCGCGTTGAACGCTCTTCATGTGTGCTAGGCCTTAGACAGTCTGTGAGCTGTTCCTACTGAACCGACTTACATGTTTTTTTTTTTTTTTTTTTTTTTTATTAAACTAATACTTCTGAACGCAACTTTTTAACAAAAAATGAATCAAGTTTCATCGAAATTGCTTGACACTGCGTGGTGATGTCTAAACCGAGCAACCGTTACCGACCATACATATTGTATGCATCGGGTTTCATTTAATCGAAGCCCAAAGTATAATCAACCAAGCATGTTAATAAGGAGTATATATTAGATATCGTGTCCATCGATAATAATTAATAAGAAAAAATTCGCAGGTTTGTGGACAAAAGTTATATTTATAAATGTACGACGTTTCGTCTATAAATTTAGACTTTTGTCCACAAACCTGCGAATTTTGTCTTATTAGTTAATAAGGAGCGCTAAAATCGTTTCTTTATGTTACTCTAAAGTATAAACAATGATGATTATTTTTTGTATTTCCATAGATACTTTTACAAATATCGAATTTCGACGGAATTATTTTAATATTTTAATAGCGCTCAGATTTTAGACTAAAAGACAATGTAAAAATAATCAACAGGTGTGTGGTAGAATCAACAGGTGGATCTGCGCAGAACATTAAGAAAATGTCATTCTATCAATCATATTTCTAAATTTAGAAATATCACCTAAATAACAAAAAAAAAATGTCGACATCTTTAGGAATATATTTTGTCTATCCGCAGGTCCAATTTTATTATATTTAGGCTACTTCGTTACACCGTATCCACGTGTCAGTACGTGGGACTGAAGTGGTCATTTTCAGCTGGAAAGTATGGGGTAGGATGTGCTGTTTGTAGTTCCAATATAGGTCCCACGAGATCGGTTATATTGTTCCGGTAAGGGCGACCGCCATACCACCAGCTCTATACGAACTGGTTGGTCCACGAGTGGTGGTCACTCGATGTAGTGTCTGTAAACATGATGTGACCCAATCAAATACGTTACCTGCACAACTTATCCCAGTCGATTGAAGCCGAATTGTATTTGTAATTGCATTTGCATGTACCTTATAGCCTGTGATAATATGCATCTAAGCAAAGTTATTTGAACCTATTCATATTTTAAATCAAACATTTTCGAACTTTTTATGCTGTGTCACTACACCTCAACGATTAAAAGGGCTTGAAACGAAAATTGAGTGACACGAGAAGCTGCATTTACTCTCTTCATGCGGGGCATGTATTATAAACAGTCAATGACTTCGACCGACGCACAGTTTCAGCCAAAAACAAATAATTCGACTTCTGACTTCGCACGGTTTATATTATTCGTACATACGAAGTTTCATTTTGATCGCGTGTGCCGCGACACGCCTTTTTAACCAACTTCAAAAAAGGAGGAGGTTCTATGTTCGACTGTATATTTTTTTTTATGCATGTTCACCGATTTCTCTTTCAATTATGGACCGATTTTCAAAATTCTTTTTTTATTCGAAAGAGTGCACTTCCGAGGTGGTCCCATCGGAACCAAGTCAGGATCTTATGGTGGAATCCGGAGAAATCGAGGGAAACTCTCAAATTTCAAAGGCACGCATAATGTTTTTTTTTTATGTATGTTCTCCGTCAAATATCTAACACTAAAAAGAGAAAAATAAAATATTTTTAACAAAAAAATTGAACCGACTTCAAAATATGCACTAAAAAGTAAAAAATAATTGCGTATTGAAATGTTTTGGAGTCGGTGTCACATCGGAATTCGAAAGTAGCATTTTAAATCTTACATGTCTCTAGTTCTCGAAATACCTAGATTTCATTTTGGCTGACACCGACTCCAAAAATAACAATAATTATTATTTTTTACTTTTTAGTGCATATTTTGAAGTCGGTTCAATTTTTTTGGTAAAAATATTGTTTTAATTAGAAATTGAAATCAAATTGATATATTTGTCAATACTTGAGAACTAGAAGCTTTTATAAGAGGAGCCTTGAAAACGCGATATTATGAAAACAACAGAATTTTTATTTTGCCATATAAAATTTACGTTTCAGATAAGACAAGCAAATCAAATTCAATATCAGTTACAATTCGATAGACGCAGTTATTTACTTTAAAACAAGTATAATACAAGATCACTATAGTCGCTAATTCAGTGCCGTATTACGGAATACAATTTTGAATTTTTCTGAATTCTGGTGAATATCCTTGAAGATACTTTCTCTATTTTAAGCAGTTTCAGAGATAATATATGCGTGAGCTTCAAGAAAGTCTCCGCACCTTGCGACTTTAAATATCGATAATTCGTCGATCACGTATCTCGTGGATTTTAACATCGAATAATAGTCATGTCAAATTTCATGTTTCTTGTATCAGGTGGCTTCCGAGTTAATACTAAAATACTCGTCATTTGATTGACCCTCGGCAGGGGCGGTTCTTCGTAGGAACTAATAGGGCTTGAGCCCTAGATCCCCAAGTGTCAAGGGCCCACAAAATATGATTTATTATCATACATTTTTAATACTGTTTTCATAAGCAATGAGCACTTATCGTGTAGGAAAAAAGAGGTATTATTATTATTATTAATGATTATCATTATCATTGGTGAATGTTCACAATTTTTTGGGTGAATATCGACAGTATTTCGGATAAATTGTTTTGGCGATTTTAATGATTTTTTCGATGAATTTGTTAAAACTGAAATAAAACCTTTCAGTTCAGTTCTGTCCTGTGTAGTTTTCCTCCTTTTTGCAATAATACTTGTTTGTACTGTATAGTGTTCTCTCTTACGTTATTGCATTGTTTGTTAGCCTTTTCTTTTATATACCTTCCATTGGTATACTTATATATATATACAAAAGTAATCACGTATACAAACTTTTCTAGGAAAAACAAATTAATTAAAAAAATGATATCTACTACCAATAAATCGTCATTAACTTTTCCAAAAACGTGGAATAGTTACTAAAATAATGTTTAATGATTTGTAATTAAAAAGTATTTTTAGGAAAGATTTTTTTTGGCAAATTTTAGTTAAATAGCTGTAAAAAATGGAATTTGAATTAAATATGAGCGTATATGAATCGAACAATAATCAAAACGAAAACAAATATAATCACATTTAAGGAGGTTGAGCCGTTTTACGAAGATAATGAAAAAAATCTGAAATAAAGTTTTTTTAATAGATTTTTTTATGATAAAATTTTCTGTAAAAAATCAAGAATCATTAGGACACTTATAAAGTCAAAAATTAAAAAAAACTTTTACATGTAGTCTTATGGAAAATATGTCAACCTAGCATGCAAACGGTACATTTTAATTTTTTGCAAATAACCAAATAATGTCAGCAGTTCCGAAAACTAACTATGTAAAGCATTGATGTCTTACGCATATTTTAATGTTTTTTCCAATTTATTAGGAAACTTTTAATCAATAAAAAAGCAGTTTTCGATTATGGACTTTTATTCTTGACAATTTTAACAATTTTAACTGAATTTTCAACTTTTTAATGATTTAATTTTATTTTTTATTACTTCTAATTTCTTTTTTTAATTATTTACTGCAAAAAATATGTAAATACAGATATTTACATAAATTTATTTTTTCTAACCTATAACTTTATATAAAAAATTCAAAAGTTAGTCCATTAAGTAAAATACTGAAATAATTAATAATATTAAAAAAAATATATTTATTTATGCCTTTATGACAATAATTTATTGGTATCATTGACTTATACCCTTTTGCAAAAATTTATTATGGAAAAGTTCCCATTTAGAATTCGACTTATTTTTTTTTTTTTATTTAAATCAAAAGAACATAAAATACAAAACAAAAAGAAATAAAAAAAATCGTGCATCAACTCGCAGAGTTATTAGCACTGTAGTTCAGTACATAATTATATAATAATGTGCTTATAATAGTGAAAGAAAAGAAAAAAAGAAGACTTATTTTGATTGGGACTGTAACGCATCAACCTCCTTAAGGAAACTTTTCCGTTGTTTCAAACAACTTTGGCTATTACTTTATTTTATTATAATAAAATTAAAAATACTTTAATAAAATAGAGTTTCGTGTACGGCTCTTAGTTTTTTAAACACATTGCGATCCTCCCATATTCCTTAACGCGACCCCCCTTATAGTGGTTGCAAGCCCCAGATTAAAAATAGATGAATTAGGGAATGGGATAAACTTTATAGTGGTATGCATCTACTAAAGGGGGCTAAGGCCTAAGCAGTATCAAAAAAAAAACGACGCTAACATGAGCAAAATCACAGAATAAACTAGTTTATAAATTATTCAAATAAATCGTATAATAATTTTATTAGTTAAAATTTAATCTTTTAAAATAATTATAGTAATAAATCGACCATTGTAATTTATTGAAGCTACTATTATTGAAAAAAATAATTGCGGGAATTTGTACACGGTGATAGAAAATCTAAATTACAATTATTTTAAAATTGATTCTAGAACTAATTTTATTTCTTTTTAAAAAAATATTGTTTTTTATTTATAATATTTTGAGAGTAAACTTAAATGAATTATGAACTATCATTTGTGAATTTTTTATATAAACGATATAAAATATTTCTAGATGAGTTAATTGTTAGCACAAATATCAATGACCCAAAATGCAAGAATTAATGCCACGTCTGCTACTCTAACCACTGAATCAACGATCAGTGGATCACCCTGTCCTTAAATTTAAAATAGTGACTATTTGCTAACGAACTTATAAATTATAGTTCCAGTATAATAATTATTATACTGGAACTATAATTTATAAGTTCGTTAGCAAATAGTCACTATTTTAAAAATAATTAATTTGTAATGTATAGTTATTTTCGTACTTTTGGCTCGATGTGTACAGATACGTAAATAGCGAGTCAAATCTTGGTTATTATTTCAATGACTAAACTAGCGGACTTGCGTAATATTTTATAGTAAAATGTTTTAATTGACTGTCTATTCAATATACGTTTGTGATTCGGACGTTAACAATATTTTTCGGTAATATAGTACAATTTCGCGGTGACTTAACTACGCAAATTAAAAAAAAAACTCGGGTCGCAGTGCGAAACCCTGCCGACAATATAGTGTATTTGCTTTTATAAGCAGTGTGGCTCTATTGTATGAACTTAACTTTGTTTTTGGACAAAATAAAAAAAATTACCCTCTAATACACCCTTTAAAACAACATTTTTTTACTTAATTTCAATACTACATACCAATTCAACATCTGTACCAAATTATATACACCCTTCAGTATGTAAATCCATATCAGTAAACTTGCGTTTTCATAAAATTTGTAAGTCCGGTCCTGTCGGGCCGATTTTATTTAAATTTTAGCAGCACATTTCAATAATTACTAAAGGGTTAAATTTCAAATTTGAAGTGATTCTGAAAATTTTTTCCGTATTTTTGGGCCAAAAACATTTTTCAACCCCTAAATACCCCCCTTAAAATGGCCCGATCGGGCCCATTTTAAATAGGCTTCTTGCGATGATGGATTCCAACATGTGGACCAAATTTCGTTTAAATCGATTAAGTCTGTCGAGAGTTATCGTGGTCACACATATATATATATATATATATATATATATATATATATATATATATATAAATATATAAATATATATATATATATATATATATACATATATATATAAACATTTCCAAAAATGGTGCCAAACTTCTTAGAAACTTATGAAACGTCGAGAAATTTTGGTCCGACCCCTAGGTCCCGCCATCCGACCGACGCCAATAGTGTAAGTGCCTTATGGCAATACACTAAAAAAAAACTATGTGTAGTTTTGTGTATTCTTCTCATGTGGACCGGCATAATGTTTATTTTTTTTAACTGAGTGTATGACTGTTGAAACTTTATAATTAGTTTAGTGTGTTTATTTCGCTTAAAGGACATGGCAGGATTTTAAAAGTTGGTAAGTACAATTTTTTTTCCAAATAAATAATTTTATTATTAAATAAGCAATAAATACAATTTCGTACAATAATATCACATTCAATCCATAGTTAGGTATAGGTACATATTATATTTACAAATCTTAGTAGTTTAGAGTCAATATTATGAAAAAAAAACAACGTGTGCCACAAGTTGATTCCATGCGTTTCATTTTTATTAGTCCGAGACTATCGAACATTTTTGTAAAGGTATTAGAGGCAGCGTAATTTGTGTAACACTTCTTTAGTAATGTCTGAACACAAAATCGAAAACATGGCTGCAGGGTAGTGGGACCTAGTCAAGCTGTGAATTAGTAACTTTGCGAAACTTTAAAAAAAGTCCTTGAGGCATTTTGAAATTTTAATACCTTCAAATTTAGTAGGTATTTAATAAAATAAAAAATAAATAAGCCAGATGTGTCTATTGTACGTGAGTGCGAGTGAGACGCTACGGGCAAGTTGAAGTGTGAGAGAGATCGTATATATCGCACCGCAGC
Source organism: Xanthostigma xanthostigma (assembly GCA_963575645.1). Taxonomy (NCBI): domain Eukaryota; kingdom Metazoa; phylum Arthropoda; class Insecta; order Raphidioptera; family Raphidiidae; genus Xanthostigma; species Xanthostigma xanthostigma. The sequence continues at coordinate 2,478,985 of OY754470.1, read as the reverse complement.
ACGCTTCAACTCAGTCCATATACGCTGCATAAATTTTGACCAGCTAATAATTTCCAAGCGCAGTGAGCTTGACAAATTTTTTGAATATTTTCTAAAAGAAATATTTTTTGTTATTTTTATAATTCATAATTTGTTTAAAACTGAGAAATAACACCAACTTTTTTCTTCATAATTTTGACTCACTATTTTTCGTTACGTAAAATTTCTTAGTATTATTGAACATTAAATAATTCCGCATTTATGCCAGGTCAATAAAAATATGAAATCGTTTTAATATATTTACGGTAAATATTTTTGTGACGAAAATTGACATTTGAAAATGAAATAAAATTTCCCATTGGCTTCAGTCCGTAAACTAACACTTTAAATCTATATAATTAGCAATTTTCGTTGCTTTATTAAAAAACCGGAAGTGTATAAAATAGACGGATTTATTATAAAACAAGTTCTAAAAAAATAAAGAACTAAATACCGTGAGCAATATTATCGGCAGTTTGAACGTTTTCGTCTATAAAAATCCAGATTTTTTTAATTTACTATTCTAAACGTGCGTTAGATCTATTAATTATATTTATATTAGCAACTTTAATATTACCGAAACACCTGACTAAATAGTCAGAGTGCCCGTCGGCAAAAATTTTATTGATACATACTCTCCCCAAACTTTGTATATAGCTTCATTAGGCCTAGTCTGACACCTATTTCCTCTATGACTTTTCTTGATTTTGGGGCGTTTTCTCTCTAAACTTTCCGAAAAATGTCGTTTTGACGACATGTAAAAATTTATAGGTTCTGTTTGTTTTTTTAACTGGATAGCTTAAAAACTTCAACCAAAACGCTAAAATAATGTTCTCTGACAAATAATATGATTCATTTTAAATGTCTGACACCTAGAATATGTCGACCATATTCGAGGTGTTTTTGCCGACTGGCACTCTGACTAAAAGAGCAATTCTTATAATTAAACAGTAGAAACTTTTATAATATTCATAGTATTACAATTTTTGGCAGTTTTCTTGTCTTAAAATAAAGTTATCAGATTTTACCATGTTCGGAATCTATTTGTTTCAAGTTATTATTAATTATTATATAAGATATTATACAGATTGTTTCTGAATAAATGAGAGAAATGTTGGGAGGATTATATAAGTGTATACTATTACTTCGCAGCTCTTTTCGAAAAAGTTCCTCAAATTTGTTTATTCTTATAGTGCTAACACACGGTCGAACTTGGTCCGGTCCGACAACGGACATGGTACGGCGGATCTTGCAACAGACGACCGAATCTGTTCCCATCGAACCGGGCGGACACGCAGACTACGGTACAGACGAACAGATTTGGTACGGAGCGGACCAGATCCGCTGTCCGCTTCGAACCAAGTTCGACCGTCTGTTAGTACTATTATTTAGAAACTTCTTGGTATATTTAATGTTAAGTCGTTATGGAATTATATAAATGTAACCCCTATAAAATAGCTGTTTTTTTTTTTAATTTTTAAAAAAGGCTGCATTGGGTTTTTATACATTTACTATGGAAATGGTAGTACGACTATGTTTCGAATTTCTTTTGTTATACTTTACGTACTGGTGCGAAATTGATCATTTTAATACCATTATACAGACATGATAAGCATCTTTTTTATACGGGCTTGCGGTTGTGCCAAAATGATACATCTTTACTGACTTCACTGTTGGGTCACAAAATCTTTTTAAATTGTCGCTTAGTTAATGTCTTAAAAAGCATCTGAGAATAAAATGGTTTCATTAGTTTCTGTAGAAATATTTCGGACACAATGATTCGAGTATAGCAAAACATTCTTCATATAAAGTTTAGCCTGTCTTCTGAAAGGACGGTAACTATGGTAACAGCACTGGTACCATTGTAAAGTTACGTACATGTCTTTTCAGAAAATAGGAATTAATGTATTTATTATTACTTTAGAACTTTTTAATTCCGAAAAAATTATATCAAAATTGGTTGTGTGACTTTCTATAGTAGATAATATTTTTTACTCAAATTTGAGGTGGTTAATAAAATTAAGAGTTTTTTAAGAAGTATAACATAATTTTAAATAATAATATATAGTATGTAGTCATTTTTAAAATTACTATATTTTGGTTTAAATATAATTTTTTATCTAAAAAAATCGTAACTTTGTCTGTAGGTAATTGTTACTTTTAAATGAAATTGTTGGGGTTAATGCTGGCTTGCAGAAAGCGTTGTTAGGAAATTTGATTTTACAATGACCTAAGATTGTGAGCGCACATATTTCTCCATAAGGGAAGCGTTGTACAATTTTAAATCGAAACGAAATTTTTTTAATTTGTGTAAAAACGCAATTTTTAGTAGAATTTACAACTTCGAAACAACATTTTTCCGTGCGTATTCATCAAAATTTAGCTTTAAGACCGATATTTGTTTTTGTGCGAGTACAATCTAGTGTTCTACTTGATAGAGAGTGTAATTACCTACGAAATTAGACTGATCTGAGCGTATAACGTATAACTAATTATATGAACACAATCTAAGGTCAATGTCAAACCATATTTTTTGACAAAGTTTTCTGCAACCCAGCATAGATATGCCATTTCAAGAATGTTTGTATCTGTCAGTTTTTGTTTCGAAAACTTTTGAACCGATCCTCCTCGGACTTTCAAAACGAACTGTCATAAAATAATTATAACTGGTACAGTTTATGAAATACATTTTCATTTATTAACGGAATGTTTGGGGCTTTGAAATATTTCGTTAATATTTGAATAAAAATATATCTAAAATAATTAATTCTCAACATAAAATCAACAAGAATAAATAACATTATTTTTCTAGTTTTTTCGACAGCTTGATATCATTTTTCGTCTTCAGATTTTGAAATTAAACGTTTAAAAATATTGTGTAAATATTCAAGAGAAATTAGAAAATTCTGTGCATCAGTTCTCATTGAAAACGCTAATCTTGTTTCTTTAATAACCGGTTTTTTATCCTGTTATGAAGATATAATTGGATGGCAGTTTTATGATTTGCAAAGTGCAAACATACTTTTTGGAAAATAGCATATGGATCACTTTTTCTGATATGAGAAATTAGATATGGAAAAATGTACTATTAGTATATTTATCCTTTTTTCGATATGTGTTACGTTCGGCTATCAGCAGAGTTGTCGTTAACTCCCGATGCTGTTATAAGTTTGAAATCTTTGTCTGTCTTTCTGTGACATCGTAGGTCCAAAACGGATAAACCGATTGCAATTAATTTTGTTTGACAGCTGGTATTTGCGACACGGCTATTAGTCATGTTTGATTAAAATCGATTTAACCGTTTCTAAGAACTTGTTTTCATCACAGGTTGTGTTGAAATCGCGGCCACAGCAGCTAGAAACTTCCAGGTTTAGCTCAAATATTCAGTTTCTGATTAGTTGCTTTAAATTGTGTGATATAAAAATTAAATTCAAAATCACTTTTGAAAAGTAAGAAATGATATTTGGTGCGACGTTGTGACTATTTCGTTACAATATCGTTAAAATATCTAATTCATGAGTGCGCTGGTAACAAAAGTACCAATTATTCATCCGGGTGCGATAGATATAATTCTGCAAAATGCATTTCGTTTGCGGCCCGGCGTCTGAACCAATAGCTTTGAGCCAATTCTACCAGATTTGCTTCTGAACTAATAGCTTTGAGCGAATTCTATCAGATGTCGCTACTCGGTACTAAAACAGTTTTTATGTTTGCTTCTGAACTATAGCTTTGAGTAAATTCGATCAGATGTTGCTACATGTTACTAAAACAGTTTTTTTTTACAAAACACCGTAATTTTGTACAAAATATTTAATAAAAATATCCTATAGTGTAAGCTGGACCAAGCAAGACACGTTTACTTATTAAAATCGGTTCAGTGGTTTCGGAGATTAGCGCGGCCAAAATTGTGACACGAGAGTCGGAACTTTTCTATTTTTTTACGCCGGGAGTATTTTTGAATTTTTAATCAATTGTTTTATAGTAAATATCTGGTTTCGTTTAGTTACTTAACTGCTTCATGGATAATTTTGGTTACTAATTTTACGAAATTCCGTTTTTCTTACTTAAGTTATTAAAATTGAACGTAATTTCGGAAGTCATACTGACTTTTTTTGACCTACTTTAATTGTAACAATTTGTGGTAAGTCCATTAATATAGAAAATATTTTTTTAATATGATTTAACGTATTTATAGCTAGTGAGATCATTTTATCCACTACAGCGTCGTAGTCACAATAAGAACACCACCACTATATTGTCGACAGGTGTCAATTTATTGTAACACATGCGGGAAGTTTTAGGATTGACCCACAGGTCGACCGGTATCTGCATTTTTCTTTTAGACGCTAATGATATGATCTTTGCCTACTTATAACAAAAGTCAAATTTACGTAATTTTCGTAATTTTATCATATTTTCAAAAAGAATTATAACAATCAACAACAATTTATAACTATAATTTTTTTTTACACTTTTACAATATATATTTTTTTTACATCTTTATAATAAATTACGTACTTTCCGTAAACTGTTATTCTTGTATATAATACATACATAATAATTCTTGAATAGTTTCAAATAAATTCGAGTAATAAAAAATACAATTTACTGGGGGGGGGGAAAACAATTAACCCGCATTCAGATAAATCAGCCATTAATAATTTTCGCGGGCACCGTTACTATCAAAGATTTTGTTTTAATGGGGAGAAACACATTTTTAAAATTATTTAAACCTCAGCCTAAATTCAATCAGATCAACTTTTCCACCCAGGAATAGACCTGTACATCCATATCTCCTTGCGTTTTTATAGGAGTAAATAATCATGTAATTTCGTATGGGTACTAAGGGATGTGTAAAAGTCGTAACAGTGCCGCAACTAGCCTTTTATGCGGCTGGTGCGAGCTTCTATAACTGCGCCCTTAAAAAAATGTTTTAAACTTGATCATGGTCTGGACATTTTTGCGTCCCTCCGGAGTCTGCGCCCTGTACCTGGGCATCTCCCTAGTTACGGTACTTAGTCGTTAGAGTCGTTGTCAAGAAAAAAATGATTTCCAATATTTTTATCTTCTAGATATACGTTTTTTACTAGATGTTTCAAATTTAAGATAGGGTCGATTTGCTGATTTTTTCCTTCAGATGTGACCGTTCAATTTCGATATACAATGGTTTGGGTTCTACATGAAATTTTTATAAAAAACATTTTTCAAAAGCCTGTTAATTGACCAAAATTACAATCACACGTATATCAGAATGTTGCTTTAATTTTAAAAAATTTTCTTCTATAACACCCAGAAAAAGTGTTCCCCAGTCCACAAACGGCGCCCAGGAAAATGTTTTTAATAGCTAATATTGTTTCCTCTCATTGAAATGCTCATACGGCGTTCAGAGCGTGCTGGATAATGTTGAAACAAGGAAACAGGATCAGCTGTACTCGAAGAAGATGGCGGCGGATATCTCCAACGCCATGGCCTTGACAATAAATGACCATCTGTTGAAGCTCGTCCACGGAACGGTCCTGGTATAAGTGGATCATTGGTTCCAGGACTTGACGCTTCACTATTGTCTTTACTGCTGCTTTCTTCATCTTCTTCTTCAAGTTCCACTTCAGTCCATCGTCGACCTGGCAAAAACAAAGATGCGTTCTTTGATAATACCACAAAACACAATGTTTCACGATCCAACACCGCATTGAGATATCAATGGATACGCCAAAATTGAATACAATTTCATCATAGACAAACATTGCCAGTCTGCAGCAGTACAATACTGTTGATTGGATCGTTTATTTGATCGTGTATTGTGACTTTCAATTTTTTTTTTGATACTTGAAGATCGTAAAAAAATAACCTAAATTAATTGTTAGTGTACTTAAAAATATATTTTCGTCCGACATGTTTACCTACCGTATGAAAGTAAAACTCGTAGTGCAAGGTCTCATCCGATTTCTAACAAATTTGTTGCTCGACAAAATCCCACTGCAGCGTTGGATCGTGAGTGGCGAGCTTTATGATTTAAGTAATGCGAATTAAACTTACAATTTATCGGAACAAAGTTGGAAGAACAAAAAAATCGCATAGTATCAGGTGACACCGGTTCATTTCTGGGCGTTCTGACGTCACTTGTTGAGCGTTTCAATTTTGGGCATTTGTTGTGAACACGCCAAAATCTACAAACGTCACGAAACACTGACCATACCTATATTCAAACAAAATATTAATTAATTAGCTTACTGGTTTGACGTGTTTTTATTTTCAAATTATACAAAAAAATGATGCGAATATTTTTTTGAAATCAACATTTTTACTCAGAAAGTTTCTTAGATAAAAAATGTTACAAACGAAAGTTGTCTCTTTTTTCTTACAGAATCAGAATCTGCTAAAAAATGAGTCGCCAAAGTTGACATGAAAATTACCTTAAAACATCGACTAATTAAAAAATGAATGACTCCATATTCTTCCCCCCTCTAAATTGTACAGTTTTTGTTTAAAATATTTTTTCCATCCAGCGTTCAGCTTTTCAATTATTCTTGGGTGAAAATTAAAAAAAAAAACATCCTATATACAAGATAATTCATCAAAGCTGTTTCCCGGATGGAACTAAAGTTACTTATATTATTATTTCCCGGCAATTTTAACTCATTAACAATAAATTAATTATTAATTAATATATTAAAATTGATGTCTTCCATGATAATAAATATAAGTAGTGGGACTATGGGAAATTGTAAAATTTAGCATTTTCTTTATTTAGTCCAGGTTTCCATTATCTTACTAGTTACTACTTAGTTAATATATTACTAATGTAATGTTGTTAAGAGTTGAGATGATTTTAATCCTGTAAGCAGAAGAAAGAATTCTGCAAGTAGAAATACATTCTAGAACAAAACGGGTAGTTCGAAAGATCTTAATGAAATTGACAAAGTAAAGTAAATGACAATATGATGAGTTTTGTTTGGAAGTATCAAACTAGGGTAGAGTTATTTTTAGAATCAGGAAACAGGTGTATGTAATTAATTAATTTAAAACTTACTTGTTCAATACTTTCTCTAACGCTGATCTCGTGGAAACAGACGCATCCTATCTCTTTACTACGTCGTTGTCCTTCCTCTGACGTCACCATTCTGTCGTTCCATTGGTCTATTTTATTACCAACTAACACTACAGGTACATCTAACGTATCCTGATCGCCGTAAAAAAAAGAAAACACATTTGTATATAATTAATAAAAGTACTTATAATTTATAAAACAGACAACACCTTAACTAGATTTATTTGATGTATTTACCTTATTTAAATTAGATCCAAGACGCCTGCGCTTCTTATTGTAATTAATAAGAAACTTGAGACGATTGCATTCGTCAAATGAGCATTTATCAGTTACTGAATACATCAGAATGAAGGCTTCCGCCCATCGTATATTTGATTCCAAAGTTAAACACTCAGTTTCCTGCAGAAAGAAAAATGACTAAAATTTCACAAATAAAATACTTCGTTCTAGAACAGGCTTGCACAATTATTATTTTTAAAGGACTCCTATTAATTTTATAAATATCTCAGGTACCCGGTGATCATCATTTTAATAATTACATTACATTTATAGTTGGGAAGACGGTGACAGAAATGGTCAAGGAACACTGGTTGTCTGGGTGGCAGAAACGCTTTCTTTTGTCTAGTCTGAGCCCCCCTTTACAAATCTGCTTAAAAAACGGCAAAATTCAAAAGTCCTCTACGAAATGGCAGAAAATGACTGAACAGCATCTGGGGGACCTTCTAGTTGCAGGGAAAATATTTTCTGCCAATTTACCCCTGCAGAAACTGGTTATTAGTATTATCTGCCTTATTTCCATGAAAAACGTAGGCCATAACGAATCTAGTGGAGGCACTTCGAGTATCTTTAGAACTGAGATAACCGTAGAGCCTGCACGTAACTGCGCTACGGTATCTGTGCTGTTACCATAGTTACTATCCACAAAACTATGACAACAGCAGATACCACCTCGCGAAGTTGTCCTGTCAGAAAACTGGCATAAGTATAACCCAGGCATTGCTTTTCGATCTGAGTTCCATTCTGGTTGAAATGTTTGAAGGAAAACTTCACTTGGCTAGGGTAAAATTGATTCATGAGATTGAAAATGTAATGTAAAATTGTCTCGTAAACTAAATATCGTAGCTACGAATCCGACGATCGGTGCCACTATTTTTTTATACTTATACCAGTTTTACTTCTGCAGTGTGTAGTGTAAAGTGCACAGCCTCGTTAAAAATGAAGGCATATGAAACGTATGTAGGTAACATACATGCGGTTGACCAGCTGTGTCCAGCACTTCAAAGTAAATCATCTCGTTGTCCATTACAGTGTGATATGTGTACACCTTCTCGAGATTGGGATCGTATTCACCTATGTACCGCTTTGTGATGAACCGCACCACCATCGCTGCAATAAAAATAGAGGCATAAGCGCAGTTCTGCAAGTGGCATTCGTGATTTATATATGAGTTATATAAAAGTACCAGCATATTTTCTACGTCATTTGGAAGTGCTTTTTAGTTTTTGTTTTGAAAAATAATACACTTTTAAAAATAGTAATTTCCTCTGTTATCTTATTTAAATAATAATTCGAAATTACATTGAATGTTTAAAACATTTTTAAGTTTTGAACTTGTATTATCTTCTTTATTATCAAAGCTATTTCCAAAGAGATATTTCAATAGAGCACGCGAGAGAGCAGTGAAAGTGTCTGCAATTAAGAGAGAGAACAGTTACTTATCTCTATGGTAACTAATGATGCAAAACAATGTTGATTTGAGTAAACAAATATCTGGTTTTCTGCAGCGTTCTCTCTCTTAACTGAGGACACTTTCACTTATGGCGAGCATACGCACTAGCGTACTCTAACCAAACGTACGAATTTTGTATTTTTGAATTTAAAAAAAGTTTTTTTTGTAAATATTGCCAAAACTGTATTCTCAAATGACGGGTGACATACAAGGAAACACGTCATCAGTTTCAAAAGGGGTCGACCTTTTTATAAGACAGTGACATTCATACATGATCGCATAAATCATTTTTCTCTTATAACCCGGCGATGTTAACTGACATGTACAAGGAAATGCTACCAAAGCTCACAGAGTGCGCTGGCTAAGTTCTCGCAAAGCTCTGTGCACTATATTTACAAGAACCATTTCGAGCTCTTTTCGACCCCGCTACTTCTCCGAGGCTAGTTACGTCACATAATTGATTTTTTTCAGGGGGGTTAAGACTTACGATTACCATAAAGAAGAAGGATTGTAAATTTTAAACGTATATCGGTGGAATAGTTTTCAAGATACGATTGTTCAAAAATCACGATTTTGGGCATTCACTGATTGACTGACTGCTATTCACACTGTAGAAAGTTTTGTTACATTAACTCTCTCTCTCTCTCTCTCTCTTTTGTAATATTGTCAAAATTAGTTTTCCTTAGCTACGCTGGAAAAATGAATGTTATTATTATTTTGGAAAAATTAAAATGATGTTCTAGAGAAGAAATTAATCAATTAAATTTTTCCAAAATAATATAATAACATTCATTTTTCCAGCGTAGCTAAGAAAAACTAATTGTGACAATATTACAAAAAAGAGAGAGAGAGTTAATCTAACAAAACTTGCTACAACACTATGATTAAAAGTAAAAAAAAAAATAGGGAACTTCCTAATTCACTCACGGTGTCTCAAAATTTCCAATCTGTAGTGAAATATCCCTTTTTGGTTTCTATTTGCTTCCGACAAAATTTCCATCAGAAGCAAAACGTAATGTAATTGCTTGTAAGTTGTAGAGTCGAAGTCGCGTATTATTGGTGGGGGTCAACAAAAGAATACGATTTACGAACAGCCATGAGACTAATCGGGCTTGTCGTACAAACTATATTTACAGGAAGAAGTGTTAAGGTATAAGGATAAATGCGTAATATAGTCACGCAGTGGAACTAAGATGTCCCGAACAGTGTCTGGGAGCGAATGTTGAGAATCTATGAATGACCCTGTATATATATATATCTGCCATGACATATGATCCAGATGACATAATATATAATATAAAATTCCTCGTGTATACATTAGCAAGGATCGGTTACGACATAAACCACAGAATCCAATTTATTACGTCACAGCTATCAGTTTTCCATATTATAAAAAGGAATCGATATGGTCTGCGTATATACTCTTTAGGAGAATTCTTTTTCGTAAATGTCCAAGGAAAGATTGCCACTAGGTTTAATATATCAAATATTTTTACTAAGGTCACTAGCCGTTACCCGCGCCTTCGCACGCGATTGAGACAAATTTTCCATTATTTGGGATAACTACTCCTTTCTCGACGAAGAACGGATTTTAAGCAAATCGTACTCAAAACGAATTTTTCACCTACCATCACATATACTCTCTCTCTCTCTCTTCCTCTCCCCGTATTTTTATTATATTGACCTTCCCATCTACGCAACCATTCATAGGTAACAACTCACACCCATATAGTACAAGTGAAAAATCCGTTTTGGATAGGATTTACATAAAATCCGTTCTTAGGGGTTGTCTACATCGAGAAAGAAGTAACTATGCCAAATAATGGGAACGCATTTTAATCGCATGCGAAGCCGAGGGTAACGGCTAGTAGTGTCACAAGTTTGGATATATTATAGTACATGTTTCATTTTTAACAGCCTGTACATATTATGTGTGTGCGATGTGACATATTAAATACATGCGTGTATTTTAAACTTGTTTGGTATGCTTTTGACATTTCTATTTATGTGTTCATTCAATATTCGGTTTCAGTCATGAAAACGACCCTCGCGTTAAACTTTTGTTTGACTTCTTTGGTTTAATATGTTCAGCCCGGTCCCTGCGCAAATCGTATATCAACTAACGTATAACACGTTTTGAGTTCATTTTGAGAATAACTGCAGGTATTTGGAGGTTGATTATTTTTCTGTATCTTGTTGAAAAAACGACAATCAGCCTAGTAGAGCAATGATAGCAACGAAACTGTCCCATAATAAGTATATGAATCGTATTAAAAAATGTCTTTAATTATATCAAAGTCGTTTTGATAACATTTCACGTATTAATATTAGCTCTGGTCCAAACTCTCTGCGAACCGAACCGTCAGAGTCATATGCTTAAAACGAAAGTGCTTGTATAGATTTCGGAACCCGTTTTAGCTACTGCACATGACTATGACGGTTCTGTTACCGTTCGTAGAGAGGTTGGAACAGAGCTATTAAATTTGAAAATACGAAGTGAAAACCTTTTCAAAATTACGCATACCACGAACGGCCGCCTCCGGTCTGGGGCCCGTGACATTTTGCCCGTCCTGCCACCCTACTGTTACGCCCAAGGCCGTATGCAGGGGGGTGAGGGTTCCTGGCTACGGCCTTGGTTACGCCATTGTCTATTCTATTCTATTTGATAATCAGGAATAGTGCTTTGTTTAGTACGTTTCATCTTATAACAAGTTTCGTGTTTGAAATATGTTGCAAATTGTTCTCTATATCATTCACTTTACAAAATTAATTGCAATTCCTGATAATATACATGAAAATCAGAATTACCAAACTGAAAACTCATTAACTGCTTTCAGGAATTAGAACACAAAGCTTGCTTGATGATACAAGTACAGTCCCTGGCCTTATTATTAGATGCATTTTGATTTTTTTAAAAGAATGTTGTAAATAAAATTATTGTTGTAGAATTTTGATTCAGGGGATTAACTTCAAGTGGTGAAGTGGAAATGATGGAAATCGTGTAGGGTGTCTAATAAAAGCTATTGGAAGTACGACTGCAAACATATATTTGTTTGGGAAACACGCTAAAAAAAGTTGTTCCCTATTTAATAACTGGAAATAGAATAGTTACAAAGTCGGACAAAGCTGAGACATAACTTTGTATGTCCAGAAAAACTGCTTAGATTGAGAATTCTTCAACGCACCCTGTTGGTGAATTTGAAGCGATATTTTGGCTTAATCGCATAATATTCGTTTTTTTTGTACATGTTCTAACATTTTCATATTGCTGTGTGTATTTTATATCCGAACGCTATAGCTATAATAAAACGCGTGCCGAAATAAAAAATGTTATGCAGATTAATAGCATGAAAAAATGTTTTTTTGCGAATAACCAACTGTATGTTAACATAAAAAAGTGTCGTGTTCACTCTAAAATTTAATACAGTTTACCAAAAGTTTAGTACGTGTTTACACTGTCAAATTCCCCTGACGCATAATTATGAAATGTATTTATCATACATAATTCATTCAACAAATTCAATAGATTTCAATTTGTAAACATATTCGGATTTTAAATATGCACAAGTGGGCAAATTATACAAATCCATTTAAATTTTGTTATTCATAGTGCCAGCAGTAAATTAAAATGAATTATTTAACGGCTTGTAAAAAAATATTTCAAAAGTAATAATTTATAAAATAACAAATTATTGGTAACAAAAAAATTATTACATGCATGCCGTGCAAAAGTGAACGTTAGGAGTAGAATTTTGATAAATACGATTTTTTTGTCTATTAAAATATTTTTCTTGCGCAATAACTGCTTTTCTAGCCTATATAGCGATAGTAAAATTACTTTCTCATTATTGCCTAAAGTAAAACCAAAAAAGTACGATTGTACCAATCCGATAGTAATTTCTCTGTCAGGTGCCATTTAAACACCCATATGAGCAGTAGAGGCAGCAAAATAAGTGTTATATTCGTAAAAAATCCAAATAGATTCCAATATGGCCGAACGCTCAACTGACATATATATACTTATTATGAAGTAAAGAGCAGCTATTTTTATAGGAGGTGCGTGCAAAAAATGTATCTCGGTTGTAATGCTTTTATTACTCGTACTATACGTAAACTATTATTATCTTGTTTTTAACGTTGAAAGCGATATGGAAAACAATGCACTCCTACTAATAAAAATTGTGAAGATGAAAGCAGCTTATTTTTACTCCTTCGGTATATATATATAGCCTTTAAGTTACCTAAAAACAAAATATGTTTCATATCAAAATGTCCGTCTTCTCAGTATTAAAAGGTACATTGTGTTCTAACAAACGAAACTTGTTTTTACTCAAGAATATAAATGTTTTATTCTTTGAAATAGATTTTGATATATCTACAGATTTTTTGTATAAATAACATATCTAAGAAGCCTCAACAATTAGTGTATTGTGTATATAGTTTGTGAAAATGAAATACGTCGTGAAAATCTATATATTTTCGTTGATAAAAACTAGAAAACAGATGGGAATTCTTGATGATTAAAAATGTATTTAAGTTTTATACATTTTATACTTTATTGGCAATCTGTTGTGCTCAAGTTTTAACTGAAATTCTTCAAAGTCTAATTAAAAAAGTGACAGATATACCGGGTTGTCCAAAAGTGTAAGCTTATGTTAAAACCACTAATTATTTATGAATCTTTTAATTAAGTAATTGTGACAGACATTTCATAAAAAGAATAAATCAAATCGCCGAATTTCTGAAAAAGATAATTTTAATTATTAAAGAAAATTCCACAGAACAGATACACATACGCAGAAACGACATGGAGAAAATCAGTTTTCTTTAAATTTTAAGATGGAGGTACAATCAAAATCTGATCTTATCTCGGCCACAATTTTTGACCGTATCACCACACTTAAATTTCTTCACAGAATATGGAAATAATGTGCCAAAATCCTTTAATTAAATTTTATAATAAATTACCTGAAAGTATAAAAAGGCAATCCTTAAAAAGATATAAATAATTAGTCAAAACAAATCACTGCTCTTACAACATAAATGAATTTTTAAATAATTTGTGTTTCTGAGACATCACATAATAATATATAGATACTATATGTATTTTTTGTGCAATACATTTATTATTATTATTTTAAATTTCCTGATTATTAATTAATTTTATTCAACACGCGTGAGTAATATGTAATTTCGGGGCCCTGCTAAACGTGGGAGAAATAATATATTACTTCACTAGTGTAATAATGAATTTTCTGGCGTGGGAGAAATAATATATTACTTCACTAGTGTAATAATGAATTTTCTGGCGTGGGAGAAATAATATATTACTTCACTAGTGTAATAATGAATTTTCTGGACCAATAGAAACTCAGTAGCAAGCCCAAGCGCTAAATAATGAAAAAAACTGCAAGTAGCTTCTGGACCAATAGGAACGTGGTAGGCGGTATTGTATACTTATATGAAAACAGCATCGCAATTCAGCGAAATCATGGCAATCTTGTGTATACACTGACGGTGGTACGTCAATCAATGAAGTGATTTATTATTTTTCCCTCTTTTATCAGGGCCCCGATTACATATTACTCCTGCTAGTTGAATAAAGTATTATGTGCGACTATTGATCGAAGGAGAATATTCCACTCGCGTGTGTTTTACCGCACTCGCTGCGCTCGTGCGGCAAATTTCACGCTCATGGAATCTTCTCCTTCTCTCACTAGTCGCACAATATACTATTAATCATTGATGACTGATTCCGTAATAAAAATCAACACACGATAAATAGAATCGTTTGAACTTTTAACTTTTGTATCTTTTTGCCTTCATTATCCAAATGACAACAAATTTTTTACGAGAGTCATTTTGTAGCTTTGAAAATTAAGCACGCTTATTTGTTTTATTATAGTACAGACCTTTCAAATGCTGTGATTCGAATAATTTTATAATTCAGTATAATTATTATTGATTCAAAACAACAATGCTTTTCTTGTTAAGTATAATTCTCTATCAACAAACTAGTGTTTTCTTAAAGTTAATTTTAGAGATACTTTTTAATTGCTAACAATGGGTTATATTTCAATTTTAAAACAATTCAGAAGGTCGTTTCATTCAAAAGGGGAGTAGGGGGTTAAAAGAAGAAGGCTTAAATGCTAAGTAAATCCTGGACACCGACACTAACTCACTGAGGGGAACGACCAATCACAGAAGAGCAAACTGCGACCGAGCAGAGAACACATTGAGCATAAAAGGAAAGGAGAACAGCAGTCGTTGACACATTTACCTGTAGTCAGCCTATAGAAGGACACTTCGTCCGCTACCACATCGCCTTTGATAATGTCTACCGCAGTTGTAGACGAAGCGTCAGGTAGAAATACCAATACGCCCAAAAACCAAGAAGGTTCGGAAAAGAGGATATGTTTGTAATTTACCTGATTTTCCAACGCCACCTTGCCCAAGAACCATCACCTTTAGCGGTTTTGGTCGCGAGTATAGACCCAGTTTGCATAGCGGTGACTTAGGAGAAGTGGCATTCATGCCGTGTTTTCCGTCTTTGTCCAGTCACCCCGAAAAGGGGTTTAAGCAAAGGTAACTGCTCAGGTTTGCTGATTAGTTGACGAAAATATTCTGTAAAGCAGTTTCAAAACACAAATTAAATTTTTACACTGGTTAAATTCATTGTTATTATACTATTAAAATTAAAGGCATAAAATACTTGAAAATCAGCCAATTGATACAACAAAGCAAATTAATTTATTTTCAATTATTTATTATGAAATCAATTTGACGTTTATAGATAATGTTTTCGTAATTTTTTATAACGTTTTAATCAAGCGAACGTCAAATTCATTTCACAATAGATAATTACAAAATAAATTAATCTATTTTGTCATGTCAATTGACAGATCTCCAAATATTTTATATATTCAATATTATGCACTATAACAGCAGTACTACAATCAATTAATTATTAGTAAAATTAAAAATCACAAAATTAAATTTTAAAAATCTCTTTATTCATTGAAACAACAATTATTGAAAAATGTGTAAAAATGAACATATAAATTTTGGAAAAAAAACAAAATATCGGTACTGTATATTGCTTTGAAGTACCACAGTTTTAATAAATTAAATAGTTCTTTTTAGTTTTTGCTGATTATTCACATCTTTATAGCTATTTCCAGCTCCTAAAAGAGGAAGATAATATTTAAATTAAAGAACATGATACGGAATTAAAAACCAAAATGAAAACTCAAAACTTTTCTGCGTAAGTTAATAAAATTTAACATTTTGGCACTGCCTTCTTTAAAACTATGTAGTGTTAAAAAAAATGATAATCTCTGTCTTTTTTATGGCCTTTTACGGTACAAGAGAAACGTAAAAAAGTGATGATTAAATTTTACAAAAGGACAAGTTCAAAGCGTATATTATAAAATCAATTGCTATTTTTTATTAGATTACTGTTATTGAAAATATAATGTATTTTTTATCGTTTTATTATGTTGAAAATGATAGAAGTCTTACGAAGGTAAAATTTAATATTGTGAAAAAAACTTCCGAAAGAATGCTGCCGGAGGATAGCTGATGTTATTGAATTCCTTTCCTTAACTTTTCCACAACTTTTTCTCTTTTCAATAGTGAACTTTTCCGACGCAGTATCTGTTTTGGATAGAGAAAATGTCCATTTATTTTAAATTGTCTAAACATTTTCATTACTTTGTTTGCAAACTTGACACCATTCAAAAATTTTTCAAAAATATTTTCCTTTTTTAAAGAACTAGCACATGCTAGAATATAGTTCACTGAATCTATTTCATTCAGTCAACAAATTTGACCGCTTTGACTTGGCGGTGCATGATACACGACATTCGGCTTATGGCAGTAATGACTAGTGTTACAGTGTATACTGTAGTTCATTGTCAGCAGTGTTTGAAAAAAGTTCATAAATAAGAATGTGATTCATAATTTAATTACAAAACACTCATTTAAAATGTTTACGCGCCGCATCTGGATCGTATAAAATATTTTCCGATTTAGATAGCATATTTTTTACGTGCTGGAGCATCTAAATTTTGTAGTTTTGCCAAAATATTGACACAACTGCGTGTTTACTTGTGAGATTTTCAAACTTTTCGAACGGTTTAAGCTTATAATTTTCGCAGTTCAAGGCTCCCCGAATCCGAGAATTTCAGTTATGTCCAAAAAGTTCCGTATTGTCGACTCATGTTTTAGTTCAGAACTTGCAAACAAACACACCTAGGTACTATTATTACCTACAACTGACAAACTTTCTGAACACGTTGTGTAGTCTTTGAACAAATACAGGAACTGCGTTGCGACGGGAAATATATTGAACCGTTTTACCTTTATTGCGTTTACTGTCTAACTTTTAAAAGGCATTTTGTGCTTTTAATTACTAACAAACTTTAACAGTGATGTCGATTATTGCATAGAATCAGGTAAATGCTGAGAATATAATTGCAAATAAAATCGTTGACACAATAATGTACATTGTGCCTTGTTTATTTACAATGTGACGTTTCATCTTTTACCTTTCAACAATCCTTTGTTTGAAATTAGTTGTGAGGTGAAAAGTTATTTTGTAATTATAAATTTAATATCTCGTTGTATTATAGTCATTTACTCGTTGAATACAACTTCACGTTGAATTAACTTAAAATGAAATCGACAGAAAATTTCAACTGAATTTTTTTTAGTTCTTTGAATGTGTTTTGAAAGCATATTAATCTATTGTTCTATTCAAATGAAAAAAATTGTTTACAACTCAACATAAAACCTTTTTTATTCAACAACGAAATATTTTTTACATTATGCCTTTTTTAAAATATCTACTTCATAATTATTAACAGTATGTTACATTTTTTTTTCACACAGCTTTAAAAACGCAAAAATATTATAATGAAAAATATAAATAGGACAACTTTCACTATTTATTTATTGAAAAAAAGAGTAACTCTAAATATTTATAACTTTTGTGAGCATGTTGAAATATTTGCAATTTTGTTTAATATATTTCCAATTCTAATTAAAAACAGTTACTCACTGAAAAGTTTTTTTCAAATAATTATTTCTTTAAGAATTGGAAACTTGAATCAACAATTAATGTAATATGGTTTGTGTAACTTTTAGCAGATTTTAGCAGAATTGAAAACTCTTTCAATGTTATTACAAAACTCATAGATGCACGTTTAGTGACGTACTGGAAAAAAAATACGTAGGTAATGTATTGGCGTTCAACTCGCGTGATTTACATAATGACAGTAATCAATGTTCATCCCTTTCTGAATAACTGTATACGCGATCTTAAAATCTTTATACAAAGTATTTAAAATTATATAATATTAACATTATCAACCGAATGATATAGGATAAAACTGCTTATAAAAATTAAACTACTGAACGCATTTCTGCGAATTTAAATAGAATTCTAGTCTGATAATAAACAAAGTGAATAAAATATTCGACAAAAATACCAAGGAGTATAGCGCAGTGTGTATTTATTCTTCAACTAACTATTTTCCCTGATAATTTGGTTGATAAATTGAAAGTAAATTTTATTGTAACGAATAAATTTGTTCCAAGAATAGTAACTTCTATCTTTAATATAATGGTCATAAAACGAGTACGCACTTTAACAATGGGATAATTTAACGGGAATGCAACTCAAGCTTTATCCTTGTCAGTTCAGCTGACCCCGCCTGCCCTCTCTGTTACAACTTCTAGAAGTTGTACAACTGAATTTAAATCATCCTGTTGCTACATACGTGGTCAGACTACCTACGTAATACGTATTCTGCAGTGGTCCCTGTGGTGCAATTTACGTGGCGGTTTGTTTGAATTAGGACGGAACACCTATATCGGATCGAGAACACTTAGACGAAGTAAGCGTGACCCTTATGACGTCACATGAACTCCGCAAAGAACTCTACTGTAATTGTCGTTAGATCAGTGTCGCTGCATATAAGGATGAAATCATATATTTAAGGGGAATTATAAAACGGTCGAATAAAAAAACAAATTTGGTGACTGATGATGAGATACTGTTTTAATAACTTGAGATATTAAAATAATAGTTGGGTGACTAAATTACTAAGTGAGCGACTAAATTACTAAGTGAGCGACTAGAATGCCTTCGGTAATTTTGAAGCAGATATCTTCTTTTGTTTTTACTTTTTATTTTTTTTTCACTTTGAGACTACAACTTAACTCACATTTTCATGAAGATTGAAAACCACCGCTTTTTTTGATAAAGGGGTATGCGAATTGTCTCGCAGTGAAACGGGAAGAGGCAAATGTTGAGTTTTTAAAAAAACAATTCCGGGGTGAACGATAACGGGGTATGCGAATTAGATAGTTAATTGTTTGAATAGAACTGCGTTTTCTAAAAAATGTATATTTAATTGACAGTCAATTAAATACATATTTTTTAGAAAACGCAGTTCTATTCAGTCGCTCACTTAGTAATTTAGTCGCTCACTTAGTAATCTAATTTAGTCACCCAAATTGATTATTTTTGTCACACAAAATTGTAAATTAAAGTCACTCGTTTAAATACTACCCTATATTTAATAACTTCTATATTGCTAGTGGTCGTAAGTGAATGCGTGGCCCATGAAGTGAGACAGCAAATAACTTTCTATCTCTTTCTTTTTACTTGATCTGTTGTGCGCAAGTGTCGCGCCTGTAGTGGGGTAATTAGTAAGTGGATTAGAGCTTAGTTCCATGTGCAAACTGACGCTGCAACTGACGCGCATCTATTCACGGACATGCGCATGAGACTCAGAGTATAATAAGTGAGAAAGACATATAAATGTCTGCACCGTAGTGTTTAAGTCTTTCTCTCGATCTTTGCCAGCAATATAGATGGTATTAAATATATGGATGAAATATAAGCTCGCTGACAAACTTGTAAAAGCTCTGCTAATTTCAAGAAATAAATTATATATGAACACTTATGTCCCAACACCCTCATGAAATTAAACATATAAATATTTGTTTTTTTAAAACGACATAAAAAAGAGTTTATCAATTCGACATGTATTTTTTTCAGCTGAATTTTCTTGAGGCATTAACCGTTAAGAAAAATCAACATCATTGAGCTCAGAATATTTACGAAATGGTCCCATAAAATGTTTATATTAATCGGTTACCTAGTTTTTGTTGATTTTGATGTTTTTTTTTAGTTTAATAATCAAATATCAAGAAAGAGGTCAATTATTAACGTGCAAAAAACGTACTGCAAAGCCACAAAAACGTAAAAAACTTTCAAACAATTGAACCTCCTTCAGAAAGCTTCTAAAAAATCAGAAATTTAATTGATATAGTTTAAGAGAGGTGACAATTTAGTCAAATTGCACACGTATGTTATCTACATATATAAAAAGTTATAATATTAAAATTGGCGTCGATCTCAAAACTGTGTTGTTTTTTCATTTTTGTGGCTTCTCTTTAAAGAAGTTTAAAAAAGTAAACTTCTTTAAAAAAGCCACAAAAAAGGAAAAATCATAATTAAAACAAAATTAAAAAAAAACTAAAAAAAAAACTTTAAAAAAAGTAAAGTTTTGGTTTTCAGTTTTTTTTTAATTTGTTTTAATTATATCAGCATTAGATGAGCCGATAAACAAGTTTGTTTATGTATTGAAAGAGTTAAGAATTTAAAACAAATGATGTTTCCGATTTAAAACACTTACGTTTAATGAAATTCAGATACAGGAAATTCGTACCAATAGAGACATAAACTTAACAGATTTTTTTCTCACTTCAACGAATGTGTTCAATGTGAGTCCCCTGAGTAACCCGCATACAATCAGTATGTAACCAATTTCCAAGCCAGTGCTTGCTTGTCTATTATCCACATTTCAAATACGGGGGGCTTGCATGGAATATTTCATCGCACTTTTGTTATGCATAACAAAATTCTAAACATCGAACGATTTGTTCAAACGTTGAGAAAGGACTTTAGATTAGACGCATTTTTCGACTTTTTCGACATCTGATAGAATTTACTCACAGCTATTAGTTCAGAAGCAAATCTGGTAGAATTTGCTCAAAGCTATTAGTTCAGACGCCGGGCCGCAAACGAAATATATTTTGCAAAATTATATCTATCGCACCCGGGTGAAACCGGGACGAACCTGTAGTAAATAAATAAATTTAAATTGGAACTTTATTGCTTCTTTCGTTTAAAATAAACAATGTTAATCTACTGTGAGATAAAACATAATTAAGCTTGGCTAATACTATCTTAATCCACGAGCGTGACTTGACATTTATTAAACAATGAAAAAGAAGTGTAATGAATTAGTTTAAAAATAACAACGAGCTTTGTTGAACAAAAGACCGCGCACACCTGTCAAGCACAACCAGCACAGTACTAACCAGTATACGGACCGGCAAATTTTAGTGCAGTTTTCAAGTAATTTTATCAATGCAAATTAATTAATGATAGTGACACATCACTAGCATACTAGATCGGTCCAGCACGGCTAGACAGAAATTACAGGCGAACCAACTGGCGGTGGCTGCTGGTTTCGGGTGCTGGTCAAATGTTAAATACCTTCACGAACAGGCTTTTCTGCTCCGTGCTGTATAATGTATATCTATACTAATATATAAAGCTGAAGAGTTAGTTTGTTTGTTTGGTTGGTTGGTTGAACGCGCTAGTCTCAGGAACTACTGGTTCGAATTGTTTTTTTTTTTTGTTTGAAGAAGGCTATAGGCTATATAATATCACGCTGCGACCAATAGGAGCGGAGCATCAATGAAAAATGTGGCAAAATGTAACTCAAAATCTGTCCGTCCGACAAAAACTTTTGAACGGTAACTCCGATCATTATGAAATTTGGACACAACATTCATCTCGGCAAACTAAGATGAATGTGCGTACTCATGTACCCCCTCATTCGTTTTTACACCCGGGTGAAACCGGGCAGGACCGTTAGTATACTATAAATCTTATACTAATATATAAAGCTGAAGAGTTTGTTTGTTTGGTTGAACGTGCTAATCTCAGGAATTACTGATTTGAATTGAAAAATTATTTTTGTGTTGGTTAGTCCATTTATCGAGGAAGGCTATATAGGCTATACAATATCACGCTAGACATTTTTTTATTCGAGAACTTTTAGCAGTGTCCGTTTGGTGGATTTTGATAATCTTTAGAGGTCATGTCGAACTTTAGCCAAATCTTTAGAGATAGATCAAAACAATAGATATGAAGGCCAATAAAATATTTCTAGAGAAAGAGACTATGCATTAATAAATATGACAGTTTTGCACCCGGGTGAAACCGGAACGGGCCGCGAATCTTTTTATTCGCCTTATTTTTCTCAGAAAAAAAATCGCGAATTTACGTAGCAAAAATAAGTTTTGACATTAGAATTCTCCCTTGAGTTTGTTATTAACATTTTTTTTTAAGTAACTGAGATGAATCGTTTGTAGACATGTTCGGTGTGCAAAGCACGCCCGCCCGGGTTGTAAAATGCGAAGTATTAGACTAGCTACCGATACTAAAATGAGGCCATAATCCTTACCGCAGCACTGTTTAACTTCATACAAGTGGCAAGCTTCAAAAGTACAGACGCGGACATAATTTTGAAGTTATACTTCTTTCGGCGTGTTATGAAACAATGATGTCAAGTAAATT
The DNA here is from genome assembly GCA_963575645.1 of Xanthostigma xanthostigma. NCBI lineage: Eukaryota > Metazoa > Arthropoda > Insecta > Raphidioptera > Raphidiidae > Xanthostigma > Xanthostigma xanthostigma. The sequence continues at coordinate 2,456,527 of OY754470.1, read as the reverse complement.
TTTACGATACGTGAGCACACTGTAACATAAAAATGAACAGGATGAAGTTGCTCGCAGAACCGCGCGCACACTATAACCTCAAAATTACCTGGATTAAGTCAGCAACAGAATACAGACACTAGTGAACAAGCTTTGGTCATATATCGTTGTAGTCGTTTTTCGATTCACTGAGTGAAAAGGATAGAGTATGTTAGAGGTCACGTTCGCATGCGCGTAGCGTCTAATGGCCGTATTTATGCTAATTTGTAAATCGTCTTATGACCGTATTCACCGAACGTAAGTAGTTATTTATTCGCTCCATTTGTTCTTCGGGTAACTATATTCCTTCGAATAACTAGCGATAATTCAATTCACCAACCATAATTATGTTTACTGCAGGTATAAATCTATTCTGTCTTACTTCGAGGGTATAAATTTTTATTCACCTGATAGAATAATAATGGCCGCAACGTGGAGTATTACATCTACGGTTGCTCTCGTGGATTTATTTATATGCTGTTTATCAACCTTTTGTGAAGTGTATAGTTGTAAAACATTAAAGCTAGTAGAAGTTTTGTGTGCAGTTGGGTTAGGATAAAGCATCATTATTTTGTGAAACATTTTATTGGCGTTTACATTTACACCATCGGACGGATTTTTGGGTGAACGTCAAAATATTTAACAAAAAGAGCAAGGAGGATAGTGCAGTGTATGTATATTCTTTGACGAACTTTTCTACCTGATAATTTGCTCGGTGAATTGAAAGTAAATTTTATTCTAACGAATAAATTTGTTCCAAGATTAGTAACTTCTATCTTAAATAGTGTTCGGTAAATATGGGCATTAATAAAATTGTCCGTATCTATAATATGCTGTATGTTATATATGTATAAGATGCAAGCTATAACGGTGACCGTCTCAAACAGACGCTATTACAAACCTTTAACTGTCATCCTTTAGCTCGTGGCGTCGCATCAGAAGTTGTGTACAAGAGCAGATACAAAATACGCCCGCTTCAGTTAGCAGTAAAACGATTCGACACAAATACTGCCGACGGCTGTCGATGCTTTTAACACACGCCTTGTCAGTTGCAATTAAATATTATTCGCTGTGTGTGCTGCGTTTCATAAAGTCAAAATGATTATGTTAAAGCCGCTGCACACGTGGCTGGTTTTGCCGTTAGATTTAACCGCTAGTTTTCAAGCGTTGGTTTTCGTGATGGCTTTTATGTGTTCGTTTCACACGACGCTCGTACTGAACCTTGCTTTGTAGATGGGTTTGATGCGCGCGCAGTGACAGTTCGAATGTAAACAACAGTGAACGTTTGTTGTCTCTGAACAGAACACTATGACGCAGTGTTTGTGGGCGCCCACGTGACGAGATACTGTTTCCTGATTGGTTCTTGCTCAAAACAAGCAGACGAACGAGCAAGAAAAAATAGCCCCGGTTCTAATTTTGAAATCCATCTTGTAAGCTCGCAGGCGAGCCCATTTTCGTGACACGCACGACAACCAGTCCAAGTCTCAGCAGTGTTTCTAGCGGCAAACCAGCCTCGTGTGCAGCGGTCTTTATCGATTGTATCGAAACCGTTGGGTAAGAATACAAGAAGAAGTTTTCTATGCTATTAATACGCCTTGTCAATTACTATTAGAAATGAAACGAGGTACGTCAGTGATAATTAATGCATTACGGAATAACATCAGCAAAATAACTTTTGAAATACGCCTTCTTTGTCTCCATTAGATAAATATGTAAATATATAAGTTTAAGACTTTAAAGTTATACCTACATAACTAGCAGGTCAGTCCGGCTTCGCCCGAATTTGCAGATTGCCACCGTTTTATCATCGACTTACGTGGCAAAATTGGTCTTCACGGAAAGCGATTTTATTTTAACGCGATAATATATATAATATATATCCTGAAGGTTCATTTTAAATATTGGTGAAATTTTTTTTGAAATCGGATGAGTAGTCCGGAGATACCTCTTACAACCAAACTTACAAACTATACCTCTTTATAATATACTAGCGGCCCTGTACGTGCTTCGCTACGTATAAAGTGAAATAATAAAACAATTTAATTGAAACATCTATCTATCTATCTATCTATTTTATTAATTGCTAGCTATTTTAAAATATACATGGGCGTATATGTGTGTATGTCGAGCACTCCGGCTGCGCCGTCGTGCTCGAAAAAAAATAGCGTAAAGTATTCGTGGATAACTGGTCTTTAAAACACTTGCTTTATTTCGAGCACTCCGGCTGCGCCGTCGTGCCGAGCAGTTTTAAACGATATTCAGTTTTTTTACATCCTCGATCTAGATATATGGTTGTTAAGTTCGTTGCGCCATCTATTGAATATTCACTCAATCCAGTCAACAGGTATTGCCATCTTATATGGTTGTTAAGTTCGTTGCGCCATCTATTGAATATTCACTCAATCCAGTCAACAGGTATTGCCATCTTATATGGTTGTTAAGTTCGTTGCGCCATCTATTGAATATTCACTCAATCCAGTCAACAGGTTCGCCATCTTATATGGTTGTATTATGACTGTCAAGGAATAGACAAATAATTTGCAATAAAATAATATTGCGACTATAAATTGAAATGTAAGCTATCCTATCTTTCAAGTTGGGTCGAATTGCACACGGTGTGCAAATCAAATTTAAAATCGGTTCAGTAGTTTAGGAGTTCATCGCGGACAAACATGTGACACGTAATTTTTATATATTATGATTAGTATATAGATTCAAAAGTTTCTCGCTAAGCAATAATATGTAAAGGAACATAATATGAAAACTCATCTAATTTTAAGAAAAGAACAACTAATGTTTTGTTATTAACAAATAAAAACAACGAATGTTTTTTATGTTTAATTCTTTTAAATGAGTGGAAGTATTATGTCCAATCTCTCTTATTTAATTTTAAATTTCTTTTACTTAAAGAATTTAAACATTCGTTGTTTTTTTCTTTTCAATTTTTATTTATTCCTTTTAATTAGATGAGCTTTTATCTGTCAAAGTTTGTCGGTTAACTAATAAGTCACTTTTTGTAATTGTTTTTGAAGCGTAAATATGTAAAAATCTTTACTGCTCTCTCCCTCAAATTTCTGCCGGAGCGATTCGGTGGAATGTCTTGAAAATGGTGTCGCGGAAGTACAAAATGCTTCACGCTCCACTATAATTTATCCTCCTTGAACAGTTGTAATTTTTTAGAAGCTGTATATGGCTGAATGTTAATGTTTACAAATTTTTTGAGTGCCTCGGCGACTCCGCATTGTGCTCAATATAGCTTGAAAGAACTTTTGTGATTACTTTTATTTTTCCTAATTTGACTCTTGCCCCTTTACCATGAAAACAAAATATAAGGAGTGAGTCATTTACTTATACTTCTCAATAAGCGGCATAGTTTTTTTAGGCATGGCCACGTATGCTTTACAATGTTTCATTGCTTTGTCGCTCCATTAAGCGAACCTTGCTATAAAGATGAATCACTCCCACTTTTTTGGCACCTTATGATAGACTATGTTATAAATTATATTTTATTTCTATTCTGGGCTTCTGAACGTGTAGATATAACCGCTGTATCGCGTTCTCTAATACAAGTTCCTAGGCTATAATCTGAGAATTGGTAAAAAATATCAATTCAATTTTCAATTTATTATTAATGAAAAACGTTAAATTACATACAAAAATTCGTGATAAACTATTAGTGATTTTGAAAAAAATTGTATTCTCTCTGCCGATTCAGATTTTAATAATCGTAAAGGACTTTTCCTTCGAAAAAATTTTAGCTTAAATGAATGGAAAAATAATTCCGTATTTAAATAATAGTAACGCTTCCATTTTGTGTATAGAATTATGCCACAACCTGTTGAAAGATATTTGTAATATCAAAGAGCGAATATATTTCGTGTGCCACATTGTGCATCTAAACTTTTCATCGATTCCGCGGGAAATTTATTTTCTCTTCAGCCTCAAAGATAAAATCTATTTTAGTTTAACAATGTTATGTCAATTTTCAAATCTGTCAGTGCCATTTCCATGACAAGCGTGTACTTAAAGATCTAGAATATATTTTAAAAGAGTATCGTATGTTTCTGAAATGTATTTTTCTTGTAGAGATTTTTCAAGCGCAGTACAATTGACATAAATTAGCAAATATTTGTTGTTTGAATAATTTTTTTTTATAACACAAACATGTAAAATGGTATTTTTCCATGGTTTCGGACCGTGCGTAAACAGCAGGGAAAAAAGACCGAAATTTTTTTCCGAATCGTTTTAAAATTGAAATTTAACCCTATAGTAAAGATAAAAATGTGCTGCTAAAATTTTATTAAAATCGGCCCGTCAGGACCGGACTTAAAAATTTTATGAAAACATTAGTTTGTAGATATGGATTTACTTACTGAAGGGTGAATTTAATTTGGTAAATTAATAGTAATATTGAAATTAAGAAAAAAATTATTATTTGAAGGGATGTATTAAGGGGTTAAAATTTTTATTTTGTCCAAAACGAAAAGGGTTAAGTTTAACTAATAAAGTCACATTGCCAGTGTAAACAAATACACTATATTGTCGGCAGGGTTTCGCACTGCGAGCCGAGTTTTTGTTATTATTATAATTGAACGATAAAAATCTATCATCTGACTGAAAATGTGATTGGGAGTTTGTAATGCATTTTTAGATGGGAGAGAGAAGGCTAGAATCCCCTTAAATTGACAACAAATCAAAGCAATATTGTTTATCGACAAAAAAAAACATTTTGCTTCCACCATATGACACACGTCACTTCCACCACTTGGTTTCAGTTTTTATAGTTAAATTTGATGGAAAAATAGTAAACAAAAGACTGATATTAAATAAGTATCGAAGAAAACATGTTTTTATTTACAATAAAAAGAAAAATATGAAATATGCTATGAAAAGTTTAGTTGTTGCGATTTTATTTTAGAAACATAATTTTCTTTTCTAATGCTTTATCATATTTATGTTCAAATTTTAATATTTATTGGAACAAAACAAATTTCAGACTTTCTTTTGAACTAAAAAATAATTACAAATAAGAGTCCCAAATTTTTTTTTTGCAACTTACAATTTCTGAGACATTTTTCGAACTAAATACGTTCAAATAAAAAATATAGGCTGACTAATAAGATTTTGAGATTTAATTAAAGCAATAGATTTTTTTAGTCACATTTCCGAATTATTTACATAAAATGATAAATTTAAGAATAAAATAAATCTTTAAAAATAAAATAAAAATAATTAAGTATAATTAAATTTAAGGTGCTTAATTAATTATTGTAACAAATTTTATATCATTCTGTAAAGCTTATATAGAATGTTTAGTTCATAATTTTAATTTTGAGCATTTTTGAAATTGCTTGTTAATATTTTTATTCAAGTACCTACAAAGGAAATCATAATCACCGCAGATATAAACAAATTCTAATTATCTAATTATCTCTAATAAAATACCAAGAAAGTGTCTTTGTTTTTCGTGAAAAATGTTTTGAATATAAAATCTTTTTCTATGTTGATTTAAAAAGAACGGTATTTGATTTTCTAAAGCAAAGAAAACGTACCTACGTTATCAGATTTAAATCGCATTTACATATTTCATGAGTCAACACAAAAATACATCGCATTTTTTTTACAAGCGTAACTTCTTGTGCATTTTCGGGCCGTTTAAGGATGTTTGAGAAGTATCTCACATCGCCGTGAAATGAATGAAATTTTGTCAACTTATTTTTTCATATATGCAATAAGTAGATTACACAAACTTTCAGAACGGTGTAATAAATAACTTAAAATATTTATAACTAGGAAATTAACATGAGAAATTCGAGTAATCATAGTTTGGTGGGTAAAACACATAGTGATATCATCGAGAAAAATGTCTAATTTTTAGAATAAGTTAGTCACATTTCTAAAATGCGTTTTCACACTTGACAACAGCATACTGTTGCAATATTGAGTTTATAAAAAGTTTTACCGCTTACTTTTTACATAGGTATAGCTAATGAAATTAAAATATTTAATCAGTGTCAAATGAAACGCCGTGATAAGTAATCACTCATACGTATACTAATATGTAGGTATGCATGTCTAACAAACTATACCGAAATAGAAGTTTTGGTACAATTTGACGTTAGTGATGTAACGAATATTCGCATATTTTTTTAAATACACGTTCTTAAAATTCAGGCAAATATTTTGCGAATCTTAATATCAGAAAAAAATAATAATTAAAAAAAAATGTGAAAAAATATTGAAACTTGTAAAAATAAACAAAAAAACACAACAGTTTCACTTAACCTTTGAGGATTTCATAAGAAGTTATACTTTCTTCGAGTGTCGCGACCCACGCAATTTTTTTTATAAAGAATGCCAAATTGGGTTTTAAATTAAAAGACTTCGTTGAACGCGTGTATTTAAAATGTAATTTAACAAGTTGAGTTGTTTAAAACTACAGAATCTTGAGATAATAAGACGGAAATGAAAAGAGATTACACAGCTTAATGGCTACTGCACTGCGTTCGGTCGTCGCTTATTAAATAGAGTTAAATGAAAAGGGAAGGTTCTGGAAATGAAGCATATTTGAACAGTGGCGTCCGCACGTTAGTTTCAAAATCATTTCAACGATGCTCGATCTTCAAAGAAAAGTTGATGCGTGTACTTAATATATATATATATATTATAGAAATTGTACAATTGCAAGTACAATAATAGTATATTGTGCGACTAGTGAGAGAAGGAGGAGATTCCATGAGCGAAAAATTTGCCGCACGAGCGTAGCGATTGCAGTAACACGTGAGTGGAATATTCTCCTTCGATCAATAATCGCACATAATACTTTATTCAACTAGCACGAGTAATATGTAATCGGGCCCCTGATAAAAGAGGGAGAAATAATAAATCACTTCATTGATTGACGTACCCACCGCCCTCGATGCACACAATATGGCCCTGACTTTCGCTGAATTGCGATGCTGTTTTCATATATACAAATCGCTACCGCGTTCCTATTGGTCCAGAAACTATGCAGTAATACATTACCGTACAGTTTCGGCTCATTATGCGCACTTTACGCGTCAACATGAAGTAATTTATTATTTCTCCCGAATTTAGCAAGGCCCCGAAATTATATATTACTCACGCGTGTTCAATAAAAATATTTTTATTTTAAGCATTTATAGTTTTTTAACAAAGCGGTAAAAATTTAAATTTTTTTTCAAACAAATGGTAATTTTTGAATTTACAATGGATTTTTTAAGAAATATACTGAAAACCGTTTTCGAGATATTCTGAAATGCACCCGTTTTCTTTACAAGTGGTAGGTATACCTCCTCCATATGGTAATTATGCACATTTTGATTGTTAATATCCTGTTTACAAAAATTCCATTTTTTTAAATTAAACTTTTATTAGCCTTAAAATTTAATTTTATTAAATTCCTAAGGAAAGCCGTTTCACAAGTGAAGTACGTTAATCAGCTACAATTAAAAGAATCCAATGTGTGGGATTTTAATTCCGTTACTCCATTATATCCTAAGTCTACGCCATTGACATTAAAATATATTACTAGGTCTTTTCAAAGATTAAAAGATGAAATTTATTTTCAACAGATTTCAAAGCGATAATTATATTCTTTCTTTCCGTTAATTAAGAACTTACGCTGTCAATTACACGCAGCACACTATTTGCTATAGATTATGTATTTGAAAGAGAATTCAAATTTATCACTAGAAAAAGCATGAGTGCGTGTAATATTTACGCGCGGTTGAAGTAAAACTTTTTTTAATTTGTTTTTACCACTCTCACCTTTTAGGGAATATTTAGCGATGCATCCGATACCGATACCGATATATCGGTATCGACGATATTTATATGACCGATTCAAGGATACTTTTTAATTTAAAAATGTGTAATTCTCTCAAAGAAGAAGTCGAGAGATACCTAAGGTCTCCCAATATATCGAGAGATGCAGATCCATTCGTTTTCTGGCGCAATGACGTCTTATACCTACCCAAACTTGAAAAAAATTGCGCAGAAGTACTTTAGTTTCCAAATGAGTTCTGTCGCATCTGAGAGACTATTTTCCAGCGCAGGTCTTATTCAAACAGACTTGCGAAATCGCCTTTCTCCGCAAAACTTAAGATTACTTTGTTTTTTAAGCAAAAATCTTATCAATGTTAATTTTAATTACTAAAATTTTTAATTATCTAATATTAACCTATTTCTCTACTTTTTATATTAATAAAAAAAATCTGACTTGTGATTTATTTATTATACCTTCATTTTTGAATTCACAATAAGCGTATCGGTATCGGTATCGCTGATATTTTTATAAGAGTATCGGTATCGGTATTGTATCGGCAAAAAGGCGTATCGATGCATCCCTAGAAATATTCAATCACAAATTAAATATTTCTGTAACAATTTAAAATTATTTCTGTAAAATATTTCAAGGTTATGTATTGTTTAAGCGTAAATATCAAGGATCAACTTTAATGACAGTCATTCTCCTCTGTAAATATTGTCTAAGTCGTCATTTTGAAATCTACTGCTGTTATTTTAGATTCTTTAAAAATTGCTGAATCCATTGAAATTTTGCTCGCCTGTTGCCATTTCTACACTCGGCTTAAAAAAAATCACTAGGCGAAGATTGATATTTAAATATAAAGAGTTGATACTTTTCTAAATCTGTATAAATTTCACGAAGTAGTGTTGAGACCTATTCGAGATACTGACAAAAAATATAATAAAAAAAATTTAGTAGTGCTATCCGTTAAGCTTTTGGGCTGTCAGAGCTTACTAAATGTAGAAATTTTTCCACAAATTACGCTTAATTTGATATATTTATGTTGATGCGAAAGCAATGTTTACAAGGTCCATGTTATTCATGTAAAAGTTTGGCAGCATTTTAGGTGATGACATTTTTAGATCTTTTACATCTAAACATTGGTAAATCAATGATTCACAGACGGTTATATAAAAGATTTGTTAGTGGGTAACAAAAACATTGACTCTTATATGAATATTACTTAGTTGGTTATTTTTTTAAATTTTTTTTGCCAATCTAATTGATTCAAAATTGATAAAAACAAATAATTAATTAATCATTTATTCTTTCAGGTGGGCTATAGCAATTTTGCTGAAACCCCTATATTAAATTGTAAATAGCTGTAAATAATTATTATTGTAAATAAAGATTTCTTCTTCTTCTTATATGAACACTAGATAGGACACTCAACAGCATTCTATAAATTATTATTATTAGTAAATGTAAAAATAAGTTCAATTTAAAAATAAAACGATCAAGTGCGAGCCGCACTCACGTAAAACGGTTTCCCAACCACGTCCGTAATTGGGTCATCCAACTCTACATATACCTATACCAAATTTTAACTTTTTTAATCCAGTAGATTCGAAGAACAGACACCAGAGTGATTCTATAAGGGTTCCATTGTTTCATCAAAATATGTTCGAACCCTAAAAACGCCAATTTTATAAATATCACTCATGCAAAAACGGGAAACCTTTTATTAATTATTTTATCATTGAATTTGTATTAAATATTTTCGTTATATTTAGGTCAACATTGTGTTGAGTGGTTGACATAAAGTGTCAAAGTGTTGTGAGTACATTTGTCATATGACACATACGCTATTGTTTTCTGTAAACGTCAAATAATATTATATAAAAAGTTACATTTATAATAGCGGGTGGCAAAACAAATGTCCTTCAATTTATTTCTTCTATCAATTTATGTTTATTCGTGTTATAAACCTAGCAATGGGAGTAAAAATAATCGGTCGGAATTTTATCGATGTATAGTCATTCACGATAGGTATAAATCTTTTCGTTGGAGCAAAAATGAAATCTTGCAGTTAGATATAAGATTTTTAAATTAGATATGTCTTATTCGATGTATGTTTATGAAGTGTCTGTGTTTGTGAAATCACATTCAAATTATTTTAAAACAAATATTTCGATACACAATAAGAACACCAGACGAGCTGGCAACCTGCGTACTCCACTGCCAAAATCCTCTATGTATCGAAATAATGTAAATTTTAATTTAGTTGACATTTTTAATAAAGTTCCGAGTGAAATTAAAGACTTGCCTCTATCACCTTTTAAAAGACAATTGAAAAAATATTCAATAGAAAAATGTCTTTATTGTATTGACGAGTTCTAATTTTATCTGTATTTTAATTATTTTATTTATGTAATGTATATTGATATATTTCACAGCTTTTATGCTGTTCTCGAAATAAATCTATCTATCTATCACATTATTATAACAGGACGCTGCTATTCCTAGGCAACGCAGGTACCGGGAAATTCAGTATTATAAAAATTATGTAAAGAAAAATAAACTGCCAATACGATCATATAAAATACATGGATAAAACATTTTTTCTGACAATCTCGAAGCTGCGATCTTTCTTTTTTTTTAACCAGTTGAAGCGAGTGGCGTATGTTTTTAGGGTTTCTCTACCACAATGAATAGATGACACCAAGATCCCACGCGTGCGATTATTTTGATTCAATACTTGTACACGGTATTGCGCGTGATGTTTTTGTATTCTGGTGTATTTATACGTATGCAATTTGTTATGAAATGGCATTAAATTATTGTACAAAATGTACATGATAAAAACATACAGTGTGCGTGTCAAAATTGTCATATTCCCGTAGAAAATTTAATGGAGTCCCTTCCCCAAAGTTAACGATGACCATATATCTAATAATTAACTATATGAATCATTGTCTATCTACTCAATGTGCGCAATAAATATATCTGCGTCTCTTTCTTTGATGTAATTCCCTGACTATTCCGACAATATATATTGTATATATTAGCATGGAGTATATCTCACTTTATCAAAAGTTTTATGTCTTTATTTACGGCGTTAGCCAATCAGAACCAACGCGCTCTTACGACTTAAAAAAGATAGACCTATATGTTTGCATCCTAATGGTTTGATTGTAATTTTATTCCTATGCTCAGTATATAATAAAAGTATATGACGATGGCCAAGTGATACTCACAAAAATGAAATTAGATGGCTCTGGACTTAAGTTTTAAATTCCATCAAAATTTGTTAAGAAATTATGAAATATCACGATATAAAGTAACTACTGCTTGCGTCTACATGTTCGAGTTTGTTTTTCAATGAAGTGTCGATATCTACTTCATTGTATGTAGTACTTAAAAGTGATTACCGATGTTTCAAATATAGCAGACAGTGAGCGATAATCATGTTCAAATAAAATATGTTCTGTGAACATGCAGTACCAGCCTTTTTAATTAAAATAGTGCAGACATTCCTCTTTCATGCTGGTTATTTATATTTGTCATTATGTTTTTTTGCCATGCGATACTTCTGCCATCCTATTACTTTAATACAAAAATAAAACCATTGCACAGATATGTTGAACTGCCTGCGTTGGCTGTTTTTTAACAGCAATTGAACACGTGAAAACATTGTATCGTCCAGTTTAAAAAAATGCACCCAAAACCTGGTGTATATTCCACTGATTTCTAATATATAGATTGTGAATGGCGATCACTGTGGGCAATCAACCAGCGAAACTGTTTAAAATTCCATTGAAAATAAACATATATTTACTCAATGTGCGGTGAGCGAAGGCAACAAAGAGCGTCCCTTTTCTTCTAAATAATTCCGTGGTTATTCCGATAATGTAATAGCATGAAGTATATCTCTTAATCAAAAGTGTTATGTATTTATTTATGACAGTATATATCCAATCAGAACCAACGAACTGTCATCACAAAAAAACAATTTATATAATCATGCGATTGTGATTATCATACTATCCGCAGTATTAATACGTACACCCACTAGGGATATTTTTTTTGTTATCTACCTAGAAAATGTTTCCGAAAAGTTCTCAAAAAAAATGTGTCATAATCTATGATGTGGGCCGGCCCTTTTTTTGTGAACTTGCTGTACTTGAAGTCCACACCTATAATATGTGCGAGGGTGTTAGAAATTCAACTCGTTAAAAAGCTTTCGGGATTTCCACAGTGCGATTAATATAAATTGCATATTATATGCTGACAACAATCTGACATTTTAATCTCATCGGCGCTTGATGCAAGCTGGATAAATGTTTTAAAAGCAAATTTCGTTTCAAACACTTCAGATTAAACGATTATAAATCGTATAGTTTTTAATGAAATTACAAAAATAGCCAGGGTAGGATTTAGGCTTAGGACGGCGCAATTTGAGGGGCGGCAAACGTTGAAAGGTTCGAGCAGCGACTACGTGATGAACTGCAAATCTCCATAGAAAATATTTCACTAACATACACACGACCGCTCGAGCGGTCGCAATCGCACCGATTAGTCAACCGCACAACGAAATTTTGTCTTGTAGTCGAGCGGTTGTAACACGTAGCGTAGTCTGTTATTTAGAACACGCGATTAGACATGAGAAAAGTCGTTACTAAACATGTGATCACAGTGATTGTTATTCCAATTACACCAAAATCACAAAGAAAAATCATGACTTTCTCATGTCAATCCCAACCGAGCAAACACTCGGTCGGACGTGACGTCGGCTACTCGGTTAGAGCGACCGTCGTGATTGCGGTGACACGGAATAACATATGTTACTTTGGAACGTAGTTACCTCTTGTCAGATCACAGTGATCATTTTAAACGGCTGGTCAGAGTGATTTTTTTATCGTGAAGTTATTTATTCCCCAACTTTACACCAATACAGGACAGCGAAACACTTGAACAGCCTACAGTGACTGCTTGAGCGGTTTGTGTTGCTGTCCAACGATCGTTTTACGGTGTTTATTCCGATTAGCATGAAATTTGTGTTAAATAACGAAAACTTTGCAATGGAAGCACTTGGCGATTTTCACATAACCCTAAACCCACGTTTAGTAATAACATTACAGCGATGGAAACATGATCTTTTGACTTTAAAGATTTGTAGACTTATCTTGTGTCGAAAATACATATAAAATTACGCAAAAGGATCTTGATGGACGGACAACAAACTGATCATATATTTAATGTGAAAATAAACGCTTGCTGATGGTTTGCGTAACTTATTGAGGACCCTGTATAATTATTGCAAGCGGGAACTCCATGTAGTTATAAATCATGATTAATGAACCGAGTATAAAATTACAACCCAGTTCTGCATTTAATGTTCCAAACTTAATTCACACCAACAAATTGTACGCAAAAAAGTGGAAAGTCTCAAGAATAAAAAATTACTTTTTTTACCAGTCTAATGGCGTTCATTTATTTAGATTTCAAATGTTGGGCGTTAACAAGACGTATTCAAAAATAAATACTTCTCACTTTGTACTTGTGATTAATTATAACCGTTTTTTTATTTCATTTTTTCATCGATTTATATATAAATAATTGGTGGCCCGGTCCGGCTTCGCACGAATCGATAAAAATTCTAGAAACACGTTTTCCCCGAAAAACGAAATATCAGACAAGAAGTTCTCTTGCCAATTTGTAATGATGATGATTTTGAATTTTGATAACTGGTATTTTGTAATATATACCTAGTTATTTCTTGGCAACTGCAGTTATTAAATTATTACTTATATTCCTTGTAAGAACTTCGCATGAAAACATTTTTGTTGTTATGTTCATATATTTCCTTGACCTAATTTTGTAAACGATATTAGTGTTGATTTGAGAAGAAAATATTTATCACGATACCTACGTATTGATGGATTTTAACGATGTTTTTCGTGTTATTTATATACGACAGGTATACATTCAACGTATTGTGAATTCTCATAAGGACAACGAATACGCAAAATAGTTTTTGTTCTCATGCATAAATGTTGAAAACCTAGTTGGCATTTTTACTGTACATATATTAAACGCTACATGAGGTCCAAAATATTATTAATTTTTTCAGACTATTTCAAAACTTCGTAAGACATGTTTTTAATGCGTAATAATAATAATAATAATAATATTTTTTTTCTGTTTTGTACATAATAAATGCATAGGATAATTCAAGTAAATATACACACAGATACTATGATAAAACACAAAATAAAAGTTAGAAATAAAAGTCATTGAGAGAATAAAAACATTTAGCATTTAAAAAAGCCCTAAGCCTTCTTTTAAAAAGTGCCGTACTATCATTGTTTTTTATATCCGGTAATTTGTTAAACACTTTGATACAATTAAATATAATGGCCCACTTTTGTAAATACAGAGGTAAACTTTTTTATTACACAAATGATTTTGTCTAGTGCCGTAGGTAAGCATGGGAATTTTTGACAAAAAAAATATATTAGCTTGACTTGTATGGGACAAAATCGTCCCAGTTCTTACCTGTGGAGCTCTATTGTACTCAGTTAACCTCAACACGTGTTCAACAATCCTTAAAAAATACGTCAATATTTGCTACTTCTCTGTTATTAATAATAATCTTATTTTTCTCGGAAGTTGCTTTAACGATATCAAGGTAAATACTTTGTACGCGAGTTTTAACTCCCAATAATATAGTAACTTTGTAGGGTTTTCCCTTGAACAGAGCAAACAAATACAGTTGTTGTTGAAAATATTTAATCTATAGTGTATCGACATTTTACTGAAATGTTTGGTAAAAAACCGCTGCCCTACTTAAAAAATACGTTCGATAATGTCAAAACTAAACACGAACGACGGTCGCTGCTGGCTGCTGATTACGGGTGCTGGTTTAATGTGGTACACCTTCACGAACAGGCTTTTTTGCTCCGTGCCGTGCTAGTCGTGCAGATTCATGCTTGAAGAAAAAAGAGCGCAGTTTTTAAAAAGATAAAATAATAGAAAATGCATTTGTTGCTTTGTCATATTCATTTATATTATTTAATATTAATTTTCTTTATGAAAAATAAAATGTTAATTTCAATTTTTGTAATATCAAGTTTTCCTAGCGGAGTCTCATTGAATGTCCAATCAACACTTTTCCGCACAAACGTGTACCTACTTCAATATGATATGAGTGTTTGCCTTGTTTTTCATCTTTTGTTCTTATTAATAACAAAATGATTGACGTATACAAGCATTGTTATTCTGCCAATAATAATTTCCCAACTCTTCAACAAACTCGTAAGATAACGAGCACTTTTACAAACAGTAATTTTTATTTATACCTGCAGATAAAATACTGTAATATTTAACTAAATAATTTATTTTTTAAATAAAGGGCTCCGTACATCCCCTAAAATGTAAGTTTTATAAATTTAGAAAATCGCTGTTTCGAAATGAAATAATTTATGGTAACGTCAACCAAGATTTTTGGTTATGTAACTTAGAATTAGCGTTTTTGATGACCTAATAATATGTTATTATGTCAATCACTGATTGCTGATTGACATAGGTATAATATCATATTAATGTTATAATACAACTATATCACCTGTAGTTGTATTACCAAATTGCAACAGTGAGATCACCACAAATACCACAAAACCATGTGAAACGTAATATGTATAATGTATATTGGCTACATTAGTCATCGATTGATTTGAAATTGTCTGTTAAGTATTGACAGTTGAAAAAAATGTATAAATTTGAATAGACTGATTTGCGGTTATTATTGGCACTTTATAAAATTAAAAGTCGATCAAGACCTACGCAATTTGTACACTATGGGTCCGTACTTGCAGCCAAAATATTTCACAAGTTTCTGAGGCGCGTATCTGCTATATAAATAGGGCAATGAATTCTAAACAACAGATAATTAGTATGAAAAAACCTCACTGAAGGACATTTAAAAAATACGCTAGCCTGATTCCAAACAGTAGGGGAGGACGGGGTCAATTGTAACACGGGCCAATTGTAACTGACTATTTTAGTGACATTTACCAACAAAATGAGAAAATGACACTACTATTTTGATGTACATTTAGTCGCTGGTGACTGAATGGTACATCAATGCAGTAGTATAAATGTCACTGTTACAATTGACCCCGTCCTCCCCTACAAGCAAATTTATGTATCTCTTTTAGTTTAGAAGTTATGGGATTCGAAGATTTTTTTGTGAAAGGACCCCCACCAAATACATGAGGAAATGGATTTTGGTGAAATTCTTTCTAACTGGGAGAGTGGACTGATTCATTCACTCCAGACAGAATTAAAGCTATTTTCCCATGTAATTGGTGAAGGTTTTTTTTGGGAAATTTTAAATGAGTGCAACTTTGAATCCAGAAGAGATACAGACGTTTGCTTGTCCTCATTGGAATCAACGTGTCTTTTTGAACAAGCGTGGCGAGTGTAAAAAAAAATAAGTGAGATTTCGAATTTTATCAAAAATCCCATTTTTTTAAGTTAAAAATACAAGAAATCAAAATCTTTCATATATTTTTTACATTATTACTTTTTCTCGTGATAATGCATGTTAGCTGTGATTTAAGATTTATGGGCATTTACAAATTATTTCCGTATAAGTGATCACAAATAAAATAAAAATAAACACTTTTCCGATTTTGATTTTTTTAGTTCAAAACAACACACAGTGCGAGTTTGTTTATTATTATTCATTGTTTATCATGCAAAGCACGTGTAAAGCTTCTACGTATGTAATATTTCTCGTACAATTTGTGAATACAAATTGTATTGGATTTGTTTTTATTTTGTACGTATCTGCGTATACATTTAAATCTTTTAAAAATCTCTTTGATAAAACGCTAGTGCTTTATCAATAGACTTGTACAAATCATTGGCACCTTTGTGCATGAACTTTATATTTGACTAGCGGCCCTGTACGTGCTTCGCTACGTATAAAGTGAAATAATAAAAAAATTTAATTGAAACATCTATCTATCTATCTATTTTATTAATTGCTAGCTATTTTAAAATATACATGTGCGTATATGTGTGTATGAAAATATATATGACTGCTTACGTCAATAAAAAAAAGCGTAAAGTATTCGTGGATAATTGGTCTTTAAAACACTTGCTCTATTTCGAGGGTTCACTCCGGCTGCGCCGTCGTGCTCGAAAAAAAATAGCGTAAAGTATTTATAATTAATTATAGTATAATTGCTGTATAATGTTTTAAACGATATTCAGATTTTTTACATCCTCGATCTAGATATATGGTGTTAAGTTTTCTTAAATAAGGATTCTTAAATTTTCTCTTTTTCCGCGCAATTTTTTAAATTTTTTCTGTCATAAGAACCTTCTCCTGACAATAACAAACACAACAAAAAAAAATATATTGAAATCGGTCCAGCCGTTCACGCGTGATGGCGTGACCAAGGGATATAGGGATTCATTTTTATATATTACTAGCGGACCCGGCGAACTTCGTACCGCCTAACAGTATTATATATATATATATCTATATAATTGGAACATCTATCTATCTATTTTATTTATTTTAAAATATACATGGACGTATATGTGTGTATGTCGAACACTCCGGCTGCGCCGTCGTGCCCGGTGCAAAAGAACGAATGGGGATATTTGAATATTTGATTAACGTCTGATTAGTACTCTTCAATAAATAAATTATCGACCAATTTTTATAAGGTCAACAACATTTTCGATATGAATAAAAAAAAGTATACTTACAACACAAAATCCGTTGTTATTGAAAGCTCGTGTCACGTGTTGAGTACTTTTGAGGTTATAAAATCACTTGAAAATTATTTAATGATGAAAAATGTTAAAAGTATATAAATCAATGTTTTTTTAATTTTTGACAGAATTTTTTCAAATCATACATAAGGCTGTTTATATTTTAAAACCATGGATACGAATTTAAAAAAAAAATCGTGTCTTTAATAATAATTATAATCAAAGGAAGAAAAAAAATTTAAGGGTGGACTACCCCTAACATTTAGGGGGATGAAAAATAGATGTTGGCCGATTCTCATAGATACCGGATAAGCACAAAAAATTTCATCAAAATCCGTCAAGCCGTTTCGGAGGAGTATGACTTCGAAAACTGTGACACGAGAATTTTATATATTAGATATAGATTAACCATACTCATTTATTTGGCATCCTATTTTCAATCTAAAATAATTTATTTTAAATACAGTAATAAATATAAAGGCCGCTGCACACAAGGCTGGATTTGCCGCTAGATTTGACTACTAGTTTTCAAGTGCTGGTTTTATTAATTGCTTTTATGTGCTCGTTTCACACGAGACGTCTCTTCAAGCTTGTTTTGTGAATAGATCTGGTGCGCGCGCAGTGACAGTTCAAATATAAACACAGAGCAAAACGTGTCTGTTGTCTGACTCTGAGCAGAATTACGTCATGTTGGCTTGTGGGCGTTTTTGTTAAAACATACAACATATACAAAATGCACGGCTCTGAATGCATTACAATAATACGAACGACGTACCATGTGCGCTTTGTTTCTATGGTCTTTTCCTAAGCTATGATCCCCGAGCACTGACGCAAGATTAAAAAAAGAAAAACTTTGGAATCGGTATTTTTTTATTGTGAAAACACAAGCAAGACGTATGAAAAATCACTTTACTTTAAGCTTTGAGGGTAGTATTATCAGACGCTGACCTTATCCAGAACACGATATTTAGATTCTATCTTCGTACTTCAATATCCTTACGGAACGTAGAAATCTCCAGTTTCGTGAACTTTGTTATAATCAAAGGATTATGTTCACTTTTGAAGCTTCAGTACTTACATAAAACGGATCAAAACATTTTGCGTCGACTTTATGTTGAAAAAGGCGAATAAATAAGAGTCATTAATATTTTCTTATATCTGTATTTTGTAATGCCCTGTTCAGACTGAAACGTGCCTATCTTTTTATACACGTGTTCGGGAGATGAAACGGAATAAAACCATCCACAGTGTGTCTCAAGAACTTTACGAAAAACGAATAAAAATATAATTTCTTGATGTATGTTCTCCCGTCTTCCCATCAGCTGTTGCAGCTTTAAATCTCGATTTAAAGGCCGCTGTACACACGAGGCTAGTTTTGCCGCTAGAAACAGCGCTGGGACTTGGGCTGGCTGCCATGCGGGTTACGAAGATTAAAATGACGCCACTGCGCGCTCGCCTGCGAGATGAACAAGATGCAAATTTAGAACCGGAGGCATTTTTCTTGCTTGTTCGTCTGACTGTTTTGAGCAAGAACCAATCAGGAAACAGTATCTTGTCATGTGTACAAACGCCCACATACACTGTATAGTGTGTGTTCTGTTCAGAGACAATAAACGTTCACTTTTGTTAACATTCTAACTAATCACTGCATTGTTTGAAAGCCATCACAAAATGAATGATTGAAAACTAGCAGTTAAATTTAGCAAGGAATCTAGCGGCGAAACCAGTCTCGTATCCAGCGGCCTTAAAGCTGAAACTCAGTATTAAAGTTTGGAGCACGGAGTAAAATATAACGGAGCTGGGATTTAGATTTTCTCCTCGGGGACAGAAATAGAGAAGGTTTTCGAAAAAAAGCATATTATTTATTCACAAATGATTGTTGAACTCCTATGTAATATAATGGACTTTTGAATATTTTTACCAACAGTAGAATTAAAAGTTTGGACAAAAATTTAAAAAAATTTCATCAAATGATTTTTTCTGAGAATTCAATAACCAAACGAAATTGAATTTGTTGCAAGGTTTCAACGTATTCAACAGTTGAAATCAATATATCCCTTTCAATACAGTTAGACTGGAACGAAATAACAATGTAATTGGCACTAAAGTTTGTTGACAGATCATAAAATACTGAAATTTTATTTCATGCCCAAAATATAACAGCATTTTATTGATAATAAAGTAAACAAGTGAATTATTACCTTCACCTTCAATATAAGAAGAGGAAGAATCGATAGGAGGACACGAATAGGTGTCGAATCGTTGCGCCCTCTCGGTTGGGGACGAAGCGACGATTCGACACCTATACCCGATTATCTAGCCATCCAAAGTTTCCAATTTTTGACTCAGAAGGCGAAACATTTAATTGTTTACACGTGCGAAAGTATACGTAAACGCCGACAGCAAATATTTCAATTTAACGGTGTAAATGAAGTTATTAGTTTCTATTTAATTGAACTCAGTTCTATAATTATTCGGTTTGTGTTAATTAATTGTCGATTTCTCGCACACCAAATAATATTGCGTAAGACACGTTAAGGTGGCTATATATTAATTATATTATTATTATATTAATTAGTGAAAGATGTCCTTGAATCATTATTAATTAATTAATTATTAATATTCGCAATAATCTTCAGCAAACTTTTGGAACTGTTTAATGGTAGGACTCAGCTGAGGATTAGTCCATCTATATCTACCTATAATATTATTATAAATTCTTTCTATGTATGTATGCAACGATGTACGTATGTTTGAACGGATTTAACTTAAAAACTGTTTGACGGATTTTGATGATTTTTTTTCAAAATGTTTCTAATGATTCCATAAGTGCTATAGGCTGCGTATTTAGCTTTTTAAATTAATTTTTGAGTTTATAAATTAATTACGTTTTTATGGCCTTTAATGACTTAAGATCCACCATTTATACACAATCCGATCACCCGTAGTGGGATCAAGATTATTGATAGAAAGAGGTAAGGGGGCGCAGGCAGGATTAGGGGACGTAGGGTTAAATATTATCTCACTTTTGCTGACAAAATGAATGTTACGTAAGATAAATAAAAACTTGAAGAACAGTTGCTCGTAAAAATCGGCCCTAAAACTTCTGAGTGTTTTTGAGCTCAGCGTTCTAATTTTGATGTTCAATTAAAGTTCTAAAATAATTCTTACGGGGAGAGTTCATGGTTTTCTTATTTCCTCTTTTACAGGGAGGGTGGAGGTCTAAAATGAAAATCCACTGTAGCATAATATTATATAATAGTCAATCTACAAATTTACTTATAAAAGTTCCCGGGCAAAGTGTTGGCAATTGGCAAGATTGCATCACTGTTAAAAAGTACTTTGAAAATTAAAATAAATAAACATACAAATTGTATTTAAACGCAGTGCTCAGAAAACGTCGCCGTGGGATGTGACTGTTAAACTTGATCATTCTAGTGGAACCCTTCATGTCTGTACTCAAACCCTGTAAATAAGCTTTATATAAAAGCTTACAGTGCTTTGTAACAGAATGTACAGCAACAAAACATATATGTTGTCGTTTAAGTATACAGTTGTCCCAGACATGACTCCCAGGTCTGTATCTCGATTATTTTTTAAGATAACTTCTTTCAAAGCCTCCTATATATTCATAATTCGGATGGAATTCTTCACAAAATGGCGTTATGTTATAGTCTAAATTCTAAAATGTCCTATGTGCCACCTTACCTGTTTACATACTGTATATATACAGTAGGTAACATTGCCACGCTCATTATAGCTGTGTTAAGCAAATCACAAAGGTTCAAATGAAAAACAGCAAGCTTTTATTATTCTACAAGAACGATGGATGCACATAGAAACTACTCGTAAAAGGTTCAAGAAACCGCCTACTAAGGAAGCTATTCTTATGTATTCATTTTGCATCTAAAATACTAGTTGCCAGTTTGCAATGCAAAACTTGTTTGCCCCGATTTTAAACTATTTTCAGTTTTTCTTCCATTGCATTTCTGATCGATGAATGTAAATTGTATGTATTATCAATAAGTAAAATTAGTGATGAGCAAAATCGGTCTTGGTCTTGCTTTTTTGCAAGGCCAAGACCTTACTTAAGATTAAGACCAAGATGAATAAGCAAGACCAAGACCGAATAAGCAAGACCGAGACCGATACCAAGCCTGTCTCAATTCTATCAATATTTATTGTAAATAATTTATACTTATAAAAAACCTTGATGTTGATAGTATTTTGAAAAATTATTAAAAAGACGTAAAGTACCAGGTTAAATGGGCAGGATTAAGACTGAATACGAAGACCAAGATCGAGACTTAATAAGCAAGACCAAGATCAGAAATATTTGAGCAAGAACAAGATCAAGATCGAATAAGCAAGGCCAAGATTATCTCAGTCTTGGTCTTGCTTTGCTCATCACTAAGTAAAATACAAAAAAAGATTTCGAATTTGGCGTTTTTTTAATTATTTTAGTGTCCGTCCGTACGTCTATCACGGGCGATTATGTCTGAAACTATTTGACGCAATTATTTGAAATTTGGAACAATGATAGAGTGTGGTTACCCAAATACGGACGACTGAAATTTATTAAAATGCACAAGAACACCAGAAGAACTAGACGCAGACCTGTCTAAACGCTGGGCTATTCTGTAGTTCTCGTTTCGCTAAACTATGGGTTGTGTTCACGGACTAGAAATAATACCGGTCCTTTTGCGAGTCCGTTACACTGTACGTAATTTTATTACTTTAGTCAATTCAATTAATTGTTTTGTTTATCTCACATTCTATTGTTGAGCAATTTAAATGAAAATTTCTTTTCGTTTTTCAAAGTATTTTAAACGTAAGTAGTTATATTTTTGTGCTAAGCTGTTTTCATTTTTAGAAAATAATTTATGTGATTTTATTAGACAGAAAAATTGAAAGGTTAAAATGATTTATATATAAACGAAAAATTTTATTTGTTTAGATAAATTTTATTGTTTTATATGACGTCAATCCTAAATTTAATTGCAGTGCTTTGTACATGTTATTTAAAATAGTTCAATAAATTCATTGTAAAACACTGCAATTTTCTCATGACTCATAATTTTTTTTCATAATATTTATTAACACGTTCAGCTTTTATCGAATATCATTTTGTTTTTATCTATAGTTTTATTAAGTACTAGTGGCCCTGTCCGGCTTCGCACAATTTGTAAATTTCCGTCATTTTTCCGTCGATTAAATTACGAAATTAATGCGAAAATATATATCCTATGTCCATTCTGAGGGTCCATTCTAAATATTGGTGAGAAAATGTTTTAAATCGGGTGAGTAGTTCATTTCAAACGAGATGCATAAACTACTATTTATAATTATATATTTTTGTTAATATAATTGTCTGAAAAATTGGTCGATACTTTTATTTATTGAAGACATTAATCAAAGATTTAAACTACTGTTTTCTTATTACATTTTTTACAAAAGAAATACTCGTTATTTTTTAGAGCTGTTAAAAATCGGTTTTCTTATATACTTCAGAGAAACTGCTCTGGAAAAAGAGCAATTATTAAAAACGCGTTTGGAAATTATTTTTATTTTACAAACTAGAAAATGAATGTTTATATATAAAATATTATTCCTTCAAAATGATCACCTGAGTCGTTTTTTTAAGACACAATAATTTTTCTTAGAAATATTTTCAATATAAAACAAAGCCATGCAAAGAAAACATAGGTAAAAAGCGCGCGGCCTCATAAAGTTTGAAAAAAAATCAATCAATAAAAAAAATAGCTAATATTCCGAGAGAAATTTTTAATTAAAAACCAAAATAAAGCGTATACCATTAGCAATGTCTATATTTTGGTTCGAAGTATTTTAGAGTCAGAAGAGCGATTAAAAGTAAACAAAATTTTGAATGGTTTATAATATTTTGTCTCTTATAGTTACGTTGTACATCGATATTAGAACAGAGATAGAATATCAAAAATGAAATAACAACACACAGGAAAAAGCTCTTTGTTATTCATAAAACTTTAATTATGTAATCCAGATTTACCCTTTATAAGCCAATAATTGGCAAATTGAAATAAAAATAACGTTCATCCTAAGAAAACAATATTGAATCGAAAAATACAACAATAATAATCAATTTTTTATTCAAATCACATTGAATTTTAACTCGAAAATTAAATGCAAATTACTTTTTATTAGCAAAATTGCTTTATTTCACAAAGTCGAGTTGTCGAGCTTCTATAATTTATAATTATTCATCAAATATTCTGAGTGGTATATAAATGTTATATAAATATTCTGATTTAACAAAACAACGTTTTTTGGTCGAAACGTTGACACCAACATAATAAAAATATAACAAATCGAAATCAGTATGACATGCTGATTTCCGTTATTGTATTCTATCTGCAAAATTATAACTTCTTATCTAATAAATATTTTTTTCATGCCATTTCTGGTAAACTTATTATTTGTGTTTTTGAAAAAATAAAAAGTGGTGTTGCATATCGATTTTTTAACACCGTATAATTTTTGTTTTTTTATATTCATTATTCACTTAAAAATACGTATTCAATTATGTCTTATTTTTTATTTTATTTAAATTATTCGAACGTACCAAACGTCAAATTTGTCTGTTTCTAAAACCTACTCATATTTTCGACATATTATATTCATAATAAATGGAATATCCAGTTCTTCCGATTTAAAATTTACGAATAGAATTTACGTATACAACAGCTTAACGCAGCAGAAAAAATTCCTGAATTAGGTAAATTAATATACCACAATAGTATTACAAAGCTTTATAAACTTGAAACCTATGAGCTAAGGTTTTAATTTATCAAAAAAAATCAATAAAAATATTTTAAAAAAAGCAACCTTCGGCGTGTCCAATAATGTAAACAAATATTTCGACTTTGTGTTAATTGTATTTTAATTTTGAATTCCAGTTCAAATTAACATCAGGATCGGACAGTTGATTAATCGGTTTAAAATATAATTTCAAAATAATTTAATAAACAATCAATAAAACAGCTTACCCGTCCAGTTTTTCACGAGAGTTATTTGACAGCAGCGCGAGTTCAATATGTAAACACAACAACAATGTACATTTGAACTGTATCTTGCAACGGTCGTTATCGCACTGACGTTGCGACGTACCGTTTCGTCGTTATACGAGAGCGCCGTTCTGCACTAGGGATGGTCAATCTGTTAACCAAATAATTCGACTGAATCAATTCGCAACATATCGGGATAGGTTCGATCATTTACTAATAATAAAAGAGTAAAGGGAGATCTTATGTTCTGCCATAACGCCTTAAATTCAATAATTACAATGAAATTTGATATACGTAAACAGTAAAGGTCTTCAACTCAAAAGACAGGCTACTTTATACCGTATTTGGTTCGCGTTAAGACAGGACTCCTATACAAATGAAAGTATTTTTTGCACACCCCCTATAAAATAACAAATTTTTCGATAGTGCTGCGAGCTAAAACAAATTCTATCTATATGCCAAAAATGTTGATTTCAATTTTTGGACCCATTTCAATAACTTCCCATTGTACTGGGAAGGTAATAAATGAATCGCTTCAATAATGAATCGAATCTTATTGTGTGGCCATCCCTAGATTGCAGTCAAAGTGAGTCTGCCGCTCGTCTGTTGATCTGTCCGTCTGTTCGCACAAAGCGTATCTGGGTTAGTACAGAGATCCGTGTGACGTGGCCCAACTGTCATTGTTATTGGAATGTCGCTAATACCGATTTGATTAAAGATAAAGACCAACATTCACACGACGTCGCTTGATATTCGGAAGACGTAGCGACGCTCCGGTCTAATTCACTACGCAAATAAACGCGCTTTCTTGCGAGCCACGTTTCTAATTTTATTCAAATATTGGATGACAGCGTTTAAAGAACGTTAGGAATTTGCCTAAGGTCGAAGGTCGTTTAAAATGATATTGAACTAGCTATGTTATGCCTATTGTTGCTCATGACATGCTGAGTTGCGGAAAGCACTGTCAAAAAAATTGATTTGATGACGACTTTAGATTGTGATTGGATATTTATAGTTTTTGTACGTTTTGTCGTTATTAAAACTCTCTGCCCTATATCAGGGGCTCAGTGTCACTACTTACAGTGGATCAACGCCGACTTACTAAGCCCAACCTAGGCACAACACTAGTAAATCGCAAAACTTATAAGATTAATTTTGGACAGGGCATAGCGTGTGAAGCATTATATTTGTATTTCATTACCCACAAATAAATATCAATTTATTGTTACAAAGTTTTCATACTACGTAAGTATGTACTGTATGTATAAACAGAGAAACTTTTTGTTAACAGATCTTGGGCACTAACGTGTTTCTAGAAGTTTCAAACTGGGTCACAATTCTATGAAGGTCACTACGAGTATTGGGAAAGTGAATTAAATTTATATAGTCTGTTCTAAAATAGAGTAGAGTAATAAATCATCCTGGTTTCAAGTTTTTGACAGATTTCAGTACTACCATAGAGCACAATAGATTTGAGTGTGTTAATCCGCACACGTTTTGATGAAACATATATCGTTTTAATGATTGCACAATATATGTTTCATCGCGATGTGTACGAAATAACACAGGTAAAATCGATTCAGGAGAAATTCATATAAGAACCAAAATATAGCGTTCAAATTTAACAATTTAATGAATTTTTAAATTCTCCAATAAGTAAACGTGGGCTTATAATCCATAGTGAAATATAATAATTTTACGTATGAAAAAATCTCGACGAAATGTTATACCTACGAAAATTATATGAGCATAAACACATATTTTTAGTACTGGTACATACTACTATAGTTTACCATATCTAAACTTGTATTGAGGCCCTGAGGATGAAAATATATTTTTCGAAACGTCGGTCACAAGTGATACACTGGTAAAGCTTCTTTCAATTGTTCCTCAACCAAATAAATTTCCGGCAAACATATTACTTGGAACAAACCAATACTAACAACTATAGTTTACATTATTCTGTGATTCAGGAAGACATTTGTCACATTACAATACATATTTTCGCGTCAAATTATGATTTCTGTAACATACAGAATTGAACATATTTTGACTTTCCGATATGTCGCCTATATATAAACGTCTCGTCACAGGTGTAGAGTGAGTAATTTTAATTGTTATTTATGTGTCCCAGTTGGAATGGAATTGGATGAGAATGTTGAAACCGTTGTTGTTCCTTTTAATATCAGGTCAAAAAGCAAAACGAGTTAAGTAAAATTTTTAGTCAAATAATATGAATGACGATATACTAAAGACTTTAACAGAGAACATAGGTTTTAGTCGATCTCGCACTTGGCCAGTTTTTATTTTGAAGGAATATGCCTTGAAAAAAATGCAAAAAACGAATTCTTTAATATACTTTTGAAATTGAGAATGCTTACAGAAAAAGTTACGCTGAATTCAATGAGCGTAAGCAAACGTCTGCATCTCTTTTATTTTGGAAACTACGGCCATTCGAAGGTTTTATATGATTTTCTGAAAACTATAAACGCAAATAACTTCTAAACCAAAAGAAATACAGACGTTTGTTTGTGCTCATTGGATTCAGCGTGTTTTTTTAAATAAGCATGATGATTTTGCAAAAGTTCCGACAGATTTCGGTTTTCGTCAAAAATCGCATTTTTTTAAAGGCGTATGCCTTGAAAAAATGGCAAAAAACGAATTCTTTAATATACTTTTGAAATTGAGAATGCTTACAGAAAAAAATACGCTGAATTCAATGCGCTTAAGTAAACATCTGTATCTCTTTTAGTTTGGAAACTACGGCCATTCGAAGGTTTTATATTATTTTCTGAAAACTATAAACGCAAAAAACTTCTCAACCAAAAGAGATACATATGTTTGTTTGTGCTCATTGGATTCAGCGTATTTTTTTTCTACAAGCATGGTGATTTTACAGAAGTCCCGACAGATTTCGGTTTTTGTCAAAAATCGCATTTTTTTAAAGGGGCGTGCCTTGTAAAAATAGCAGAAATCGTATTCTTTTGAAATGGAGAATGCTTACATTGTTCGTCTTTTTTTCAGCAAGGCCACTTGCTCTTTGTATCTAACTTTTTCACATTTATATTTTTGGTAGGATATTAATTTCCATGAAGTAGCGTTCGAATCTGTTATATTATATTCTTTCAATTTGTCGTTTGCAACTTTCTTTTAGTAAATCTCGAATAGACTATTCGGTAGCCTAAAAACTCCCTGGGGGGTTGATGGAGTTTAATTTAGAGATGAAACGTTAGTGTCCTTTACACAAAATGTAGTTAAAAAATCTGTGGTATCTAACCGAAAAGTTTACATAAATGATTTTGCCTTTTGACTGGTGATAAAATAAACGTGAATGAGTGAGTTTGTTATTATTCACTGATTTATCTTCGTCAGTAAAATTATTAATCCATGCGCGTCAATTGAAATTTTCCAAACGGGAACAAATTTAATGAAAAAACATTTTTGATTTAAAATATTCAGTACAACGACAAACATATTTGTCGATAAAATAGTTACATATTTTCCAGTGCCCCTAATTTAGAACTTTATACACACTTTGATATGAATTATGATACATATACTGTAAACATTGTAAAATTCCTCAGGATCGTAAAAATTAGTAAATTTCTAAAAACAAAATCATTTTGTAAAATTTAAAATAATCTTTATATTATAGGTTTAGGGCTTGTGTTGACGTTGACAAAGTTTCCTTTAATTTTGAACGGTTCAGTAAATTTGTATATACTACGCATTTCCTCAGTTCTTTGTATGCTTAAATTGTTCAAAGCGTTTTAATTTCCTCACTTTGTCAGCATTTCCTTTTTTTGGCGCCAATGGCTGTTGTAAAATATTAAGTTGGCAAAACGCGTTAATACACAAAATAATATATCGTGTACATAATTATTCAACACGTCAGATTCCGTAATCGGTTGACAGCAGAGATTTAATAAAACGCGAAACTGAAGACGTCTGTTTTTACATTTTTGAAGTGAAACTTCTTTCCGACTGTACAGAGTGAATGGGGTCATCCCACGTATCTAAATTTGATAGTTTTGAATAGGTCATATTTTTCGTCATACGTATAAACAAATACGAAATTAGAAGTAATAAAAATTAGAATTAAATCATTAAAAAATTGAAAATTCAGTTAAAATTGTTAAAATAGTCAAGAATAAAGGTCCATAATCGAAAAGTGCTAAGGTTTAATAATAATTTTTTTTTTATTAAAAGTCTCCTAATTAAACTGGAAAAAATATTAAAATATGCGTAAGACATCGATGCTTTACATAGTTAGTTTTCGGAACTGCTGACATTATATTTTGGTTATTTGCAAAAAAATGGAATGTACCGTTTGCATGCTAGGTTTACATATTTTCCATAAGAATACATGTAAAAGTTTTTTTTAATTTTTAACTTTATAAATCTCCTAATGATTTTGGATTTTTTACAGAAATTTTTGTCATAAAAAAATTTATTAAAAAAACTTTATTTCAGATTTTTTTCATTATCTTCGTAAAACGGCTCAACCTCCTTAAGAACCTCGTTAAGTCGAAAACCTCCAAATCTCGAAAAAATGTTTTGTTTCCTTTCCTTCAAGTCCCAAAACCTTCATTACTCGAAATCTCAACCCTCTAAAGAAGGGATGTCAGAGACTGTTTTTTTTCTAAAGGGCCATTTATAATTAGGGTGTGTTAGCGGGCCAGATTTTAAATTAAAAACTAAAACACACTAAATTAAAATCGTTATTTATTTAGTTTAAATCAATTTTAATATAAAGGCAATAAGAAGGGTAAATTATCTTGAGCTTGAGGATCCATCAATTTTAAAAATACGTAGTGGCATCCAATGCCGTCTAAAATCCTCATTGGATAGATTCTGGTCGCGGGTCGTATTGAGATGGCTTGAGAACCGGATGCCGCCCGCGGGCCGTATCTTTGACATCACTGCTCTAAAAGTCGAAATAATCAGTGAGTCCCTACAAGTCATTTCGGTACATATTAGGGACCACTTCTCTGTGCTGTGTCATAAATTTGAATTTTATACACGAGTGCGACTAAGACGAAAAAACTACTGATTAATACGAAGTTTATATACTCAAAAGCTATTTTTAGAAATTCTTGAAAGCTCACACTAATAGAAAGTTATAATAGGATTAAATTTCAAAAGTGCATCGTGCTTCAAGTAATTTTATTTTACGCAATGCTAGTGGAAAATGCGTAGGCTTTGTGAATTATTTGACGACACTAGCTTTAAAGTTTGTGACGGATCATAAGAGCGTAGCATAGCGTACATATTTACGTTATATACAGCTCATACATTTCAGTTTGGCGAAAACGTAACCCCTCATATCTGCTAGAGGCTTTTAAACGTTTTGCTATAATTTGATGCATCATGGTTTATTGTCCAGTTATTTTGGGATTCTATCCAAAATTACAAGAAAACGGCCAAGCGTCGCGTGATGGTTTCACACATGATAGGGTTCCGTAGTATTATAAGCGTTATTGGTCGCATTCGTTGGTTGACAAATATCATACCCTAACCTAGAATGCGTCATTGCCATGTATTGATACTGTTTTGTAAATTATTAATTCTCGAGTATATAATTGCACTATTAAAATCACTTTGCGGTTTTCCATAAACCAAGTAGTTCTAATAAATATTGACAAGTACATTAGTGACATCGGATGTTTTTTTTAGTTGTTGTTATAGCTGTGACCTCCGCTATTTAAGAAATGTGACAGCCAATGATACTCCATACAATGGGATGAGTGAAAATAACATTCTTTTTCCCTTAGTTCTATAATGTATGGAAAGCTACCCCTAACTAATTTTTTGTAATTTTATTATATAATTGTATGACGGCTCGAGCCTAGCGGCCCTATCCGGCTTCGCCCGAATTTGTAGATTGGCACCGTTTTTTTTTCGCCGAATTACGTTGCATAATTGGTCTCCACGAAAAGCGCTTTTATTTTAACGCGATAATATATAGCCAGTGTCCATCCTGAAGGTCCATTCTAAATATTGGTAAAACAAATTTTGAATTCGGATGAGTAGTTTCGGAGATTGCCTCCTACATCCAAACTTACAAACTTGACCTCTTATATTAGTATACATTGCACTTAAAATGGACATACAATAGGTACAAAGAGATGGCAATATTACGTACTGTAATCTATGTATCTAACGTAAGATTGCCA
This sequence comes from Xanthostigma xanthostigma, assembly GCA_963575645.1. NCBI lineage: Eukaryota > Metazoa > Arthropoda > Insecta > Raphidioptera > Raphidiidae > Xanthostigma > Xanthostigma xanthostigma. Next base: position 2,425,727 of record OY754470.1, on the reverse strand, counting down.
GCTGTAATATTTCTATCTTACGTATAATAATAAAACAACAATGACCGAAATAGAAAGTATATTCGCCTTGACTTGCGTATGTTGTGTCAGTACACTGTGTGGGCAGATATGATACATAAAGTAAAATGAAAATTGCTCGGAAAAACGTAATATTTCGTACCTAACTTTTGGCACTACTCTTTATAAATTAGTGTTTATACAGGCATGTTAAGTTACTTGTTACGCACTAGTGGGGTAAAGTAAAGAAGTCTCACGAGAACGATTTCGTCCCACATGACAAAAATTTTAAATTTTTAACTGTGCCTATTATTCGCAAACAAACACTATAAAAAAATAAGTTCAAAAACTAAAACCCGACTACTGAAAAGTATGAAACAAGAAAATATTCTCATCTGAGGATAGCCGTGGTCATATGCCACCTACCCTAACAAAACATTACATTTTAACAGTAGTAAGCGTTCATAAGCTCTAGGGCAAAGTACATCACGCTTAACATCTATAGAGGGGCCTCATATATATGAGATGGCATAGGTACGACCACGGCTATCCTCAGATGAGAATATTTTCTTGGTTAATAATTTTCAGTAGTCGGGTTTTAGTTTTTGAACTTATTTTTTATTTGAATTTTTTTTTTGAACCTATTTTTTATTTAAATTATTTTTTTGAACTTTTTTTTATTTGTTTTCAATTTGCTCTCCTCTGGGACCAAAATTCAAAAATATATGTTGCCTATGTTATCCGGGCCATAATAACGAATCGATTGACACCTTATTTATCAAAATCGGATGAATAGTTTAGGCGCTACGGTGGAACATCCGGAAATACATGTATAGACTGCTAAACTCATAACTCTTCCTTTTGGATTCGCCTTAGATGGGTAATTATTTGTCCATTACAGCTCACGCTGTACATCACAAAAATAAAAAAAGCAATTACGAAACAGTTTTATAGGGCCTAAATAAAATAAAACGATCAGTGACACCTCTTTCAAAGATGTTGGAACGTTTTGCGTAATGAATAGCATTTATACAGACATTTATATAAGCAAAATCACGGGTATCATTTATATATGAAAACATAGTTTTTTTAGTGCAAAAAGTAATAAGAAACGGATAACAAGTACTTAATACGATATCGTGTTTTAATCGTGAATTGTTTTTTTAAATACTGTAATGTGCCAAGTGTCAAAATATATCCGTGATGTAAAAATACTTAAAAAAACTCCAAACCAATGAACAGTCAATATTAATAATAAAATGGTATAGTTTATATTATGTTGACATACAATGAAGCAGTGTCTCAGCTAATTAATAATAATTTACCAATTGATTTTAAAGTGTGACGTAATGTGTGTTTTTCGAGTATTTGCGCAGTACAGAAACAATTTTGAAACCTTATTCAATTAGTCCCTTTGTACTTTTGCACCAAAAGTGATAAAATTAACACAGCGGGCGGTGAAGCATGGAATGTTTTCAAACCATAATTGAAAATCTTCCAAATTACCTGTTGTTATTTCACATTGAACTAGATACGTGTCGCTAAGGTAAGCCAAGCTAACCAGTTAACATTATTTCGCTGTTATAGTTATGTTTAAAAAAAAATACGTTGTAATTCTAGTTTTAACGTCTACTCTAATTTTACCACGGGTGGTTTCAGGAGCTACTGTGGATGAAAGAAATTCCACAGACTCAATCAGATATGGAGCATTCACAGCCACCATGCGGAACTAAAATTTAGGCTTATCTCGGACATGATTTTTCGGCTTTATCGCCATAAAAAAATAAAATTGTAATCACCAACTAGTTATTTAATAAACTGTTAAGATTATGTATTCATTAATTAAAATTATAAATGGATACAATTGAAACTAAACGCTTAAGATAATTAACTATTATTATATTAAATGTCATTTGTTAATGAGAAAAATTTGAAGATAAATTATATATGTTACGGTCAATGTCCGGAATCCGGGCAATGTCGACAATGCCCGAGTCACATCGGGCAATGTCCGAAATCGGACAAGGTTCTGAAATTTATTGCATTGAGATATATTTTTTATTGCTCATATCATACAAAAAATTTAATTATTTATAAATAAATAAAATGTGTGAAAATAAATTATACGTGGTTTCAATCATCAATAATTATAATAGAAAGCTGAAAAATATATTCTTCAATAATTGATATCAGTGATAAAAATTCCATAAAGGGTTAATGATAACTTATCATGATAAAATAACAATAAAATGTCAGCGTTTCATGTTTATAAAAAATATATTTTTGAACCTTGTCCGATTTCGGACATCGTCCGATGTGGCTCGGGCATTGTCGACATTGACCGGTCAATGTCGATATTGCCCGGATTCCGGACGTTAGCAAATTATTGCATTTTTTAATTTTTGAACGAAATCGATTACATGGCTTTTAATTTAATAAAAGTCACAAAAAAATTGAACTATTTTTCGTTGCCCAGTTGATTTTACTGTCACTTGTGATAAAAAGGGGTGCGTGGAGAGTTGGTGGGTGTTTAAAATTTTGGACAGCTGACTCTGCATCACGCTATATGTTTTATTTGTTGAATACCTATTTTCAAACTTCAAAGGTTCTCCTGTACCAGACCGCAAGTATATTTGAGAGAAATTGATGTCGGTGGATCAATACGTGTCGTGTTATAATTCAAATGACTGTTGACGTGCAATTTGGCGAAGTACATAAATTTACGAACAACGTTTGTTTCTATGTAATTGATTACTTGTACTTGTCACCTTGACAAGTGCCCTCCGAGAATTTCAGCACGTAATACACCGCACATCCCTCATTTACACATTTTGAAAGGTCGTTTATCTATCTCTCTCTTTCTTACTGATCTGCACAGATTAAAGCTTGAAGATACATACAGTAGAATCTTGATACTCAAACCTCGGTAACAATTAAAAACCTCTGTAATTGCCATATTCACCGAACGTAAGTAGTTATTTATTCGGTTCATTTGTTCTCCGAATAAATAGCGATAATTCAATTCGCCAACCATAATTATGTTTACTGCAGGTATAAATCTATTCTGTCTGGCTTCGAGGGTATAAATATTTATTCGCCTGATAAAATAATAATGACCGCCACATAGATCATAATACCTAACCTATAAACGGAGAGTACTATATCTACAGTTGCTTTTGTGAATTTATTTATGTGTTGTGTATTAACCTTTTATGAAGTGTATAGTTGTAAAACATTAAAGTTAGTGGAAGTTTTGTGCGCAGTTGGGTTAAGATAAAACATTATTATTTTATTCTTTAACTAACTTATCTACCTGACAATTTGCTTGGTGAATTGAAAGTAAATTTTATTCTAACGAATAAATTTGTTCCAAGATTAGTAACTTCTATCTTTAATAGTATTAGGTGAGCATGGGCATAAGTCCCCTCACGTCCTATAATATTGTCTTACTGACTTTAATAAGCGTTATTTTATTCTACCTCGCCGCCAACTTAGTTTAATGTTCTGCAGCCGGTTTTTATAGCATACGATATACGTTCTTTGCGACACTTTCGTTACATTTTCAATCTCAAGAATCAATTTTACTCTAAAAAAAGTTTTACTTCAAAAATATGATTCTACTATTACCTACCTTAGATTGTTGTCAGATCTGATTTTCTGGCAATGTTTTCTGCTACAATGATTGCGTCCCTATCTTTGTCTAGCCAATTATTTTCTTTATATCTTCCTTGTTGCACGCATTAGTTCAAAATTGGTTTCGGGCAATGGTGTATAGGACCGTGCGCAGTTATGACAGTCCCAGCAGGCCTGTATTGCAAACAAACGCTTTAAAACTCAGAACCAGATCTAAAACTAATATAAGAAACCGAAAAACACGCCTTTAACGTGAAGGCTCTTGCAGTATTTTTTATCGGAAATGTACAATACTTACAAGTGACGACGCTCGCATAGTTCCTTCGTATGCATTCAACTGTAAATACAGCAACCGCTGGCTGGCTACGAATAATCGTTGTTTACAGTCGATTTCATTGAAAATTAAGTAACGCTGCCGTGTGAGAGACTGTAGCATCGTCAAATATAAAGAAAGAGTTTTGTATTTCTTATTCGTGCTTGCTTCACCAATTTTTATAAAACTAAAAAACATGTATTTTTATGTTCTGTCGTGCAAAGAAAAAAAGAGGGTGTCGTGGAAGTGAAAATTTATCTTACTGACCCGGTACACTTTCACAACCTCTCTAAAATAAATACAAACTTTTTAAGTCTGTGCCATCTAGGAGATTTTATTGGAACAAAGGAAACGCTGTTGATGTCATCTGTTAGCGAGTTACCTAATTCGTCTGTACTAGTATCGTGGTCATATTTTTTCTCCGTATCACTACCATTACTTTCGTCACGTTTTTTTTTTTTATATATTATATATGTTCGGAGTTATGTGTGCCTAAAGAATAATAATTGATTACTCCATGTAACGTAATTCTGACATTGAGATAAAAATATGTTTTTCGAAACGTTGGCAAAATTAAAGGTTATAGAATTCGGATTCTCATTTTCGGAAATTTGCATTCAAATGTCTATATATTCAAAGCAGAAGTCGTATTTTTTGTACGAGAGTTTTCAGCGGCTGTCCCTTTTATGGATCAATTTTGATATTTGTTTTAATTCATTGCATAATTTTGTAAAGTTGCCAGGTCTTCTTTTTTAATTATTTTTCCTTATAGTATTACAAATATATTATAGCTACAGCTATCGAAAAATGATTCTTGCACTATTATAATTTAAATACCTATTTCTAACAAAACCCTTTTATCAGTTAAATTGATAATTAGGAATGACTGCAACTATTATATTGAATTTGATCTCTGATTAAAGCTTTGCTAGTTGTCACTTCAATTTTTAATTGAAACTTTAATTAAGAAGAAAAAACGCAGCTGTAACAGCGACATAGATGTTTTAATTACAATGAAATGTAATATCCAATTAATGTTTTAATCCAAGCTTCTGTCCTCTGAATTAATATATAAATGCGCTCAAATCGTTTGGTAGAAGTAATTTCATTTAATATCTGTTTTTTTTAATACAGTTTTGATATAAAAATAAAGATAAGGTTTATATATTTTTGTCCTACCCTCTATAAAATATAAAATTCGTATAAACTTCAGCTCTTAAATGCTTCGTGCTTTTTTTTATAAAATATTTTATTTCTGCTTTCGACAAGTAATATAAAAAAAATGTATTTATAATTGTCCTGACATTTTTCACGTTTCAGTGATCAAAGCTAATACAAAAAAGGACGTGTGTTGTTACTAAATACTTTTTACATCAAATTAGTTGAATAAGAGCAAAAGACAGAGAACGCTCATTTTGTAAGAGATGGGAGGGAAAAGGGGGTGACCAGAACTCTCTATATAATGTTGATCACTTGATATATTTCAGAATTTGACAATTGCTAAAACAATGTGGTTTTTTTGGTTAACTCAGCGCACCTACATTTTTCGATTTAATCTAAGTACGCCACATTAATATGCCAAACAAATTATTGATTAAACCAATTTGTTATTAAGCCTATACTTTTCACAAATTATTACATACAACAGGAATTTATTTACCAAATTGGATCACATTGTGTTGTCGAAAATTAATGTAATCAGCTTTTGTACACTTCTTTGAAACTATATGTACAGTAAATCAAAAGTCAGATACTTTATAAGGTCTGCGTTGTATATGAATTAAAATGATTAAAACGTTACACAATATTAACCTATATATGACAACTTAATAATTCCTTTTTAATTATGATACGAATTCTTTCGAATTTTAATTAGTTTTGAGTTGGAAAATTGTTTAGCTTTTGAAATATTCGTGATGTTGTACAAAAGAAAATTTCTTGAAGTTTTTTTTCACATTTCTCAAAAAGTTTATAGCATTATAAAAATATAATATGACATTAACAGAAGGCACATTTGTTTCTGACTGAAAAGGGTGACCAATTAAAGTTATTGCCGAAAATATCGTTGACTAAATGAAACAAATATAACGCCGAGTCGACTTGTGGAAAATCATATTTCTTTATATTTTGAGATCAGCACGATTAAAAACTGATCAGACACGGTTTTTCGACCATACTTCCACTTCCTAACTGAACATGGAAGTAAAATGGAAACTAGACTTTACAAATTTTGTGCCAATAATATTACGTTGATATAATCTCATTGATTTCCTATTATTTGAAGTTTTATTGCATTTTAAAGATTTTTCACTCGACGTTTGATAGAACATGGTTTTATAACAACAAAAACTTTTGAAATTAATAACTTATTCAAAAAATTACACAATTATAAAACTACCTGATCGTTTTGGACACTGCCCATCTCAGTATACTGAGTATATTTGTTATTAGCTCTGTTCCAAGCTCTCTGAGAACGCTAACAGAGCCGTCACAGTCTTGCGCAGTAAATCAAAAACCGATCCAAACAGTTTCGTTTTAGCTACTGCGCAAGACGGTGGCGGTTCTGTTACCGTTTTCAAAGAGCTTGGAACAGAGCTATTGTGTATTGTTTAAATGAATTATTAATTTGTAGAAACATCCGGTGTTTTTATTATTAATTGGTATTTAAAATGGAAAATACGGGACGACTATCAAGAAAATCTTATAAACATTTCCTGGAATCGATACTCCTGAATGTTTATTATCCCCGTCTAATTAGATTCAATCCAATATAAATTTTGCCTGGCGTTTTATTTTCTTTTTCGTATATTTGATATTATATTCACATCTTAAGATTGAAATTACTTTTGTAACTGAATGCTATTATGTAATGGAAACTTAAAAAAAGTTTTACACACAAAAAATTTTAATTCTGTGTAAGCTTTTTAGAATGTGTCTGACAACTTGAAAAATATTTTTCCAGTTGAGCAGTATAATAAAACCTCATCGAGAACATTTTATGTCAAAATGTAGCCAAGCTCGCGTTGTTATTTCATTATTTAAAGAAGCCATGATACTTCGTGCAAAAAGAATTGAGATCTAAAAAGATACCAAGTTTTCACACACGAGTCATTTATTTATAAAATATAAACCGTGACAATTTGTTGGTACTTTTTTAGATCTCAATTCTTTTTGTACCGAGTATGGTCTCTTTTTTTGACATCTATGTCTAGAAGAGGTATACAGTGCTCGCCTCGGCGGGTGCATTTGCCAAAACACTGACACAAATGAGTAACACAAATTAATCAAGACGAGGCATTGAAATGAAATGTAAAAACGGCATTTTAATATCTGTTGTCAAAATAAATTTCAAGTACATGAATATATAAATAATATGAATCGCAAAAGTAAATTTACATTCTTTATAATTAAGAAGTTTCAGTTCGGTCGTGTGTACCGCGACGCATGCCTTTTTTAATATTTATTTATATTTATATTTTTTCGTATAGAAAGTATGGGAAAATTTTCCTAGAAATTAAATATAAAAATACGTTTTAAGAAATGTTAAAGTCGTTCTTAAATATGTTTTGTGCACATTATTGCAATGGTTTGTTTCGACAAATAAAAATATTTTTCAATCACGCAAGTCTATGTGTTGCGGATAATCTCTATAACTATAGAACTAATTTGAAAAATCATAATAGGTAATAAATATTTATTGTGATATTGTTTAAGGTAGTACGAGCACCAAGGCAATTTTAAATAAAAGGCTTGATTTTTTTTATATGAAGTTGGACTAAGTCTAAACCAATTCTGAAAACTTTAGGGGGGCTGCCAGATTATTTAAATAAATAAATGACTTCAAAAGTAGGCATATTTAACATTGGCTTTATGATAAAACGGTAGATGGATGATATGTTTTCATTGATTTCTCCAAAACTAGTCGGTGGAAATTAAAAAAAAACCTATTTAAATTAAAGTTAAAACCTTAATAAATTATTGAAAACAAAAAAAACCCGTTGTGCCCGGCTAATTAAAAAGATATTTAATTAAAAAGATTAAATATCTTTTAATTAGTAGGGCACAACGGGTTTTTCTTTGTTTTCAATAATTTAATAAGGTTTTAACTTTTTTTTTAATTTCCACCGACTAGTTTTGGAGAAATCAATGAAAACATATCATCCATCTACCGAAATATAAAAAAAAATCAAGCCTTTTATTTAAAGTTGCCTTGGTGCTCGTACTACCTTAAGATCCTCGATGATGTAAATAATTGAATAAATATTTAGTTCCCAACAGATATAAATTCAATAACAGGGAATTGCAAATTTCTGAAAATGAATGTAAAACAATTCGCGATTTCTGAGATAATTTGTTTTATCTGGCCAGAGGTACCCACATTAAAGTATATGTGAAATGTTGTGCTTCATTATTCATTTGTTTTTTTTGCAGTTTTGAAGTGCTAAACCAAACTGACATGGATGACTGCATTATTTGATTGTGTTTATTTCGATTTGGCGAATTCAATTCTGTAGTCTTTTGGATGAATAGAATTGAACTGATTTGTGTTCAATATGTTTTGTTGAGAAGTTTGCTCTGCTACCCATTCCACTATACAAAGTTCTTAGAAAATCTGACAAGGCAAAGTACATTTGCATATTTATTTCACTCCAGCGAATAGGGAAGGTGACATTATTAACGATACTGTGTACTGGTTCGGAAACAGTGAAAAATATCATGCTATAAAACGTTCTAGTTGAATCCGCGATAAATCTATTATTATTAATAAATATTTCTAAATTGTTATTAATGTCACGTTATTGAAAATTTTCTTGGTTTCGCTCCGATTTTCGAAAAAAAATAATAGAGATCCAACCACACAAATAATAACGTTTTCGAGCTCAAAAGGCAAGTTTCCGAGTTGGCCCGCAGGAAAATATAATGTCATAGTGTCAATTTATTATAGTGGGAAGTTTTAGGCTTGGCCCACAGTTCAATCGGTTTCCACATTTTTATTCTCAATAGTTGATTGAAAATTAAATTTATGCTTTTACCAGTTCTCGTATTTGAACTTGGAAATTGTATTTCAATAGAATAGTTATTAATCCATTAAAGCATTGAATTCGTCACAAACAAATCACAACTAATTTACATTTTCAAATCATTAATCCCTATAGACATTGGTTCACTAATCCAACCTTCAGAACTTATTTAAAAATATTAATATTCAACTTTTTTATATCATGTGGTAAGTCGTTATACATTTTTAAATCATGGTACTCGGCACTATTTATTGAACAATGTCAAATTTGGTTTTGGGAGACACGCGTAAACGTGATATAAACAACGGCGCCCCTACGAACTCGGCTATTCTCGAAACGATGTTTAATTATATGAATTTAAAAGAGGCCATTTTCTAAATACATCGTGAGGAACAATAATATATGTACAGAAACTTAAATATAAAATTGAAACTGCAAAAGTTGTCTATAATATATTATGGTGGTAGTACGGGACTATGTGGTGGAAGTAACGGCTCTAGAGAAGAGACAGTGTTTCTTCGCTATTATATAATTTTAATTAAAGACCAATGCACATAATATGCTACATTTTGTAACGTAAATTCGCGATTTAGAATACTATAAGTAACGTGATTTTACGATAACTCGACTACTCGAAATTTCTCGCAATACAGCAGCAAAAAATGTGGGGTCTTAGGTGTAAACTGCATTTATCTTCATAAGTTACTTAATCGCAAAATCGTGCAACATAAAGTAGTTCGTGTGTGTTCGATCTAAGATAAAACAGTGACATCAACTTTTTAAATATTGCTACTCTTTAGATGTTTTAAAATAAAAATATTATTTTTTTTATTCGCATGGTATATTTAAATTTTTGTGAACAATCAATTTATAATTAACATCGTAGTCACGCTTCAATTAAGACTAAATTCGATTTACTTTTAAAATGAGAATATGGTGAATTCTTTAAACCTACTTCCTGTAGTAAAATATTAAAATATTGACACAATTAAATGAAACTTGTTTGTTAAATTGCACTTAGGCAGCCGAATGTTTTCTTTTGTATTTGCGTATATTTTTTTAATAGAAAATTGTAAAATTTGAATGTGACGTAGAATACAAGGTACCGGTGCTGCTCACTTGTGATCGACCTCTGTTATAATTATAGTACAAACAATATGACGAATAAGGGAATGGGGGAGATCATATACATTAAAGATTTACAATGTCAATAGAGCAAAAGTTGATTGATCGTAAATAAAACCATTCCACTGTAATCTAATTCCTTATAGTTTGTGTCAGAAATAAAGCCTTTTTCTACAACAAAACTCATAATCATCTATTCTTTACCTTTTACTTATCTTTTTACCTTTGAAACTAGTATAACCCAGTAAATAGTAACAATAAATAAAATTATCAACCAATTTTTCAGACTAATATATCAACAAAAAAAAATTGGTTGTCTGTAAAGTCGGTTTACGGACGATAGTTTTACGTGATAACGTATTCCGTAATACATAACCTAAATTTATATAATAATTATAATAATTCGAATCTATGATATTGCATCTATCGCTTCAAATTTAGGTTAATTTTATTTATTAAAATTACTCACCATATAATATAGTTGTTTTTTTCTTTCTTTCGTATTTATTTTAAGTCTCAAAGATTAGCTGTCATAATATTTTGAAAACAATTGTTTCACTGTTTATATAAAATTCCAAAACCTACTTACAATAATTAAGTATTTTCATACGTCAAAAAATTGATTTTTATAATGATAAAATTTGTATAAAAACGATTTTTTCGAGAGATGAGACCTAGCTAAAACGATTTTTTGCCCCCCAAAATCCCTTTTCAGTAAATTTCATCCAAATCGTTAGGGCCGTTTTCGAGAAAAGGACGCACAGGGTCAGGCGGAACGTTAGGAACGTTACGAACGTTAGGAACGTTACACTTTTTCGTGCATGCAGCCGGTGTTTTATCAATTTATAAGATTGGTGATTCATCAATTTATAAGACGTTATCACGTCAAAAAATTAGAAATTACTTATTAATATTATTTTTATATTTTTTAGATCAGTTCTGAAGAAGGTCCAAATCCGGACCGCAACGTTAATGTAATGAATTTATAAATTTTTTGTTAATATATTTGTCTGAAAAATTGGTCGATAATTTTATTTATTGAAGAATTCTAATCAGACGTTAATCAAAGATTTAATTTAAATAGTAACAATACTGGATATTAACAGTTTTCGTTTTTTAACGTTGCGTGGTGGTTCTATAATATGTTACATAGTCTTTGGTTGGATATTGGATAACCATGACTTTACTGTAACTCAGCTGTGATTTAGATAAACAAACCGAGTTTGAAATTAAATTCTCTGTGTATTATAGTAGCTATACTTGAAAACTAACTAGTCATTATAGTATTGTAATTTACTTTATGAACAACTTTGTAACATCTGAATACAGGAAAAAATATTAATTAGTCTAATAAACTCTGAAGATGTTAAAATGTCACGACACTCAAGAATAATAAAATTACATTTTCCAATTGTCATTTCCTTTCTATTTCATTAGTTTTTAGTGTCAATGCAAAAGCTTTTATATAAAAATAAATATTCATAAATGGAGTATTTTTTCATGAATAAAATCATGAATAATTTGTCTGTAATTTTTTAGACTGTCAAAAGGGTTTTTAATTTTTTGAGAACAGATATAGTAAGAAAAGAAAAGTTTGTGTGTTTATTCATTGCGTGTTAACACAAAAATGACAACCGATTTCAAGAAATCATTATCTTTCACTGTGTAAAATACTAAAAGTTTAAAGTACATTCAAAAATCTGTTACTGTATTTTATTCTTGTTATTTTGTTCAATTTCTCGACCTATTTTTATAAATTGTAACGATTTTAAGTATTGTTGTATTTTTTCAGATTGCAATAAGATGTGGAGATGTTGCGGCGATTTTCTACTTCATTAGGTATGTTTAAAAATCCTATAATTAAAAATTTTATAATAATGAAATATTTCCAAAATGTGTATTTATGGCGTTTCATCACAAATGTTTTTTTTTCTTCAAAAAAACCTTTTTTGATCTATTTTTAAACAAATAAAGAATGAATAGACAAAATGATAATTGATAATCATGAAGATGTGTAAACATTTTATTGTGCATAGCACAGCAACAAACTTTGAACTTACAATTAATAATAATTATAGAATTGCATAATTTGCTAATTCTTTTATATTCATAAAATTTATTCACGAGCTTCCCACTTCTTTTTTAATTTTGGCGATTTTATTGAACAGCCCTTTTATATAGGTACTAATCGAAATTTGATAAAAAATAATGAGTTATTTGAGAATCTATTTTGACCGACATAATCTTAATCATTGTCCAATTAAACATGTTATGTTTAATAGGCAATCAACAAAACCGAGCGAAACCGGACTGAATCACTATTTTTTTTTAATTAAATTCATTTTTTTTTTCGTACAAAAGATTAAATAAAAAATACAGTGGCCTGCACGACTTATTGTAATGATATATACTATATAGCCTTAACCAGTTCTAGAATGATTCGATATACAACCGTGAAAACCAAATTTCAATCGATCCAGCAGTTTTAACGTTTATTACGAATATATAGACGAATGCGAAGAGGAAATGTGGTTCAAATAGTAAGAAAATTCTTAGTCTAAAGTGACTTTTAATGCCCATCCGATAAGACCATTATCAGTTGTCCAAACGTTTCCGGGAATTTTCAAGTTTAATAACGGGAAATAAAAGGGATATGTATGAAATTCATGAATTTTCACACTTTAATGAAATATGTTAAGGAAAAATCGAATTTATCCGAGCCACTGAAGTGACATGTGACAAAACAATAAATATTTCGCAGTCGGCATTTAATTTCTGACAGTTATGTGTATTTTACTGATTGCACTACGAAAAATAAACATTTTGGAATATCTCAGTATTTATTGTTAACATTTAATTTGTGATAACATATCATAAACTAAGTACATTGTAGAACTAACTAGTGACAACATAAGTAAGGCCTGAACATGACGGGTCCTATTCCTCGAAAATGATATTGTAAATGACTGACTTTGAAATCATTGTTGTCAGTAAAGATGTGTTCTGTTTTTTATAATTTCTAGTAATTTTTAAGTTTCATCTAACCTACTAGCCTACTTAGCCTGTTGCTAAATTTGCCCCAGACTGCTAATTAAAATTGTGCGCAATTAATATTTCGTTTGCTTCATTATTGTCTAAGTTTTGGCATTAATTAATTTATTTATCTTGATTTCAGAAAATAAAAATAAGTAAAAACTTTTAAGTTAAACGCTTTTATTGTACAATCGATAATGTATTAAAAACTGGAAAATAAATATGAGTCGTTTGATTCAAATAAAATAAAATCGTGGGGGGCATTTAGTAGAAAATTTTCACGAGATTGGAAATCATATTTAACTTTCGACTGTCTTCTTCGACCATAATGTAACTATAAATGCCCCCAACGATTTTATTTCAGTTTAATCAAAGCCTCTTTTGTGACTCATATTTATTTTCTAGTTTTTAGTACATTAACGATGGTAAAATAAATGCATTTAACATAAAAGTTTTTTTTATCTATTTTTTATTTTTAAGTTTTTATAATATTGCATTGTCATCGGAACTACATACGTATGCAAAATTTCAAGTCAATCAAATAACGGGAAGTAGTTGAAAAAGCCGTTGCAAGATTTGAAACAAAAAAAGATACGGAGTCAAGCTAAATAAAAGCGTTTAAAAATCCCATGTATTCGGTAATAAATATTTTTAATATCCCAAATATCAAAAACACCAAGTATATTCTAACACCCAATCTATTGCTGGTTCTTATGTTGTTGCTAAGTGAACGGTCAAGTGAAAAATTAGAATTTAAAATAAGCGACTAATCACTTTTGATAAGATATAATAGGGGTCGAATTAAATGTAGAAAAAATATTTAATTGATTTTAATACTCTTTTAAATATAATTTAATGATAACTGTCGTTATAAAAGGTGTAAAAAAATACTGATAGGAAATATTTCATAACAAGTTAAATATGTCGAATAAGCAATTACTGTCAGTCTGTTTATATTATCAGAAACAATTAAAGTAAATCAATAGGTACATATTTCGTTAAAGCTCTTGCAGAAGGTATCCTTTCTGAAAAAAAGACGAAAATAGCCTTTTTTAGATTTATATAATTAATTATTCAGAATAAACAGCTTGTTTAGTTTATTGATAGACATACCGATTAATCGATAAAAAAATCGTTAACGATTTACACGCGCCTTTAAGCATATAAGAGTCGAGACATTTGACATTTCACTTTTTTGTTAAATTGTTATCTACTTTATTTATTAAGAGTTAAAACAACATCGACTTTTTTATTATTTTTAAGATACCTTTTAAATTAATTAATTTTATTTAATTAATTGACATTAGATTATCGAAGATATATAGATATTTATCAAAAGAGATCATCTAGGAGTTACAAAAATAGCGATATTTTTGTGGCTATAGGTATTTATATAAATATACATAAGAACAAGTTTTTATTTATGTTACAGCTATAACGCGAGAACCCCTAAACCGATATGAAAAATTCTTTCACTGTTTAACGATTTAAACGCGGAATAGTAACAGAAATTTTACCTGCAATTTTCTTGCGAGGTTATCGGGTAATAAAAGCGAAAGGTTTGTTCGTCGTTTGTCGTGAACAGATTTCACCGAAATTTTGAATATACATTCTGAATTAGATTTCAGTTGCTTTCAATTGAAAAACCGATATAAAATCAACCTTTATTTATTTATATCAATGGATTCAATCCGATTTCCAATTGAGAGAAGTCAGACCGGGCGGGAAGTTATTTTTAAATGAACAAATCATGAAGTGAGTGAAACTTTACAAAGTGATAAAAGTGATCAGACTATTGACCTCTTCTTTTTGTTTGTATTATTGACAAAATAAAAACATTCGTTGTTGTTTTCCTATTTACGGTCTAATATTTTTTTAAATATTTACTTGAAATTGGAAATTCCAAAGAAAACTGATGACATCTAAATTATTATATTTTAGTTTTGTGCATCCTATATTAATAGTCTGATCAAAATCTGCTATGTCTATGTAAGTTGTTTATCTTACAATATTTTGATGATTTGTTCTTTTTATTCGTATGAAACTGAATCCGGTTATATAAATACTATAATATTTAAATTTTTTGCAACTAATTTTTCACTCGGCACTTGGTAGAACATGATTAATAATAAATAGTAAAAACAAAAAACACGTGAAAATTCTACAAAATATTTTCTCTTGTCAACGATCGTTTCGGACATTCAGTTCATCATCAGGAGTATAGACATAATACACCGAAATATTTGAAAATGCAATTGTTTATAAAGGGTAACCGAAAATTACCTGTGTTAATCATAAACTTAATTATAGACTAATTGTAAGAAGGGTGATAAATTAAAATCTACCTGTTTAATTCATGTTTAAGTAATGAATGTTTGCGTATTTTTTTTAACAATTACGAATTATAAATTCGATGTCAATCGATAAAAATGGTCACGTGATAAATGAAATAAAAAATATTTTCTCATTACATTTTTGTCAGTAAGAAAGTTAACATATTATATTATACTTATCATTATTACAAATAGTGACCAATGAGATTAGTAAACATAATGATTTATTTTGATGATCCAACATTCAGGTCATGAACTTGACCTTGTGGGTAAGCGCCATCTCTCCAACTGTCGTTCCGTTTCAAAATCTTTTTTTTTTAATTCACACGTTCAGTCTTATTAAATAAAAAAAATTACAACGAAAAAAACATAGGAAATATGAAAGAATTAAAAAAGAGAGCGTAGAAGTGAAGCCCTCTCTCACTCTATGGTATACTTTCACGTCCTCTTTCGTTCACATGCACTAAAAACAACCTTTTTATAAGCGTCGTCGTAGGCAATTTATAGAAACTGAAGAAGCGCCTATTTTTTTAGTTTTTGCTGCCATCTGTTAGTAAGTTAACTGATTACGCTATACTAGTGCCGTGGTTGTACCCCTTCAAAAAACGTTTTTTATGTAAACTGGTAGAATTTTTCCAAGTGTTTGTGTTAGTATTCAATTATGTTCTACCAATAGTGCTTAGCGATAACTTCGAATTCTCTTTATCACGGGTGTTATGTAATGTCATCATATATATTAATACGTTAAAGTTAAGATGTTTGCCTCCCTTTTTAGAAAAAAAACACACAATTTCTCCACATAAATTATATTATATCATTTTACAGATAATTGCTTGCTCTACTGACATCGACAACTAAAAAATTTATTATTGCTTTTGTTTTTGTAAATTAATTAATTAACAGCAACGCTGAACAACGTCTGCCATCTGACGGGCAACGCTGAACAACGTCACAGCAATGCTGCATGATGCCATCTGACGGCTTAGCTCAACGCTTTTGCTACTTGCGCCT
The DNA here is from genome assembly GCA_963575645.1 of Xanthostigma xanthostigma. NCBI lineage: Eukaryota > Metazoa > Arthropoda > Insecta > Raphidioptera > Raphidiidae > Xanthostigma > Xanthostigma xanthostigma. The sequence goes on along the minus strand of OY754470.1, from coordinate 2,409,261 downwards.
CTATATGACAATTTTAGTAAAATATTTCTTCGATCTGTCATCTGAGCTTCATATTGTAATACAACAAAAAGAAGAACGTTATAAGCAGTGTGCAAAATTAGAAACGAATTGAATACCTGCAATCATATTTAAAAAATAATTTTGTAAAGCGATAATTATTATACTCATTTAGTGCGAATAATTCGCACAGGTCACACTAGTTTAGTTTTAATTGGTGACGTTTCATCCAGTCCACTGACTGCAAAAGCTTAGCAAGGATCGAGAATACCGGATCGAGTGATATGAGATTGGAATAAGCCCAAGAGGCTGCGGTGTTCCCGGTTCCAAGCCGACGCCCGTTAATTAAAAAAAATGGTGATGTTATAAAAATATGTATGATCAAATATTGAACATCAAACAAATTAAACCCGAGAAATATTTTTCAAAATTTTTTAAAATACGCTGTTTTTCCGTTTTTGCCGGACCGATTTTGAAAAAATGTACAGATCATGTTTACGTCAATACGCCCTAACGTAATCTATGTAATTTTTTAATCTCGAGATATCGCCAAAGAAATGACCATGTACGTATACGTATAGACAAACAGACATCTTTTCAAAAATAATGTAGTGACCTTGAAACATAAAAATTTGTTATAATTTTTTGTTCCGATTTTCAGATTCCTTCTCAGTGTACCGGGAAGTTGATTAATAAAAAACTGTTCAAGATGAAATTAGAAAGTTTCACTTCAAATAGAAAGTATGTTAGTATATATGTACATACATTTGAGTCATAACAGCAACTTGAATAGATTTAAAAGTGGCTTATATTAGTGGTGTCCTCGTCGTAGACGGTTTTACAGAGATGAGTAACGTAAAGTGCAAATCCTGCGTCTGTTGCGATCTATTGTCGGCCGATCTCAGTACGCTCTGGTAAATTATCTGCGTCTGTTATACAAAGAAGGTCACACACTGAAGCAGTATAGGAGACAAATTTTATTAAAACAAATTAAAAAAAAAAAATAGTCTACCACGTTATTAAAACAAACTAAAAAGTATAAAATTTCGATTCGAACCCACGACAGTCGTAAGCCAAGCTGTCCTCTGCACCCAAACGAAGCTAGTGTAGAAGAATTAACAGCAAAGGCTGCTTGAATCGTTGATTGTAACCTTGAACATGTGGATTTCAAATGATATTCGTTTCCATTATTTATATTGTACTAGCGGTCCCGCCCGGTTTCACCCGGGTGCAAAAGATCGAATGAGGAAGGAAGGGACATGAGTACGCACATTCATCTTAGTTTACCGAGATGAATGTTGTGTCCAAACTTCATAATGATCGGCGTTACCGTTCAAAAGTTTTTGTCGTTAAAAAGCAGTATTTATACTTTTTTTAAGTAATAAATTTCTTAATATTTAATTGAAAACACTGTAGGAAAATTATTTTTATATAGGTGCTTATAGTTGTAACAGTTTTCAAATGAGCTATTAATTAGATTTATCTAATTTTAATTAGTCGTAATATTGAAATGTAAGCCTTAGAAGAAATCAATGTTGAAAATTAAAAAAAAAATATATATTCGCCGACGTGGGGCTTGAACCCTAGACCTTGGCATTAAGAGTCTTACACTCTACCAAACTGAGCTATCCGGTCTTGTATTCCTGAGGCGCTTATATTGCAATATTTAGTTAAGGCATTTCGCCTGATAATATTTCTCGGGCGGACTAATTTTGAGATACATCATGCAACATTTTTCATTTATGTTCCGCTCCAATTGGTCGTAGCGTAATATATAGCCTATAGCCTTCCTCGATAAATGGGCTATCCAACAAAAGAAATTTCAATTCGAACCAGTAGTTTCTGAGAATAGCGCGTTCAAACAAACAAACAAACTCTTCAGCTTTATATATTAGTATAGATAACAGTCGCTTTTTTGTAGAGACGAAGCTACAAAGCATCTTATTTCTATAGCAGTTTCTCTAAAATATGTGTCTTGTGAGTCTGCCCTTTGCTTAATGACAGACACGTGACTCATCTTTGTGACACTGCATTGGACAAACCTCTGAATCTTTTTGATAATAAAATGTATACGTTATATTTAAATGGAAACACGGGATTGTGTTCGGACTTAGTTTTGCCGTCGTTAGACAAACAAACAGTGCGCTTATCGTAAAAAGTGGCCGAAATATGTTTAAAAAAAACTTGACTGTGATTTTGTTACGTGATAATTATTATTAGATTTAGGTTTAAGGTAAGCCGATAGAAATAATGTTTTATCGTAATCCTATTAATATAAATGTGAAAAATACGCTGAATCTGATTTAACTTTGCGCGCCGGTAATTTATGATCCGGATTAGCACATAATCTGCTACTTTTTAACCCAATCGAGTCTATAGTTCCCGAGAGATTCGTCTATTTTATAACACAATGAAATAAGCTTTCTCTAAAAACTTAAAAATCGCGCTCATATGAAAAACCGGTTTGTTTTGAATACACCACGCGCTGCGGTGTTCTGATTGTATAATTATTTTTAAGGCGGGAGTAGGGCAGCGGCCAAAAGCCCTATTTCTATAAAGGCAAAGTCTCTCTGATGCTTTTCGAAACAAGACAAACTTGCAAACTACGGAACTGATTTTCATATATGTAATATAACCTCACTATCGATGGTATTGTTTTCACTTAGATGTATTTATTATTTAATAATTATCACATTACTTAAATATTCTCTGCTTTTATTTTCACCAAAATTCGGCGTCATTCTGATTTCTCTTAAATACTATTTATTATTATTATTATTTTCATTAAAATATAGACAAAAATTGTGGTCTTGGCAATGTAATATTAATTTCACGGTATTGGTGTTTCGAAGATGTTACTTTTGAACTGTCAAAAACTTAATATTACCAAAATACAGATCACTTACATATTTTTTGATAGCTCTAAGCAAGCAAAAGTTAATAAACTAAACGCAGTGATATTGATGAAAAATTAAATAATTAAATTGTATTTTTTGAACTATGTACTTTGACATGCATGACATTGAAATTACAGATCATCGTTAAAAATTCAAAATGTATTTACAAGTCAAGGTACACACATATGCTAAATAGTTTTTTTTATAATATGTATTAATAACATTTAATACTGAAATTTGATGACTAGCTTTTATCCGCCATTTTGCGTGGATATACCTAAATATATCAGATCTGGTGAAAAATATCCTTTTGTGATTTAAATGGAAAAAAATCAAAAGTTGGTATGGTTTTATCTATACTGATATAAAGAGAGAGTGATAATTTTATTTTTGCATACATGCGGAGGGTAATCTCCGAAACTACTCATTCGATTTCAAAAATATTTCGAATGGACCTTCAGGATGGACATAGGCTATATATTTTCGCGTTAAATTAAAAGCGCTCTTCGTGGAAATCAATTTTGCAACGTAAGTCGACAAAAAAACGGTGGCAATTTACAAATTCAAGCAAAGCCCGACCAGGCCACTAGGCTCTGTATACAGAGTGATCCATTTTAATCTTACCAGGCAGATATTTGAAAACTGGGGCTAAAAAAAAAGGTTCCAACAAAAGTTGTGCGGTTGTTAGGGGGACATCGTTCGGGGGTACAATCATCCCCCTTACCGGATAAGTCGAATTTTCTAAATAGCAACTCCCATTTTTTATGACGTATTTTGATTGAGTTTGCAAAAAATTACAACTTTTGTTGGAAACTTTTTTTTTGAAAATGCAAATCTGTCAAGTTGCCGAGCTATCAAAATCAATGGGGAGGTAATTGAGACAATTACAAGTGAAAAATAATTTTTCATGAGTATTTCATGGACAAGAAAGGATTTTTCAAATATCTGCCTGGTAAGATTAAAATGGATCACCCGGTATAAAACAAAGTCCTTCCGCCGCGTCTCTCTGTCTGTCTGAGTGCGATAAACTCAAAAACTACCGAACGGATTTTTATACGGTTTTCACTAATAGAAAGAGCGATAAGCGAGGAAGGTTTCTCTATATAATTTGTAAATATTTTGGACAAAATGACTGAACTATGACGGTACTTTGTCATAAAAAAACTGTTTTCGTACGCTTACCTGGCTAACGCTGGCCAAATATTTAGAGATACATCAAAACAATGTACTTTGATAGCTCTGCTGTGTAGATGGGAAGGTCAATATAATATTTCCAAAACAGTTTTGCATCCGGTTGAGTTCGGGACGGGCCGCTAGTACTTTATAAAAAGATAAAACACACAGTGTTTAGTTTATAAATAGAGTTTCTCTGTATTTCATTAGAAAATAAAACGACGTAAAATAAATTTTACACAGCAATAACTTAAATCGTTATATCAGCAAGTTTTCGATTTTTATCAAACCAAATGAAAACCTGTGTCCGTCCCTGTTTGACAGATTTCAACACATTGATAACACGTTGGAAAAATCAGTGGAAAATCAATACATCACTGTTTCTGATATTCGCATAGAGGAAATTTCAATCTAATATTTTGTTCAAACACTGTATACAGAATACAACAATAATAGCATTCATAGAAAATATGTGTTAATTTATTAATAGATAATTTTGAGTAGCATATATACATGCTTACAGTAATACCAATTAGCACAGTTTCGCCAATGACAGTTTAATTAACTGTTGGGATACGAACACGTGTAGACGTTTGTCAGATCGTTTTGTTTCGTTGCTTTGAAAACACATAAAGTTATTCAGTTTTACAATCTACAACACGATATGGTTTAGATAAAACTCTCTGGTGCCCTTGACTCTGGGTTTCCTGCACAGTTTTTTATCTATTTTCTCTATCAATCCGTCACTTCTGCTGTCTAGATTTGGGTCTCTTCTCTAAGTATGTCAATTATTATTTCTCTTGAACAGTTTTTTATTGGTTGCTTCCATCACTTTATCACTTGACTAACCTTGAGTCTTCTAAATAAGAGCGCCGAGCTGGATGTGTTATTAGACTTCCTGGCTTAAAGACAGGGAAAAGCAAAATTGAAAACACAGAAGAGAGAAAACAATTCTGCCACCAATTTATCACATCTTCTAATTAAGTATAAGTCTTCTCAATAGACAAAAAAAAATTACTTCAATACGTTGCCTTTACTCATGTATAAACTTAAAAAAGTTAAAAATAAAAAACTTTTTTTTAATTAAACCTTCAAAAAAAAAGGATCACTAAAAAGCGTAAAGTAACAAAGTTTTGAGGTCCGTACCTTAATTACTATCACGTTTTATATACTTACTTAGGTATATTAAATTTGTGCCGACTTCAAAACTTAGTTCTGTTACGTTTTTTAGTGATCCTTTTTTAAAGGAAGCTCATTTTTTTAAAGTTTTTCATTTCTGAGCGACACTTTTTCTGATCTGTTATCCAAGTCAATAGACGTCATCGACAATACAAGATCAAAACAATAAAAACAATAGCTTTGGATGTAATAATGTGTCAACGTGTTTTCGGAAAACAATAAAAACATAATATTTAGATCATCGCAGTTATCTATATTACTATAATATTTTGGCTGTTTATACTTAAAGCGCGCGCGCTCGAAACAGGATTATTTTGAATTATTTCCATCAATTTGATAAATATATGTCACTAATGAACCATACTCAACTTTGTATACCGCATGTTTTTCCATAAAACAACAATAAATCACTTACTTAAAAAAAAAATTTATGCGACATTTCGCCGATTTGGGGAGCTAAAATGAATGAAACGGAAAACACTGACACAAATTAGTGACACAAATTAGTGACACAAATTAGTGACATAAATTAGTGACAGAGAAGCGATAGAGATGCAATATGAACAACGGAGTTTTATTATCTACTGTCAAAAAGAAATTGAAAATAAATTCCAGTCAAATGCGAGCTGATCTTGCGTGAAGAAGATTCAATACCATCCCGTTTTCCGTGTAAGAACCTTAATACTTAGAATTTTCATTGAGATTTTGTTGTAAACTACCTATATACTCTATTTTTTTCAAAATTTTAGGCTCGATTTTTGTATATTATCTTTACTATCTTTTAAACTATGCATTTTAAAATTATAAAAAAATATTTATTTATATTCCTCATAACGACCACTTTCACATGAAACGTCGCATGATGCACTTAAAAAAATTTTTGTTTTTCTAATTGCCCCCCCCCCCCAATTTACCCTATACGTCTATGATTGGACATCTAACTCTACCAAATGTCATCTTTTTTCGTTCAGTATAGATTCGTAGAAAATAAGCTGTTACAGACGGACAGACAGACACGAGAATGATTCTATAAAGAGTTCCGTTTTTTCATCCGATTTACGCAACCCTAAAGATAGAATAAAATGATAAAGTAACTTGTGAAACGTATCAATTTATTAGTTTGGCTGATTGAAAAACACATTCTGTATGTGACATGTATTATAATGATTTTATTGAGTTGAAAGGTACCCCAATCATAATTTGTTTGAGACTGTGCGGGTCAACAAGCAATTGTTGATAAAAAAAACCATTGCATGCCAGTGAGATTTTTCCATCTGTACCGATTGTCATTAAATGAATTCGATAAGCCGAAAGTAAATATGTTTTTTTATCAATTAATGATATTTATATAATATAAAAAAATCGAAAATATTATACACAAGATGTGCCTTAATATTCGAAAAAAGTATAATATAAATAATAAACCGTTTTTTAGCACGATTGCCAGAACAATATTATTTATGTTATCTGATAAGTATTTACAGAAAAAACAAAACCTCATGCATGTTTTTATGTTGATTTTATGGAAAAAAACAGGTGAGTCGTGGTCACACTCGGAAGAAATTAAATTAAATAATAAACGCAAAAAGTATAGATTTTTACAAATAAAAAATCTAAGAATAATCAATTAAAACTTCGTATGATTAAAAACTGCAGTACACTACGGGTTTTTATTTTCTGGGCTTTTTTGACGGAGGTTCAATTTTTTTAAAAAGGTATGTAAGTACCTATTTATCGTCAAGTTGTTATAGAATGTTTTTTCGAATAGCTCTTTTATATATTTTTTTTCACTAGGAAGAACTGAAATATAACTTTATTTCGAGTAAATATTCTTAAGCTTTCAGCTTTTCTATGCTTTTTTGAAGCTATATACCGTGACTAGGATGTACTGTCACCAGTATTTTTCATATTTTCGAAATTGTAGGCCCTTTATTGAAGCATTGTATATATTACCGAGCATCAAAAATGCATTTGTAATTTTTATCTGTGTCATTCGACTTACGCATGAAAGAGTAAATTGACAAAACTATTATCAGTTTTGTTATATATAAATTGCGGTATAATAATATTGACCACAAACTACATACGTAGGACAAATACAATCCAGACTTTATATGCAGTGTATGTTAATTACAGTGCAATCAATTTAAAATGTCTATCGTAGAATTACGGTCACGCTCGGCTCGGTCCGTAATCTAGCCCATTTTCATTGGCCCAAACCAACCCCTCTTTACGTCTTCTTACAAAAAAACAGTAAGTCTGTAAGTTAGTATGTCTAAAATGTTATTTACTGAATACCTTCATTAATAAATTTGTCTTGTAATCTATATAATATATAAGCGAAATATAACTCACGAGATCTTCAAAACTATACGCCCGATTGACTTGAAGTTTGGCATAGTTACTCCTTTCTCGATGTAGACACCCACTAACAATTTTTGTGCAAATTCTATCCAAAACTGATTTTTATCCTATACCATCAAATATAATATATGGGTGTGAGTTGTTACGTGGACGGGTGTGGATGGTTGCACAGATATAATATTTCCAGAGAGAGAGGACGGGAGAGGGAGAGAGAGACGGAGATAGAGAGAAAATCATACAATTTTACACCCGGGTGAAAACAAAGAACCTAAAAGTGCCATCGGCTGCTCATATGTACTTTGTAGCGAGGGCCGATGTGGCCCGTGATCTTCATGACCTAGCGTAATGATAATATGTAGTCTAAGCCCTAAAGCTCTACCAGGATAATAAAACATCAAAACCAAATTAAAAACGGTCCAGCAGTGTTCAACGAACATACAGACAGACGCCTAAAGGAAACTTTGTATATTTATAATAAATAGATTAAATCAATAGTATTAAAATGTGTCCTTACCTGCTATGAAGTTTCGGAAGTAACTAGGTAAAAAATTTTGTTCTTTTGTTTTTCGAAAAAAATTTATCGCACTAAAAAATTTCAAATCTGTTTTAAGCCGTAATCCAGCGTTGATAAATATTATTTCCTGATGAGCATAGTTTTTATATCTGACCACATCTAAACTAACGATTTCCTATTGTCATTAATATATTTATTTCTTAAAAAGACGTTTTTCCTGTGACTGTCATTATTTATTGTGGTTATTAATGGAATTCAAGCATCAGAAATAAAAGAGAAACACAAAATGATTACTTAATATTCCGTGTAAATTAAGATTTTATTGAATTTTTTAAATAAAGGAAGTTCTAGTTATTTTTGTTAAATGCGCATAAATGTCTGTGATACTTTCAGCAGTTTTGCGGTTACTCAAATAATATTTTTGCGGTTGATTATGTTTAATGTGAAACCAATTACTTCATATCTATTTTTGACACTATATTAAAGAGATTTATTGTCTGAAAATAACATTGTTATCAAAATATTTAATAATCACAATAGTCGAATTTTTCCTTTAAAAAAAAATTGATCAGAATATTATTAATTTATTTACGCAGATAAAGTAAAAACTACATAAACCCTTCTGTTCGAAATTATGGCCAAATGGGGATAAGAAAAATCGCTTTTATACTCACCATCGATGCCTATCCCTATATCAAATTAAAATGTATAGGTATTGTTATCATAACTCGTACTAGCAATATTCATTTCATCTTCACTATCGGTACTATCAATCGTCTCGATAATGCCATATTTTTCGGACTATAAGACGTACCTCAAATTTAGAGACGAAAAAAATATTTTAATGTTACCTTCGGACCATAAGACGCACCCAAAATTTGAGTCAATTTTTCTATGTAAAAAGGTGCGTCTTATAGTCCGAAAAATAGGGTATTTTGATCCTTGTAAAAAGCACTATCATTTTTATGCATTTGTCGTGGAATTTTGCCTTTATATTGGAAGATTTTCAAAAGAAATTAATTAAATCATAAATTCGACTCACAGGTGGTTCTGATAAAATCTTTAATATTTTTATAATAATAGTGTTAGAAAAGCAGTCAGATCACCTAAAACCAGACATGCTTGATAGCTACAATT